>JALIGW010000016.1:19007523-19095023 GCA_023053685.1 Diadophis punctatus similis
AAACAGCGCCGTCTGCTGGCCGCTACCGGTACTGTAGAGTGGGCCGCACCGGTAGCAACCCACCTCTGACATGCACGCACATGCATGCGCATTTCAATTTGGGCACTCGGTGCCGAAAAGGTTCGCCATCACTGCCCTATACCATTTCAGACAAATGGTTGTCCAATCTCTTCTTAAAAATGTCCAGTGTTGGAGCATTCACAATTTCTGGTGGCAAGTTGTTCCACTGGTTAATTGGTCCAACTATCAGAAAATTTCTCCTTAGTTCTAGGTTGCTTCTCTCCTTGTTTAGTTTCAAAGCTATTGCTTCCAGAGATAGCCAGAAACTATTCGTTTAGGAGAAGGGTTTCTAAGGAGATTTTTGTAGAATGCTGCCTATCTTCAATTTACCTTTGGCATTTTCTTGGAGAGATGCCACTTTTCAATAAAGCACTGGCAGCTAATCATCCGTCCTTTTTATTTTTCAAGAATGCCTACATGAGGCCTAAAATGTGTTTAAAAATAAAGGTTGCAAGAGGTGAGCATTTTACTTAATAGCATGCTAGCTTCCTGTTTAATTTTTTAAAAATAAAATAGTCAGTGACTATGACATATTGACGTCCGCCAGAAGCAGCTTGCCCGTCCTTGATGGGAAGTGCTATCAATAGAAGACAATATTTGTACCTCAGGGTTGAACTGTGGGGTCCTTGGGGCTCTCTGAGCTTGGTGGTTTTCTTGCAGGCGTTTCATTGCCCAACTAGGTAACAACATCAGTTCATCAATCTAAGCTCAGAGAGCACCAAGGACCCCACAGAAATCATATCCTTTATTTGCAATGTATCTTTGAGCAAATGGATCTTACAATTGTCTACTAAAAACATAGTCAAGACTTGTATCGATCAAGCTTGATTCTGGGTGATTACATGGATATGATCTCCTATAAATGTACAGGTAGTCCTCGACTTATGGCCACAATTGGGACCAGGATTTCCATCGTTAAGCAATTTCCGTTGTTAAGCAAGGCAGAATTTCCATCGTTAAGCAAATTTCCATTGTTAAGAACACAGTTGTTCTGTGAGTCACATCAGATTTTGTGAGCTTTTTGCCATATTTGTTAAAGGAAATCACTAATGTGTCAGGGTTCCGACCGATGCCCTAATTAAATCATGAGCCTCGAGCCAAGCTTCAAAAGAAATCCAGTTATTTATTAGGAGCTTCATGTTGGCACGTTCCAAGTAAAGCCAACTCTGACCCCATGTAATTTACAGCCCAGGCTTGTCCCTATTTCCCCCCTCCCCCCAGGGTGTGTCAACAGTCACATTCGCCAATGGAGCAATTTTGCGGGTTGCAGAGTTCACTCCCCTCCAGCCACTGTGGGAACCCCCGGGAGACAGCCTTGACGGAGATATGTCTGGAATGTGCTTTTGTTTTTGGCTGCCATGCTGCTTCGCCGTAGCTGCAAGTTTTGTTTTCTCATCCCCCTTGCCTATGGCAACTCAAGAGCAGGCCAGGGATGCTTTGCGAGTTGACATAATGTTGTTAAGTGAATCCAGTTCCCCCCCATGACCCTGGCGCAATCTTCATAAATACTTGCCAATTTCTAAGCGCCTGAATTGTGATCATGTGACCCTGAGGATGTTGCAATGGTCATAAGTGCAAGGACTCATTGTAAAGTCATTCTTTTTCAGTGCTCTTGGAACATTGAACAGTCACTAAATAAATGGTTGCAAGTCAAGGACTACCTATATGGAAATGATTTGCCATTCCCCCCCCCCAAACCTAGCGCCCATATTTCTTATTAACTTGCCATCTAAATATGAGTTCTGGCTTGCGTAGCATTCTTTGAGAAGGTCCAAGTTGGTTAGATACTACGATGTAGTGTGAGATGAATGTGGACTCATACTGCCTTATTTCTCAACATGTCCTATTGGTTGGGGTGAAAGCCTTACGTGGGTCTGTTTCTTAGCTTTGCTGTTCTATTATAGGGCAATACTCATAATTCAAATTCAGATTAAGGTAGTTAAATCACAGAAAGGCACTAATGGCACACTCTTTAGGGTGAGAAAAAGGTACATGCCTAGGGCTACCAGATCTAGATTGCAATGATGTACCGATAATAGCAATAGCACTACCACTTAGACTTCTATACCGCTTCATAGTGCTTTACAGCCCTCTCTAAGCGGTTTACAGAGTCAGCCTATTGCCCCCAACAATCTGGGTCCTCATTTTACTGACCTCGGAAGGATGGAAGGCTGAGTCAACCTTGAGCCTGGTGAGATTTGAACTGCCAAATTGCAGTCAGCCGGCAGTCGGCAGAAGTAGCTTGCAGTACTGCAATCTAGCCACTGCGCCACTGTGGCTCATCCTCGATTTATGACCGCAATTGAGCCCAAAATTTCTGTTGCTAAGCGAGACAGTTTTGTTAAATTAATTTTGCCCCATTTTATGACCCTTTTTTTGCCAAAGTTGTTAAGTGAATCACTGCAGTTGTTAAGTGATTCAGGTTCCTCTGTTGATTTGGCTTGTCAGAAGGTCACAAAAGGTGTTCCCATCACCCTGGGACACTGCAACCGTCATTACTATGAGTCAGTTGCTAAGCATCTGAATTTTGATCACGTGATCATGGGGATGCGACAATGGTTGCAACTCTGAAAAACGGTCATAAGTCACTTTTTCCAGTAATGTTGTAATTTTGAATGGTCACTAAATGAACTGTTGATGAATGCTAGATGACAGCAGAGTTGCAGAAGTTCTTGTGGACATTTCGGAAATCTTTTGGTTATCTCAATATGTGGTCATTTCTGATCCTGTGGACATTTCTTATGGAATTTGTGGACATTTCTGAAATCTTTTGGTCATCTGGATATTTTTTTTAACCCTACTGTCAACCCTGGAGCCATCTTTGAGCATCTTCAGGGTTGCCACAACGAAGCTGGCTGGAGCTGTGGGAAAGGAAGGGGGCAGTAGAGATAGCTGAGGGGCAGGGGTGAAATCCTCCCAGTTCGCCCGGGCCAGTCCTTCGGCGTATAGCCGATGGAACTGGCGGCGGTCGCGGCGCGGAGCTTCTCCCGCCTGCTTTCCCGGCTTTCCCGACCCGGCTGAACACAATCATTCGGGTTATTTTTCCCTCTGTGCATGCGCGCGCATGCACAGACGGAAAAATAACCCGAATGGCGGCGTTCAGCCGGGCCGGGAAAGCGGGCGGGAGAAGCTCCGCGCCGCGACCGCCGCCAGTTCCATCGGCTATACGCCGAAGGACTGGGCCAGGCGAACCGGGAGGATTTCACCCCTGCTGAGGGGGGATATCAGCGGTGGGTTGCTACCGGTCTGGTCTGGTTCTACAAACCGGTAGCGGTGGTGGTGGGAGGCTCTGCTCACCCGCCCCCAGATGCTTCTACCCATGCGCAGAAGCATCGCGCACGCGCGTGAACCGATAGCAATGGGATTTAGAATCCATCACTGGGGGATATGTAGCCAAAATAACGTTCTTTCTCCTGGGAACCAAGGACACTTTCGCCAGGGCCTGGAGGGGCGTGGAGGGGAGGCATCCGGGTTGGGGAGGGAGACCTTATTGGGGCATGTGATGGTTGTGTGTAATTTGGGGAAGAACTTTGGATTTTGAACTGGGTGGGGAAAACCCAGGGGACTTCAGATTCAGGTTTTCATCAGCTGTGCCAATATGACAACCTATACTTTGAGGAACCTGCCTTGGGGTTTTGATTTCCTATGGGCTGTTACTTGGAATCCTGATACACACATAGTACCATTAGATCACCTTTCCTGGGCTTCTCCAATTTAAAAGTAAAATAAGGAAACATCTCATGCTGTTTCAGAAGAGATAATGCTGTCCCCTAGTGGCATTATTGTTCTTTCTTTCTTTCTTTCTTTCTTTCTTTCTTTCTTTCTTTCTTTCTTTCTTTCTTTCTTTCTTTCTTTCTTTCTTTCTTTCTTTCTCTCTTTCTCTTTCTTTTTCTTTTTCTTTTTCTTTTTCTTTTTCTTTTTCTTTTTCTTTCTTTCTTTCTTTCTTTCTTCCTCCCTCCCTCCCTCTCCTTCCTTCCTTCTTCCTCCCTTCCTCTTTCTTTCTTTCTTTCTTTCTTCCTCCCTCTCCTTCCTTCCTTCCTTCCTTCCTTCTTCCTTCCTTCCTCTTTCTTTCTTTCTTTCTTTCTTTCTTTCTTTCTTTCTTTCTTTCTTTCTTTCTTTCTTTCTTTCTTTCTTTCTTTTCTTTCCTCTTTCTTTTCTTTGCTCTTTCTTTCTTTCTTTCTTTCTTTCTTTCTTTCTTTCTTTCTTTCTTTCTTTCTTTCTTTCTTTCTTTCTTTCTTTCTTTCTTTCTTTCTTTCTTGGTATGATTGTATGATATAATTGTTGTTTGATACTTTAGACTTTTCAGTTTCTTCAACAGGTCATGGAAACCGGTAGGGTACTACTGCATTCTCTTTATTAAAAGTGATAAAATATGTTTTGATCACGTGATCCTGGGAAATGCTACAATGTTCGTAACTGTGAAAAATGGTCATAAATCCCTTTTTTTCCAGTGCCGTTTGTAATTTTGAACGGCCGCTCAATGAACTGTTGATGAATGCCAGATGAAAGCAGAGTTGAGAGGAAAATGAGAGGATTAGCGGTCAGCAGCCAAGATAATTATTTGGTATAGCTTCTAAATAGGAAGAGAGTTGAAGTCCACAAGTCTTAAAATTGCCAAGTTTGGAGATCCCTGCTTCCTGGTGGCATAAGGGATTCTATTGTGAGCAGAGGAGTGGAGTAATCTTCTTGTGAAATATCTCTGGACCCGCTCAATTGTATTAATGTCCGATATACAGTGTGGATTCCAGGCAGACGAGCTGTATTCGAGAATTGGTCTGGCAAAGGTTTTGTATGCCCTAATTAGCAGTACAATGTTACTAACCAAAGGGGGTGGATTCAATAGCCCAAATGTCTCCCTCAAACTCTGCAATTCTCTGTTTACTTTAACCCTTAATATTTTCCCAACCAATTTTTTTAAAAAATAGAAATGTTTTCTTTTTCATAACAGCATTTTAGTTCAGCCTTAATGTTCCAGTTCTCCCTAGAAATTAGGCTGGGAGCTCAAAATACAGTATATACACCCCTGGAGAGAATGTAAGGTCTTGCAGCTAGGATAGCAATTGTACTCTGTCCATGGTGCTGATCCTAGGCTTTTAACAGTCGGTGTTAGACACTCCCTGCTGTTAAACAGATGGCAGGGGTTTCCCCAGCAAATGTTTGTGTTGAAGGAAAGGACAAAAGACCCAAAGACCCTCTCCCCTAAAAACCTGCAGTCTCTTGTGTTGTAGCCCGTTGATTACTGGTGCATAAAAGAGTAATGAAGACAGCTTAGTTAGCAAAAAATCCCAGGAAAGGCTGGGACGAGGTAGCTGCATGAAAAGGGGATCTGGGGGGGGGGGGGTCATATGTGCTTGGCATAGATGATGATGCTAATAGACAGACAGACAGACAGACAGACAGATCGTTTGCTGAATAGACATTTCATAAAATAAGACAGCACTGTGGAAAATGAGGAACCGGGAATATATTTGCTGATTAGGACAGGACAAGTTGATTATTATTGGAAATTAAGGGGGGAAATATGCTGCTTGCTAATGCAAGCTAAGCATATTGGTTATATTGAGACAAATATAGATGAAATCATAGAAGGGTGTATAATGGTTGGCATAAAGTGAGGTTTATGGAGAAGTAGGCATAAAACTACATTGTTGAAGGAGTGGCCTTGGGTAGGCCTATTGGGGGTCTGTGATCCCCCTGTGTTCTTTTTTCTGCACAAAATACAACTTTTGCAAATCTTCACCTCGGTTGGGTGTTGCATACTGGGCAGAACCAGATTTCTGGGACAACAGCACAGGATATAATTTACCGGTAGCAAACTAAAAGCAGACATGGAACAAAGCATGTTTTATATGCATCCTTTTTAGTCTAGTGGTTTTAGTCTGATGGTTTCAATCTTTTTTACTTATTTCAATTGAAGACGATAGCTAATTATTATGAATTTGTTTTTGTCATCCCTTCCTCTCCACTTTGGTTCTTCGTAGTTTTCAAACTCTCTGAGTAGAAATGTGGTAAGAAACGGACTGGCAATGTTTTCTTCTAACTGGGAGTTATCTGATGAGAGGAAATGAGATAACCTTTATTGTCATTTTTACTGTGAGCACACTAGTACACATTAAAAATGAAATTCTGTTCCCACTCTAAAAAGAAAGTATATATATATATATATATATATATATATATATATATATATATATATATATATATATATATATATATATATATATATATATATATATATATATATATATATATATATATATACTAATAGAACTGATACCGACTTGATGGCAATGTCAGCATAGCAATAGCACTTAGACTTATATACCGCTTCATAATGCTTTACAGCCCTCTCTAAGCGGTTTACAGAGTTCAGCATATTGCCCCCAACAATCTGGGTCCTCATTTTACCAACCTCAGAAGGATGGAAGGCTGAGTCAACCTTGAGCCGGTGAGATTTGAACTGCTGAACTGCTGAACTGCAGTGCTGCACTTTGACCACTGCGCCATCTCAGCTCTTATATCTTATTGAGCTGAAGTGGTGCAGTGGTTAAATGCTGCGACTGCAGGCTGACTGCTAGTTCAGCAGTCCAGCTGTTCGAATCTCACTAGGCTCAAGGTTGACTCAGCCTTCCATCCTTCTGAGGTGGGTAAAATGAGGACCCAGATTGTTGGGGGCAATATGCTGAACTCTGTAAACCGCTTAGAGAGGGCTGTAAAGCACTATGAAGCGGTATATAAGTAAAGTGCTATTGCTATCTACCCAATACACATAAACAACACACATATACACATGACACCCCCACAGCCCCACACACCGTGTTTCCCCAAAAAAAGACCTATCCCGAAAATAAGCCTAAGTTGATTCTTACACATGCGGCCAATATAAGCCCTACCCCCCCAAATAAGCCCTAATTCACACCCCGCCCACTCTGGGGTGCACGAGGTGGGGCGAGACACACGGGAAAAAATTAAGCAAGGGTGGGGATGGCGGGGTGGAGCTGCCCTACTACTTACCTTTTGACAGTTGCAGCCAGGCCTCGCACACCCCAACACCTGCCTTGCCGACCCACTTCTTCTGAATTCGGCAAGGCTTTCCTGAAGGCCTCTGTAGCCGATAACAGAGCTCCGGATCGATCTATGTCCATTTTGAATACAAAGTGGAAAGAGGAAACTTGAGAGTTCACAAAGTTGATGCTATATGGAACTAAACTGTGACTGAATCTGGATGTTCTGTTTCGGGTATCACGAAGCTCCCAAGTCCCAGCTGATCGGGAGAAAATGGGGATTTTGCAGTAACCTTCCCCTGGAGTGGGGTCGGAATGGAGATTTTACAGTATCCTTCCCCTGCCACGCCCACCAAGCCACACCCACAGAACCGGTAGTAAAAAAAATTGAATCCAACCACTGGATGGTTCACTTAACAACCGTGGCAGGAAAGATCATAAAATGGGGCAAAACTCACTTAACAACTGTCTTGCTTAGCAATGGAAATTTCAGGCTCAGTTGTGGTTGTAAGTTGAGCTCTACCCGTACAAAGTTGTCTAGGTATTTAGGTCTGCAGGAAAAGACCCTTTAAGTATCTCTCTATTGCCAGAGGCAGCTCTTTCTGCAAGAAGGGAGAAAACACATTTCTGTACTTTTCTTGTGATCCCACCGGACATGAATTTGTCCTTCATTCTCTGGAAAAACCATTAAGAAACGGAATCTTACATCATCTTTTTTAGATTGTTAATTGATTTTAGTATTTAAGACAAAATGTAATACCTCCGTTTTAATGTGTGTTTTCAACTTTCCGGCTGTGTAACATTTTCGTTAGACTGCTTCAAAAGTTTCTGGGGAAGAAAGATAGGTTATCCATCAAATAAATAATTTTGGTGGGAACTGCATTGAAGAATGATGGGCTATTATCTGGGGAGCTTATTTGCCTCGATTTATTGCTGGTGGCTGATGTTTTTGGTGTGACATGACACCTGCCAACTGTATCCTAATTATCTCAGCAATATAATGCTTGCTTGATTATCCTGGCAATTACATGAAATAACTGAGTAGTTAACATTTCATCATTGTCATTCTCTGAATCTGTGGACGGAATTTATGCATATTACAGCCAAAACAGAAAGTTATTTCTGAAGTGGGAAGATGGAGCCAACATATTGTGTGTGTGAGAGAGAGAGATGGGGGGGGGGAAACAGAAGGAGAGAGAAAGAAAACCAGAGAGAAAGAGAGAGATAGAGAAAAAAGAGAAAGAGAGAAAAAGAGAAAGAAAGAGGGAGAGAGAGAGAGAGAGAGAAATATATTTATATATCTATAATATGACACATATTTTTAGAAAATGGTTATGAAATTTTTTGTTTGACATCCGAGATGACATTCATATGCAAATGTATAACGGTTTAGGCCTCTAAAAGTGTCATTTTATGACTTCCACAGCAGTCAAAATTCCTCTCCGGATATTAAATGCTCTTATTTACAAAAGAAAAATAGACCCAGATGTTCCATTCCCCATTCCTTCCAACTATGAGCTTTTCATATTAAAGGGGAAGATAGGCTTGAAAGCTATTTTCAGCCAAGATTGATTGATTGATTGATTGATTGTTTACCAACCATTTGCTAGATAATAGAACAGGGGTCTCCAAATTGGGCAGCTTTGCTGGCTGAGGAATTCTGGGAGTTGAAGTCCACAAGTCTTAAAGTTGCCAAGGTTGGAGACCCCTGGTCTAGAACAATAATAAAACAATCTTTAAAAATAAGTTTAATAATTTGAACATTCTATAGGCATTTATAGTTATTGACTTACCTTCTTGCAGCAAAAAAACAGCCAGTTTCATCACAGTCTGGTTAGCACAAGAATTTGACTCCCTCCAGCAATTTGACTCCGTGCAGTTTTAGTTTCACTTTCATTTTAGCACGTGGGCTTGCCGGCAACAGCTGAGTGTCGGGAGGCAGATAATCAGTGGCTAATGAGGCTCTGCTGCTGTTTGCTGCAAAAAGGTAAATTGCTGGCAAGCAAAGATCAAAGAGTGGGGGTGGCTGGGTGGGGCAACATTCGGTGTATAAGACGCACCCAAGTTTTCACCCTCTTTTGGGGGGTAAAAAGGTGCGTCTTATACTCCGAAAAATACGGTATTTCCTCCTCTGTTTGCAACAGAATAAACACGGATTTCAGGAGACTTCACAGTCACTGCTGTGCCACCGCTTTTTCCCAGTTGTCTTTTTGACTTCCCAGAGTAGCTTGCATTTGTAATATTCTCTTGTACTGTAGTGCCTTTCCCAAATATTTTTTGGGGAAGGTTTGCCCAGTTTTTTGAGACTTAGGTTGGCTAAGTATTGCTAGCCACCTAGCAAGAGTCCTTTGAGAGGAGCACATTCTAAAGACATCCTTCCAATATTTTCCCCCCAGTCGTGGCATAGAATATAGAAATCATAGGACTAGAAGGGACCGGAGAGGTCTTCTAGTCCAACCTTCTGCTCAAGGCAGGAGACCTTATCCATCCTGGTCAAACGTTTGTCTAATCTTTTCTTGAAAGCCTCCAGCAACGGAGCACCCACAACTCCTGAAGGCAAGCTATTCCACTCATTCCTTGTTCTTACTGGCAGAAAATGTCTCCTTATTTCTAGGTTGGGTCTCTCTTCAATGATCTTCCACCTGTTACTTCTTGCCCTGCCCTCAGCTGCTTTGGAGAATAGTTGACCTCCTCTTCTCAGTGACAGCCTTTCAAGTACTAGAAGACAGCTGTCATATCACCTTTAGTCCTTCTCTTCGAGAATAGAATAGAATAGGATAGGATAGGATAGGATAGAATAGAATAGAATAGAATAGAATAGAATAGAATAGAATAGAATAGAATAGAATAGAATAGAATAGAATAGAATAGAATAGAATAGAATAGAATAGGAGAGGCTTTACTCACTGTCACCCATGCCCTTATCACCTCGCGGCTTGATTATTGTAATGCGCTCTACATGGGGCTACCCCTGAAGACTGTTCGGAGACTGCAACTGATCCAGAATGCAGCCGCGCGAGCGATTGTGGGTGTTCCTAGATACACCCACATAACACCAATCCTCGCTGCACTGGCTTCCCATTGGTCTCCGGACATAATTCAAGGTGTTGGTTTTGACTTTTAAAGCCCTACATGGCTTAGGGCCTGGTTACTTACGAGACCGTCTGCTACCACATACCTCCCAACGACCGGTTAGAGCACGCAGAGTCAGTCTCCTCCAGGTCCAGTCAGCTAAACAATGTTGGCTAGCGGGCCCTCAGGGGAGGGCCTTCTCTGTGGTGGCACCCACCCTCTGGAACCAACTGCCTCCCGAGATTCAGATTACCCCCACCCTTCTGGCTTTCCGCAAAGCCTTGAAGACCTGGCTCTTCTGACAGGCTTGGGACAATTGACCTCAGTAGAATTCAGATGAGGTTGGCCCATGAATGCTTGGATGATTGTCTTTTTATATTGTATTTTTAATTGTGATTTTATCTTTTTATCCTGTTATTTATGTTTCTTCTGATGTGAGCCATCCATATTTGGGTACACCAGGATAATACGACAGAAAAACATATATAACCCTTTCCTGGTGAAGAGCTGATAGGGAATAGAGCCTGTGGCCTAATGGCTAAGCTGCTGCCTTACAAGGCAGGCAGCCCAGGTTCCAGTCCCAGTAAGGGTATGGCTATCTGACGAGAGCTAAGTAGCTTGAAATAGATCTATAATAGTCTCCCTTTATTTTCATTTATCAGCAAAAAATGCTATACATATATATATATATATATATATATATATATATATATATATATATATATATATATATATGTATGTATGTATGTATGTATGTATGTATGTATGTATGTATGTATGTATGTATGTATGTATGTATGTATATGTGTGTATATATATATATATATATATATATATATATATATATATATATATATAAACAAACAAATAATTGAATGAATGAAAGAATAGAATAGAATAGAATAGAATAGAATAGAATAGAATAGAATAGAATAGAATAGAATAGAATAGAATAGAATAGAATAGAAGGGACCTTGGAGGTCTTCTAGTCCAGCCCTCTGCTCAATGCTATTTCAGACAAGTGGCTGTCCAATCTCTTCTTAAAAACCTCCAGTGATGGAGCGCCCACAATTTTTGAAGGCAAGTTGTTCCATTGGTTAATGGTCCTCATTGTTAGGAAGTTTCTCCTTAGTTCTAGGTTGCTTCTCTCTTTGGTTAGTTTCCAATAATTGTTTCTTATCTTGCCCTCTGGTGCTTTGTAAAATAATTTGACCCCCTCTTCTTTCTTGCAGCCCCTCAAATACTGGAATACTGGAATACTGTATTACAATAATACTGATATTACTGTAATTAAAATTTAATTAGGAAAACCCTTTGAAAACAAATATAAAATTATTCTTACATTCAGATCCCTATTTCTGCGTCAGTGTGTAATAAGGGACACTGAGGATTCATTACAAAAAAATTACTTCATTTTTTTTTAAAAAAATTCAGCTACTAAAAGAAGCCCTTTGTAATATATTTGTAATATCTCCTCTCTTTTGGACCGTTAGCATAATAATTATAATTTTATGTTTATGTGACTCCTCCATCTCTCTCTGGAGCTCAAGACTGATGTTTAGTTATCAAGATCTGCACTTTGTTATTGAGAATGGCTCGGCTTTTAATTGAACTGATATTGTCTTTCTGTGTGCATCTCTCTCTCTCTACTATTTTTGTTGTTGTTAATTGCGAAGTCATGTCAGACCCATCGCAACCCCATGGACAACATTCCTTCATGTCCTCTACTATTTTAAGGGCCTCTTTAGAGTTGACATCAGGCCACTGATGTGCCCTTTTGACTAATTTCTTTATTTTCATGAAAAGTGCAACTTTCCAGCTATGTGTCAGGCACTGGACCCAGCTGTTCCTCCTCTTCCTCATCAGCCATCTCCAGACTTGGGGGCTGTTGACTCTCCCTCTGAGGGCTGACGGACGGCCCAGGCTCCGCCTCTGTCTCTCTCTCTCTGCCAGCCCCATTCCCTCTTCCCCCTCGGAGCTCTCAGGTTGCCTTGATGCTCACCCTGACTCCCATGCCTCCTCCTCCTCCTCCTCTGATTCGGCTGCTGGAGGGGCTGGCAGCTGAGAGGCCACAAGAAGCAGAGAAGATTTATTCAAATGCATTCACAAGACATTCACAAGATAGAAGGAGTACGGTGGCTCATGTGGTTAGGATGCGGGTATGATGATTGGCAGGCTGGTGTTCAAGACCTGGTTGCTGCTGCAAGACGGGATGAGTTCCCATCACTTGCTGCAGCTCCTGCTGACCCAGCAGTTTATTTATTTATTTATTTTATTTATTTATTTGTCAAACATGTACAGGATAGTAGTTGTTTGTATAAACATAAGTAAAAAGTACCAATAATAGAGGACAATAGGACAGTAGGACAGGGACGGTAGGCACAGTGGTGCGCTTATGCACGCCCCTTACAGACCTCTTAGAAATGGGGAGAGGTTTGAAAGTGGGAGACCATGAGTAGATAGATGGGTATCACTTTGCTGATCAGCTTAATGGGGGTGTGAAAGGAGCCTCCAATGGGTGTCCTCTGGGCAACTGTGATGTCATTGGTTAACCCTTTTAACCCGGAAGTGTTTCGGCGCTTCCAACATGACTGTAGTAATTACAAGATACTAGTCAATTAATGGTCAATAGTAAATTGCCGCTAGATAAAGGTCAGTGGAAATCAAGGTGGCTGGGACTTAAATCTATTGTGGCAATGCAAGGACTCTAAACTGATGATGCATTTTACCCCCCACCTCCAGCTATGCCTGCTCTTTTCCCACAATAGCTAGTCCTTGACTTACAACCATCCGTTTAATGACCATTACAGCAGCAGTAAAAATAGTGACTTACAACCAGCCCCCACACTTTCAGTCGCTGCAGCATCCCGATGGTCATTTGGTCAAAATGTGGGCGCTTGGCAACCATACATGTATTTATGACAGTTGCAGCCTGTATTGATCCAAACATGGTCCTTCAACCAGAGCAATTAAAATAAGTTCTTCTTACAAGGAAGAGGGGTCAATGTATTCTTCAAAGCACCCAAAGGCAGGACAAGAAGATACGGATGGCAACTCATTAAGGATAGAGAGCCAAGCTAGAACTAAGGAGAAATTTCCTGACAATTAATCAGTGGAACCGCTTGGCACCAAAAGTTGTGGGTGCTCCATCACTGAAGTTTTTAAAGAAGAGATTGGACAGCCATTTGTCTGAAATGGTGTAGGGTCTCCTCCTTGAGTTGGACTAGGACAGGGGTCCCCAACCTATGGGCCACGGCCTTTTGCCCACTGGGCTGCATGAGTGGCTGGCCAGTGCACTAATGTCACCACCATGTAGGCCCTAATGTCGCCGCGCGGGTCCTACCATTGCTGTGAGTGTTGCACGTTTGCAACCCCGTTTGTGCGTGTAAAGGCGCGTGTAAAGGTGCCTGTCCCTCCGCCCCTCCAGGCCACCAACCCAGAAAGATTGGGGAACTCTGGACTAGAAGACATCCAAGTTCCCTTCCGACTGTATTATTCTGTTAAATAAGGCAAGTAAGATGATAATTATGATAACGTATCTCTCACTGATTTCCATGAGTTTACTCTAAGGCTGGATCAAGCGGGCTAGTTTCATTACTCATCTTTTTAGCTCCTAAAACAGACATCTCTTATAACAATCTAATTGTGTCACAGGGTGTAATGGATCCATCTGCCTCTTTCAGAGATATATTTCTGGCAGTGATTCCCAAATGCATTTTTACAGCAGGCTCTATTTCGATTTTACAGTTAACGCTGCCTAGGAATCGTTAAGTACGCTTCCACGCAAGTAGTCCTTGACTTAGAACTATTCATTTAGCGGCCGTTCGAAGTAACAATGGCACTACAAAAGTGACTTAGGATGGGTCCTTGCACTTATGGCCCTTGAGGACTCCCCCATAGTTACATGATCAAAATTCAGACACTTGGCGACCAGAATGTGTTTACAATGATTGCAACGTCCGAGGGTAGGCGCGTGGTGGCTCACAAGGTTAGGACACTGGGCTGTCGATCGGCAGGCTCATGTTGGATATCCGCTTGCTGCCCTGGGACAGGGTGAGCTCCTGTCACATGCTCCAGCTCCCGCCGACACAACGGTTCGAAAGCGGGCGACCACTTGGTACCATTTTGGGTACCACTTTGGTGGATAACTTCACAGGGTTACAAAAGGAAGCCCCAACTGTGCGTCCTCAAGGCAATGTTGATATCTCCAGCAGATCCTTTCACCATGGAAGGACTTCAGTGCTTCCAACACGGAAGTAGTAGTAGTAGTAGTAGTAGTAGTAGTAGTAGTAGTAGTAGTAGTAGAAGCAGCAGCAGCAGCAGCATCCCAGGATCACATGATCGCCATCTGAGATCTTCTCAGCTGGTTTCCAACAAGAAAAAGAAGTTCATCTAAATAAAATGAATTTTTCTCTTCCTTCTCTTCTATATCTCTTGGTCATTCTCTCATATGTGTGCGTGTGTGCGTGTGCGTGTGCGTGTGCGCACACACACACGCGCACACACACACACACACACACACACACACACACACACACACACACACAAACACACACACACGAGAGAATGACCATGATATTATGGTCCTTCCTTCTTTCTTAAAATCAGCCAAAGTATAATCAACCTTCAACACAGTGGTACTTCTGCCATCTTGTGTTCTCAACCTGAAATGACACCAAGACAAAGCAAAAGATGCAACAATGCAGAACGGTGTTGCGATAGAAATCTGTACACTGTGAGTAAAGTTTTAAATGCAAGGTTGGGCAAATAAATCTCATTTCAGATTGTTGCTTGGCAGGGTTTTGTGGAATGTCCAGGGAACGGGAAGATAAAGACAGCTCTTCTCAAAATGATTTGTAACTGGTTAAACGTGGTTGCTCAGAATATATCCATAGCTAAGATATACTGAGATATAGATCAATAGATACATAGATCTCTCTCTCTCTCTCTCTCTCTCTCTCTCTCTCTCTCTCTCTCTCTCTCTCTCTCTCTCTCTGTGTGTGTGTGTGTGTGTGTGTGTGTGTGTACGTGTGTATCTCTGTGTGTGTGTCTATCAGCTCTGTCTGTCTGTCTGTCTATCATCTATTTCATCATTATTATTATCATCATCTATCAATCGATCGATTGATTGTATCTATCATCTGCCTGCCTGCCTGCCTGCCTGCCTGCCTGCCTGCCTGCCTATCTATCTATCTATCTATCTATCTATCTATCTATCTATCTATCTATCTATCTATCTATCTATCTATCTATCTATCTATCTATCTATCTATCTATCTATCTATCTCATCATTATTATTATCATCATCTATCTATCGATTGACTGATTGTATCTATCATATCTCTGTCTCTTTCTCTCTCTCTGTTTGTGTGTGTGTTTGTGTGTGTGTGTCTATCTATATCTCTATCATCATTTATAGGTATTGTTTGTAATTCAAACTAACTTATGGGTTACTTGAACCACTCAAAAGAAATTTTGCATAGAACAATCACTGAATGCTTAAATCCTATCATCACTTAGTCTCCAATTCCAGAGGAAACTGTAAATCAGCAGTTACAAACAGATCTTTTGACCTGAAATTTTAAATTAAATTTATTTATTTATACATTTAAGATCTTTATTCTTTTAATATTTTACATGGAATTTTTTACTGAATGGTTGTAAATTGCCTAGAGTTGCCTTTGGGAATTTGCAGCGTATAAATTAAATAAAGAAGTAAATACATACGTTCAGTAAATAAATACATAAAAGCTTGCTAAACATTTCTACTCTCCAGATGAATTCTAAAGCCATATCTTTTGCCCTGACTTCACTGCTCATTTTTCATTATTATTCCTCCTCATTATTCATTCCCTCTCACTATCAGATGCAATATTGTGTTGGGCACTGCAAAATTGTGGCAGGAGAACACTGTGGGTATTTTTTTTTTCATATTTAAAAGCCAAATTTTAAAATGGAGCAGCGTTCAGATCAGCTTGATCTTCCTTTTTCTATCTTTTTATAAACGCGGACATGTCAACCGAGTAATAATGACAATAATAATCATTTCCAAAGCGGGAGAGCGCCGGGTTGCAACATGGCGGCTTCTGTTTAACGATTTTGTACAAATAGAGTTGAGTTTTGTTTGGCTTCTTGTTTGGCTTTTTTTTTTTCTTTCCTGGTGAGGAAGTTTTGTTTCAAGAACGGCCACAATTCCGTGAAGTGCTCACAGTAGAACAATTTGTGCTGCACTATTAGAGTTAATTATAGAGGCTTTAAAATATCTGTTTCGGTTGGCAGCACACGAAGCCCTGTTAGTAGTAGACATTGATTTGTAATTATCATTTATTCTCCACATGTTCTTTTGTGAAGCCTGCGAGCAGTAGTGTGTGTGCTTGCGTCCACAGGTGCGTGCGTAGAAGGGCAACGTCAGCTAATTATGGGGGGGAAGGTTGGGTGGAGCTCTTGCCTCACAATCAGGAGGTTGTGAGTTCGATCCTAGGTAGAGGCAGATGTAAGGGTCTCTTGCTTGGGCTGGGGGTTGGACTAGATGACCTTCAAAGTCCCTTCTAACTCTGTTAATCTGTTAATTCTCAGCCACAAAGCCTGATGCCAAGGGATCAACAACCTTGCTCGCTCTTCTCCCCAGACAGACACAAAAATCAGCAAGGCAACTTGAAGTTGAGAGCCAGTTTGGTCTAGTGGTGAAGGTATCAGGCTAGAAAGTGGGATCCTGTGAGTTCTAGTTTCGCCTCAGAGATGAAAGCCGGCTGGGTGACTTTGGGCCAGTCACCAGGAGACTGTGAGTTTTAGTCCTGTCTCAGGCATAAAAGCCAGCTGGGTGACTTTGGGCCAGTCACCAGGAGTCTGAGAGTTCTAGTCCTACCTTAGCCATGAAAGTCAGCTGGATGACTTTGGGCCAGTCACCAGTAGTCTGTGAGTTCTAGTCCTGTCTCAGGTACCAAAGCCAGCTGGCTGGGTGACTTTTAGCCAATCACCAAGAGTCTGTGAGTTCTAGTCTTGCCAGTCACTCAATGGGGTGACCTCACTACCAGGTGACCCTCACTGACGACGTGAGAATAAATCCTCACAGAGGCGAAATAGATCTTTTCCCCGGAATTCTGACATTAGAAAAGAAACCGCAGTTTAAAAGTCTAAGTAAAAATGTTTATTTCGGTACAAAAACAATAAATCCTCATTATCTACATGCCTGATATAAAAGTAGGTCTTCCTTCAATGGAAGCCAGGAACAGAAGGACAGATCAGAGAAAGGAATGCACACATGCGTACAAGAACATATCAATCACGTGCTCAGGAATAAACCATTATAATGAATAGGGGTGCAGCTCCCTGCATATACATGTAACAGGCAATAAAAATCACTGCGTGACAATCACATGGGGTGACCAGTTGGTCACATGACCAACTGATCACATAAGACCAGTAAAAGCCGAAGAGAACTGAAACAAGGCCCTTCAAGCCAAGCTCTGTTGAAGTTGTTACTTAGCCTGGTGACAAAACGTTCGGGAACTAAACAATAAGCTTGGAGAACAAACTACCGCCAACATCTTACCACCCAAACCACAAATATTTTCCACCTTTTCAAGTTCAGTGGGTGCCTACATCTTCTGTGAAATATCTTTTCCATTTCATAAGCCTAAGCCTCCAGCTGTATTAAATGGACAGCCAGTTCTTTCTGTAATCTTTTAATATGACTTGTGCTTGTTTTGACCTAAGAGGGAATCATATTTTCATTTAAAAAAGGGAGAGAAAGACGTAGACTGGATTAGCAGATTAATTTTAAGGTAAATATTGGGTGTTCCGAAGTATGGAGAGACATAAAATTTCAGGAAGTCTTGATGGAATTTTTTTAAAAAAGAAAGCAAATATGTCCGTAAGCTATTGAACTGATGGGTTTTACTAAAGCAAAGGCATATGAGGGGGAATTCTTTGAATGCAGAACAACCTAAGATTCCCCCCCCCCAAAGGTTAAGAGATTTTTGGAGAATTCTCATGAATGGAAGCATGATGTTTTTACAGTTATGTGATAGTCAAAATGTGTGTTTGTGTTTGTGGGTGGGTGTGGGTGTAAGAGAGAGAGAGACAGAGAGAGAGAGAGAGAGAGAGAGAGAGAGAGAGAGAGAGAGAGAGAGAGAGAGAGAGAGAGAGAGAGAAGAAAGGAGGGAGGGAGGAAGGGAGGGAGGAAGGGAGAGAGAGGGAGAGAGAGAGAGAAAGTAAAAGAAAGAAAGAAGCAAGGAAGGAAGGAGGGAGGGAGGAAGAGAAAGGAAGGAAGGAAGAAGGGAGGGAGGGAGGGAGAAAAGAAAGAAAGAAAGAAAGAAAGAAAGAAAGAAAGAAAGAAAGAAAGAAAGAAAGAAAGAAAGAAAGAAAAAGAGAAGAGAGGAAGGAAGGAAGGGAGAGAGGGAGAGAGAGAGAAAGAAAGAGGAGGGAGGGAGGGAGGAGGAAGGAAGGAAGGTCTATGTTTCATTGAGTAATAAACTTTTAACCACCTTCCTGGATTCCTATCATTAAATCTCAAGAGACTTTCTCTTGAAATAAAATTCATTGGGTATTTCTTGTTTTATTTCTGAATACTTCTACTCATCCATGTTCTCGAGAAGAGAAATTTCAACGAAATTTCAACTAATTACATTTGATTTTCTTTCTTTATCCACGTGAATAAAAGACTGTTCCTACCCTGTTCAAAACGGGTTTGTTTGTACTCGCGAGTAAGTGGCTTATTATTACTTGCTAAGGCTGGGTCAGAACAATTGGCTCCCTCTGTTATTTCCACTTCTGATTCCATTGGAAGGGCATGCTGTATTTTAAACAGAACCAGCTTCGTAAATTCCAAAGCTCGTTTTTCTCTTAAATTGTTGGGTTCCAAATGTTTCCATGCAAACCAATTGTGCAAAATGGCTTAAATGTTAGTTTTACAGGTAGAACTGTACAATCTGTTGTGAGCTGTACTGGCACGGTAGCTGGTGAAATAAATAACCTAACTTTCTTCCCTCTGTTTCATGCAAAGGAGAAAGATGCTGCTGGTTATTTCACCTAGAGGTCGCATTTAGAGTTGTCCTTTTCTCGTTGTCTTATTCGTGATAGCAAGAACTGACCATGCAGTCCAGAATGATGGTTGCAAGAACAATGGTCAGAACTGCTATCTTACGCTGAGCTTGGTAAATGCTAGCTGCCAGTCTGTCATTGAGTATGGGGGGAGGGAGCTGGATGGGTGCGGGAAGCTCATCGTGTTTTCCAGAGACAACAAGTCAAGGCCAAACCAGGAGATCAGAATGTAATAGCTAATAGCTCACCAACTAGCCCGCCGTGGAAGAGGCAGTTCCCAAAACAATTCATTCAAAATTAATTGGAAAATATGGACCTGCTAAGGAGAGGAACTGGGAAGGAACTGACTGGGGGGTAAAGTTAATCAGAGGAATTTGGCGCGCAAATACTTACCGTATTTTTCGGAGTATAAGACGCACCTTTTTCCTCCCTAAAAGTGGCTGAAAATTTGGGTGTGTCTTATACTCTGAATGTAGCTTTTTTTTTCCAGCCCTAACTAGGTGCTAACAGATCTTCCCAGCTCTTACCTTGCAGGCTTTTTCATTGTTACTCTCTCCAAAGAATGTTTTTCCAGCCCTAAGTTTTTGCAGAATTTTTTTTCATTGCTCTACTTGCTCCGAATAAGTTTTTTTCTAGCCCTAACCAGGTGCTAACGATCTTCCCAGCTCTTACTGGCTTGCAGGCTCTTTCATTGTTACTCTCTCAGAAGAATGTTTTTCCAGCCCTAAGTCTTTGCAGGGGTTTTTTCATTGCTCTACTTGCTCTGAATAAGTTTTTTTTCTAGCCCTAACTAGGTGCTAACGATCTTCCTGGCTCTTACTGGCTTGCATGCTCTTTCATTGTTACTCTCTCAGAAGAAGGTTTTTTTAAGTCCTAACCAGGGGATAAAATAATGTGCTGAAGCTGACCAGACTAAGGATGCTAGCCAGATGAATACCTGGTGGGCAGATTGTTTTCCCCTATTTTCCTCCCCAAAAACTAAGGTGCGTCTTATACTCCGGTACGTCTTATACTCCGAAAAATACGGTAGTTCTGGCTTTGCTCTATTGTAGTCCACTTGACTTTCAGTAAAAGTATACCTTTTACTGTGCATGGAGTCGAGGGTCTTTCTTTTCTAAAGAACCAAGTTGGAGCAGGACTGACAGCAATTTTACATGGTGAAGTGCATCTGCATTGATGGTAGTTTTATTAGTCATTAGAGCGATCCACTCAAAAAGACCTTTTCAAACTACCTTGTCATGATCAAAATTCAGGTTTTTCTTCCCCCAGTTCCTTCATATTTCCCTCCCCCCCTTCTATCTTCCAGAAGTATCATTATCAAGATGAAGATGCTCCACATGACCATAGTTTACCTCGTTTAACCCATGAAGTGAGGGGTCCAGAACTAGTCCACGTTTCTGAAAAGAACTTATCGCAGATAGAAAACGTCCATGGATATGTCCTACAGTCCCACATCTCGCCACTGAAGGTCAGTAAAGCTCCTTCATGACCGTAATGTCTGATGTAGATGAAAACCACAAAGAATAGAGGTATGTCTTGACTGTTGAGAATGATGCACAGGTAGACCTCAACTTACAACCATCCGTTGAGTGACCATTTGAAGTTACAACCTGTTCTGTCCCCACGGGTATGCCCCCAAAATAAGATGCACAAGAAGGAATTGGAAATAATATTGTTTTACTGCAAATAAATTCTTAGCCAGAGTTGAGTTTGTTGAAAAGAATATCATTCATTCACAAAGTCTTTCCAGTATTTGGCTAGAGCCTGAAAGAGCAATTAAGGCGTCTTATCTCACCTCATGGAGGTTTTGGCGGAAATCCAAGCTCTCATTAATCACAGGCAAAATGTTAACTGTTAATAATCCGAGATGCAGATACAAGAACCAAAATGCTGAAACTACAGAACGGGGTTGTTCTCTGCAACGAAGCCCCTCATGACAGACCCTTAAATACCCTCAGGGCGTGGTCAAGCCCTGCATTACTACTCACGAGGAAGCCTCCTCCTGATTAGCCACTCATGTCTCTTTGAGAACCTGCGTGCTCTGGCATCCAGAAGAGCCTCCTCCTCTTCTCCTGAGTCACTAATCTCAGGAGATGCATCAGGTTCTAATTGTTCGCCAGCCTCTGACCCCACGTCCTCTTCACTCTCTGGTGCCAGGAACACCGGTCTTCTGTACTGCACCCTCACTACCTCTGAATCCTCGGGATCGGCTGCTAATTGCCCTGGACTCAACCTGGCCACAACACAACCATGCTGAAAAAAGTCACTTTTCACACTGCAGACCATTGAAGCATCCCCCAACATGTTCAAAATTCAGATGCTTGGCAACTGGCGTGTACTTATGACAGTTGCCGTGTTCCAGGGTCATGTGATCCTGTTGCGACTTGACAAGGAAAGTCAACGGGGAAGCCAGATAGCAATAGCAATAGCACTTAGACTTATATACCGCTTCAGAGTGCTTTTACAGCCCTGTCTAAGCAGTTTTACAGAGTCAGCCTATTGCCCCCCAACAATCTGGCTCCTCATTTTACCCAGCTCGGAAGGACGGAAGGTTGAGTCAACCTTGAGCCTGGTGAGATTCGAACTGCCAAATTGCAGGCAGCCGGCAGTCAGCAGAAGCAGCCTGCAGTACTGCACTTTAACCACTGCGCCACCACGGCTCATAGATTCACAGAACAACCCTGTTACTAACTTAACAACAGCAGCGATTCATTTAACGTCTCTGGCAAGAAAGGTCGTAAAATGGGGCAATTCACTTAACAACAGAAATCTTGAGTTCAATTGTGGTCGTAAGTCGAGGACTACCTGTACAAATTGTAACCGCTTTTGAGTATGGTGAAGCTCTGACAAATCTTTTATCTGCAACTGGTTTTGTTCCTGTTAAAGTGCTGTTTTGCAGAGAAAGGACATAATTATGTGAATAGACATTGTCAAAAGGAGAATATGTTTTCCAGTTTCTAAGCTGTATTCATGGCAATCTTTCAAAATTTATCTTACCCCGCTGAAAGTAGCCAGACTCTTTGGTGTCTTTGTACAAAAACTGAAGAACAAGACACAAATCAAAATTAAATGAGGTTTCAAATGCAAAACTAAACATTAAGGAATGGCATCCCGTCAATCTGTCCTCCCAAAAATCACATTTTCAACAGCTTGTGGAAGGAAATAAGGGGGGTTCGTGCACCCTTTGGGTGCAAGCCAATTAAAAACAGGGGGCTACTACAGAAAATGCTCACTCAGAAGTTCCTTCACACCTTACTTTGTGGTAGACATGGATCCTTAGCAGTGGTGGAAATTAGGAAAAGCCTCTAAGAAATCCAGACCCAAAACTTATAGAGCAGAGGTATCCAACCTTGGCAACTTTAAGACCTATGGACTTCAACTCCCAGAATCCCTCAGCCAGCATGGCTGCTGGGGTATCCTGGGAGTTGAAGTCCACAGATCTAAAAGTTACCAAGGTTGGATACCCCTGATATAGAGGTTCCATAGGTAGCAGCAACATCTTGAATTGCACTTGGAAACCTGCTAGTAATTCATGTAGAAAAGGCATAAGTACTGAGACCAACCCCTAAGCACCTTTGTTGATGCACCCTGGACCAGCTAAAGCTTCCAGGTGATCTTCGAAGAGCAGCTACACACAGAGTGGGTAACATTAATCAGATCAAGAGGTAGCAAGAGCATGAGCGACACCTTCAATGTATCCTGCGCCAGGTAAGGCTGCAGCTGGTGCACCAGCTGAAGTTGTGGTAAAGACTTCCTCGACAGGGTGTCTACCTGTTCTTTAAGTAGGAGATGTAATTGCAGGAGAGATGTCCTGTGTTTGTCCTCATCAATCAGTACAGAATCATTATCCCTTTTCTTGTTGTCGATGCTGGTTGTATAAAGCAAACAAGAGCAACTTGTGGCCCTTCTCATGGTGTTTGATTTCCAACTCTATCATCCTTAGTCATGGGCAGGGGTGGGTTCTAACTTACCACGCTGCCGGTTTGCTTCCTCCCGCGCCGCGTGGGCAGGCCGCGTGGGCATTGCCGAAAAATCCGGGGGGGGGGGGGAGCCAAAAACAAGATGGCGACCGCATGGACAGTGTCAGAAACTCAGCTTCTGCACATGCTCAGAAGAAAAAAAAATAAAAGAATTTTTTTTAAAAAAATGATGGCGGCGCCCACAGACCGGCACCTACTGACATCACTGTGACGTCACCAGCAGGTTGCTACCGGTTCAGGCGAACCGGTCTGAACCGGGAGGAACCCACCCCTGATCCTTAGTCATGGGGGGTTGATGCAAAGTGGAGCTCAAGTAACATCTGGAGAACATTGCTGTGGGATTTCTAAGGCTCGTCCTATTGCTTTTTGTCGTGGGTAGTTTACCCCCCATCCGATCCCTTGGGTGTTACATCATTCGATCCTATTGTCAGTCCTTGAGTTTGGAAATGACGAGAGTTTTGATGCAAGAGGACTCTGCACCTGTGGGAAAAACACTAGGACTGTGGTGGTGGCGGCGATGATGATGATGATGATGACAAGAGTTTTGATGCAATCGCTTTCTGTAACTTAAAGATTAAGCTATGGGTACAAATGTCTGTTTCCTTCCTATGCATATTGGTGCATTTGATCTCCTTTCCTAAATCTGATGCTTTCCAGGTAGGTTTGGATTGCAACCTTCAAGCTGTTGGGAGATTCTGGGAGTTGCAGCATCAACAGGCTTGGAGGGTAGTTGGCCTTCAAGGACATCTGGCAAGGGTTGTAACATTAAAGTTATTAAAGTTCATACAAAATATGGTTTCTTGTTGTCCAATCACTACTGGTGTGCTGTGGAACATGCTATGGACCATAGCACACCGGTCCCCTTTCCCCCCACCCTATTGTGGCCCACCTGCAGCGTGTGCATTCTGGGTCTTTGGAACCTTCAGTGCCTCTTGGCATTGCTGAGAAAGGAGGGGCTACTACTCCTTTCCTGAATGCAAGAGCACGCAGGGCTGCCAAGAGGCAGAAAGGTCTACTCGAGAGGAGGTCTACTCGAGAGTAAGACTTGGGACTAATTGGCCACTCCCCTAGTCTATTTAAGACGAGTCGATGCAGCTGGGAAGCTGGAGAGAACAACTTGGGAAAAATCCATCTGACGCATAGTTTGTTTCGTGATTCCTGTTTTGTGTTTCTCTGTCGGCGTCTTGTTATCAGAGACTGGACTCTAGGAACTTTGCCAACGCCAAGAAGCTCCGTAAGCTAACTGGACTTAATTGGCTCGTCATTGTTTGAGAACTCTTTGAACTATTCCCGGCTACTAATGAAGTAATTAGTAGCTGGCTGTTTGCCAACCGAGACTGTTTGTAATATTGGTGTGTGCATTCTTTACTGATAACAGTTTTATTAGTAAAAGTATTGCTTTAAACATGTTCGTGTGGCTGTGTGCTTCGTGGGGACTGAACACACCCCATCCTCCACTCTTGTTGATTCATTCTGATCAGGGGTGGGTTCTACTTACCTTCCCTACCGGTTCACATCGTGACAGAAGTGCGTGTTTTGCTCGCTTCGCTCACACACACGTGCACGTCACTTCCTGGAAATGACCCTCTGCGCATGCGCAGAAGCCTCTGTGCATGCACAGAGGGTTTTTTGGCAATCCGCAGTGACCGGAGGAACGGTTCGGGAGCGTGGACCGCCGGTCATCACTGCCGGTTCGCTGAGCAGCGGCAAATTTCCGCTACTGGTTCTAAAGAACCGATATGAACCGGCAGCAACCCACCACTGGTTCTGATCAGTTACTTGCTCCAGAAACTCTTGTGGTACCTTGGGTGTCATCTTTTTTTTTAATATATGTTTTATTTGCAGTTTTCCTTTAACAACCAACATATTTTGTGGACAGTGTAATGACTAGGTCAATACATTTTTACACAGCACTAACAATAATAATGCAATTACATATACATAGCTTTTGTCTTTCAATTTCTAACCTTAATAAACTCTTTATAGTTATAAAGCATTCTTTTATATATCAATTTGTATAATACTATTTCCCCAATTTATACTTCCCTCCCCCCACTTATTGGGATTCTTCCATATTCATCTCTTTATCTTTAAACAGTAATATTCTATCTTAATGAATCTTTATCGCTTTCTCCAAAGATATATTTAAGCATCAATTACATGTTTTACAGTTTATTGACTGTTGTAAAATGGGTCAAAACTCACTTAATGACTGTCTCACTTAATAACAGAAATTTTGAGGTCGTAAGTTGAGGACTACTTGTATACCACAATTCCTGGAAGCTCAAAGGCTGCATCAGGCTGTGACCAGATTCCTTTTGGGTAAAAAGCAATATCTGCAAGTCTCGAGTAAATGAACCGTAGCCCATTTTACTCCTTAAAGAAGCATCTCTCAATTGTTGGTCCCACCTATTTTGGAGCCTCTCCGGGGCACAAAACAGATACTGGAACTTAAACGAGTGACTTGACTTACTCTGTGAGTTGCAGAAGAGTTGCTGGTGGGCTACATGGAGCCCCAAACTGCACCATTTGCAATCTGGATGAATGTAAAGCAAAAAGGAATCAAGGTTTATTAGCCTGCAGCAAACTTTTATTCCCCCCCTCAAGCCTTCATCCCTACCATACTATGATAGAACACTAGATGGCACAATGAACTGGCAATCTTTTTAATCTGGGGAAATAGTTTTGATACCAAGAGTTGATAAGACAAATTAGGATGAAATAATGGCAAGAGAAGATGCTTGTCCATCATGCCTCTACAGCAGTGCTTTAAAGACGGTGATGTGTTTTTGCAGTCAAAAGGGTGGGATTTATTAGGTACAAGGTTTAGCTTAAAGCAGGGGGGGGGTGTCTCCAACCGTGTCAGCGTTAAGACTTGTGGACTTCACCTCCCAGAATTCCTCAGCCAGCGATGCAGATTCTGGGTGATTCTGGCTGAGGAATTCTGGGAGTTGAAGTCCACAAGCCTTAACGTTGACATGGTTGGAGGACCCTGGCTTAAACCAATCATGTAGAAGACAGAAAATTGAAAACGTTTTTGAAGATGCTTTGAAGATTAAGATAATAGACTGGACTGGACTGGACTGGACTGGACTGGACTGGACTGGACTGGAATAGAATAGAATAGAATAGAATAGAATAGAATAGAATAGAATAGAATAGAATAGAATAGAATAGAATAGAATAGAATAGGAGCTGGAAGGGACCTTGGAGGTCTTTTAGTCCAGCCCCCTGCTCTGGCAGGAGACCCTATACCCATGATGGCGAACCTATGGCACGCATGTCACAGGTGGCATGCGGAGCCATATCTGAGGGCATGCAAGGTGTTGCTCTATGTGAGCAACAGCGTGTATGTGCGCACTGGCCAACTGATTTTCTGCCTTCCGGAGGGCGGGGGGAGGACGTTTTTGCCTTCCCCCAGGCTTCAGGAAAGCCTCCGGAGCCTGTGGATGGTGAAAAACGGCCCAATGGCCCAACCGGAAGTTTGTTTCCTAATTCTATTCTATTCTAATTCTATTATGTCACTGGTTGGTTTGATGGCTGAAAATGTATCAGCAATGGGAATGAATACATATTCCCCCCCCCTCTCTCTCTCTCTCTCTCTCACACACACACACACACACACACACACACACACACACACACACACACACACACGTTTCAAGGAAAGTCTTTCCAACTCCTCAATTCATCTGCAATTCAAATGCTGCAGTTCATAATGATCTCTCATTCATTCTCTGACTGATTAAAGTACCGTCATCGCCCCGTCCCTTCAGGGGAGAGATCTAATCAGTTGATAGCCTAATAAACATTTTGTTTGCTAAAAGGAGACCTGAGGATTTTGTAATCATAGGGTTGGTGTTTTCCTTCTCCTGTCCTTTCTGTGTTTCAGGATGGTTTTATATATATGTGTATATATATATATATATATATATATATATATATATATATATATATATATATATATATATATATATATATATATATATATATATATATATATATATATATATATATATATATATATATATATATATATATATATATATATATATAAATAAGACTTATATATATAGACTTATATACTGCTTCATAGTGCTTTACAGCCCTCTCTAAGCGGTTTACAGAGTCAGCATATCGCCCTCAACAACCTGGGTCCTCATTTTACCCACCTTGGAAGGATGGAAGGCTGAGTCAACCTTGAGCCTGGTGAGATTTGAACTGTCAAATTGCAGTCAGCCGGCAGTCAGCAGAAGTAGCCTGCAGTACTGCACTCTAACCACTGCACCACCATCAGTGGTGGGTTCCTACCAGTGCGGTCCACTCTATAGCACCGGTAGCGGCCCGCTGGTGACGTCACAGTACCGGTGCGGTCGGTTGCCGGTGCTTGGGCGCTGCCATTTAAAAAAAAATTTTTTTAAAAAATTTCTTCTGCACATGCCCAGAAGCCATGCTTCCGGCACTGCACATGCACTGCCTTCCTACCCCACAGTGAGTCCAAGCAGAGGAGGATGGCTGAGGGAGCGCGTGAGACGCTGAAAGAACGGGTGGCAGGAGCTATCTCCATTCCCCTCCCTTCAGCAGTCCGAGAAGCCACGAACGCGCGGTGATGATCCTAGGCATTTTTGCATGTTCGAGGCTTCTTGAGCTGCTGAGGGGAGGGAGAACAGGCAGCAGGAGCCTAGGATCATCGAATGGGGAGAAGCATTCAAGCCGGACGGAGACTTCTAGAAGAATAGCTGCTGCGGTCTTGCTGCGGGGGGCTGCGGGGGGCTGCGTTGCGGGTGGGCAATGCCCCCTGCTTCTCTGGCCGTTGCCAAGCTCCCGAGGCCCACGCCCATCCGGTCACATGGCTCACAAGCCACACCCACAAAATAAGCCACGCCCACAGAGTGGTAGTTAAAAAATTAGGAACATGCCCATGACCACCATGGCTCATAAAGAAGAAGGTAGGACAAGAAGAAGCAATGGGTGGAAACTTTATCAAGGAGAGAAGCAATCTAGAACTAAGGAGAAATTTCCTGAAAGTGAAAACAATCAATCAGCGGAATGACTTTGCCTACAGAAGTTGTGGATGCTCCATCAGTCTAGAGATTGGACAACCATTTGTCTGAAATGTCTAGGGTCTCCTGCTCGAGCAAAGGGTGGGGCTAGAAGACCTCCAAGGTCCCTTCCCACTCTGTTATTCTGTTCAATCGGAGTCTATCCAAAACATCATTCAATCAGTGCTTTGTCCACGTTTACCGAAAGTCACGGAACAAAAGCTCGGTCGCCTCGCTGGCATTCTATAGAAACAGGAAATGAAATCAATTATTAGCTGTCTCCTCTACATTTTCAATTTTGTATGTTTGAATGTGTTCTCGCTTTTTCAAATCAAAAGAGTGCATTTGTAAGAGAGCTCCGTGTGGCTGTTTAGGCGCCGATGCCCTTTTGTATCAAAACTCTCATTAAGCGCTGGGGAAAAGGTATATTATCATTACTTTTTTTTTCTTTTTTTTCACAACCAGACAGCAAGCTAAAATGAAAAAGGGACAAACAAAATGAACACAGGTTAAGTTACGGGAACTAGAAGTCAGTTATAAAGACTCTTCCACACTTCTAATATTACTACCCAACTCTATACAGGTAGTCCTTTAAGTGGCACTCAGCCGGTTCGGACCGGTTCGGGAGAACTGGTAATAGCGACCTGGCGTGGGCCCACCCACCTGTCCTGGCACTATGCCGTCCTATTTAGCCACATTTTTAAGCTGTGTGCATGCGTGCAAGCCACGAGCATAAGCAAAGCGCATGCGCAGAAGGCACGCACGCGACCGAAGCGAGCGTGCATGCACGTGTGCTTACATTGTTGGTGGTGAGCGAACCGATAGGTAAATTATATGAATCCCACCTCTGCCTTTGACTTACAGCAGTTCATTTAGTGACTGTTCAAAGTTACAACAGCAACTGAAAAAAGTGACTTATGACAATTATTCAAGTTGCGACCATTGTAGCATTCCCCACGACCACATGATCGAAATTCAGATGCTTGACAACTAGTTCATACTTACGACTGTTGCTGGGTTCCCAGGTCATGGGATCCCCTTTGGCAACCTTTTGACAAGCCAAGTCAACGGGGAAGTCAGATTCACTTAACAACCAGGTTACAAACTTATCGAATGCAGCGATTCACTTAACAACCATGGCAGGAATGATTGTGAAATGGGGCAAAACTCACATAATCAAATGTCTCATTTAACAACAGAAATTTTGGGCTCAGTTGTGGACATAACTCGACATAACTTCTATCTGTACAGAGAAAGAAAGGAAAAAAGAAATTGAAATGGCTAGGTGCATTGCTTGTGGGCTTGTCTCCTGCCAAAAAAATGGGAGAGAGAGATATAACATGATAGAAAAAAGATGTTGAGACCTTAGAAAAAGTGCAGAAAAGAAGAATAAAGGTGACAGAAGGAAGAAAGGAAGGAAGGAAGGAAGGAAGGAAGGAAGGAAGGAAGGAAGGAAGGAAGGAAGGAAGGAAAGAAGGAAGGAAGGATTAGCTGGTTATAAGCCATCTGGAGTTGTTTAAAATGGGTGACTATTCAAATGTTTCAGATAAGTAGCCAAAAATAAATGCATACACCTGCCAAATTAATTGATTTGTAGGATCACAGAATTCCAGGCCTGGATTCAAACTGGCACAGTCAGTTGTAAAAATGACCTTTTTAAGGGAGACTGATAGGAAGTGAATGTCTAATTCGTTTCCAGCATACTTTATGCGTGATTCTTTTCCACCTCTTCTATGTCTTATCTTTGGTGAGATGGGCAGCTGTAGACATTTGATCAGTCAATGAGTCAATCAATCTTCCCTCCAGGTGTGTGGGAATTCGGATTCCATAATTCCCACCCAGAATGCTGTTTTTCAGAACTTTATGTAGGTGTAGGTTGTACAGGTTAATTAACTGACAATTGACCTTTTTGGAAGACCAATGAGTCCATAATCAATGATTTAGATTTATTATTAGAGTTGGATCCATTACCGCTGTGAGGGGGGGAGGTGTTGATTACGAATGGGTGAGTTGGAGAAACAAAACTTCTATAATCCCACTGAAGCTTGGGAGAGTCTGCAAACTTTTCAAGGATATCTTAACAGGTGTGAAGAAGAAGGCAGATGGTTCCCATAACAACAGGAGCTTGTTTACATGGTCTATGTGGGAGCCTGGGGGTTTGGCTGGGAAAATCATTGTTTAATACTGTGAACTGCTGCCTGAGAATTTCAGAGTTAGTTTTTCCTTGCCATTACCATGCAATGTATTCAAGAAACAGGAAGCTTTTCAGAAAAGAACTGATCTGGACTTTTATTTGGATACTCAACCTGGATGCTGACATTGCCATCAAGTCGGTATCAATTCTTAATGGCCATGTAGATCAGGAGTGTCAAACTCAATTTCATTGAGGGCCGCATCAGGGCTGTGGTTGACCTCAGGGGGGACGGGGTGCATGGGTGACTGGTTGGGCGTGGCCAGCTTGACGCCACTCCCCAAACTGCTGGCATGTTTCCGCTTCGCATTGGGTAGACCGGGCCAAAGCGATGCTGGCCCGATCTTTTCTCTTCGCATTGGGTAGACCAAGACAGCCCCACGGGCCAGATCCGGCCCATGGGCCTTGAGTTTAACACCCCTGATGTAGATAGTTTTTCTCCAGGTCAGAATCCATATGGGTTGCCACCAGGGGTGGGTTGCTCACTTACCTCGCTGCCGGAGCCATGTGTATGCATCTCCACGTTTCGGGGGCGTGCACGCTCGCTACACGTGCGCGCCCCCTTGCACGATTTTGCTTCTGCGCATGCGTGGAGGCAAAATCTCGCTGAAATCTCTCTCTCGCGCGCGTCCCCTCACAAGATTTTGGGAGATTTTGCTTCCACACATGCGCAGAAGCAAAATCGCCCGAAAATCACCGAAAAAAAATGGCGACGCGCCGGGTGGACCGGCAGAGAGGGCTCCGGAGCGGTTGTGAAATCCGCCGCTCCCTACCGGAGCTGCGTACTGGGCAGCTCCGGCAGGAACCCACTTCTGGTTGCCACCATGCTGACCTTCAAAAGGATCCTTTAGCTTTTCATCACTCCAACTTGCTTAGCGGGAGGGAATTGCCAGCAAAATTCTCTGAATTATTTATTCGCTCAATTTGAGGATTTGAGAAGACATTTTAATTCAGAAAGGCGTGATAAACCATATTGCTAGCTTGAATATATTTTTCTTATATTCTGTCTTCAAGGAGTGTGACAGATTTCTTTAAAATCAATACTTTGTGTAAATGTAGCAGCAACTGGTGACTCAGTGATTGGCTAATTGATTCATAGGTGCTCATAAGGTACTCTACTTTTATTTTCTTGGGTTAGAAATAGCTCCATTCCTATCGTTTCTTTGAATTTCAGAAGCCTCACTAACATCTCAGTCTTTAGTTAAATTGTGGACTAACAGATCCAATTTAATCAGCCTTCTTAAAAGCAATAGATGGAAACTAATCAAGGAGAGAACCAACTTAGAAATAAGGAGAAATTTCCTGACAGTGAGAACAATTAACCAGTGGAATGGCTTGCCTTCAGAAGTTGTGGGTGCTCCATCTGTTCTGAACTAGGCTTCCTGATGAAATAATACAGCACAAACGGAGTCCCAAAAACCTCTTTTTATTTTAATGGCTGTGGATTATTTTCATTCCCAGCCGTAATAAGTCCCAAACAATAATAACAAGTCCGACAACAGTCTTTCAGAAGAAGGCAGATAAGCACACAAACCTTGATCTTTCTTGACAAGCTGCCAAAGGCCAATTAGCAAGGAGCTTGGCAAGGCCCAACAGAAACACAGAGTCAGAACTGAAATGACAGGAGTTGAACAAAGTTGCTTCCTGCGAAGAGCACTTCCACTTATATAGCCTATGGGAGGGGCCAATTATCTCCAAGCCTTACTCCCGAGTAGTCCTTCTCCTCTGTAACTGTTCTTGCCTTCTGGCAGCTCTGCGCATGCGTGCATTGAGAACAGGCTCCCCCTCTTCCTCTGCCTCACTCATGTCAGCCTCTGGAGGCTCTGGAGTCAGCACAGACCGCCCAGATGGCCCAGGCTGGATCCCTGCCTCTGGCACCGAGCCTTCTCCACACTCCGGGCCTGGCCCATGTTCCTCCCCAACCTCCTCGCTGTCCGACTCTGCTGCCAGCTCCGCAGGCCACTGGTGGACCACAACACCATCATTGAAGGCTTTCAAGAAGAGACTGGACAGCCATTGGTCTAAAATAATCTAAAATGGTATAGACTCTCTTGCTCGAGCAAAGGGTTGGACTAGGTGATCTCCCAGGTCCCTTCCAACTCAGTTATTCTGTGTCCTAATTAAGAAGATATATTGTGTATAGGAGTAAGAGTGAAACAGGATGTATGTGAGGATAGATGAATCCCTTTCACAATTTTGTAAAAAGCCCATACCTACGTGATGGAGTCCTGGCTGACCAATAGCTACCGATTTCTACACCAAGGGGTAAAATTTGCAAGTATTTGCAAGTATTTGCAAGTATTCAGTTTTACCATCACGGAACCGGTTGCTTTTTCTTAGAAGGATAGCGTATAATCAAATTTCTTAACTCATTATTTCTTTGCTCAGGTACAATGGACTTCCTAAGATGTGGTGTTGCTCACTATTGTAGAGGTAATCTTCGAAATAAGACTGTAATGGAGCCGGCTCATTACGGTTGTAACTCATAACGGTCACAAAACAGATCAGTCATGTGACCAACCCAATTTTATGACCTTTATGGCAAAGGTGGCTAAGCGAACTCCATAGCTGTTGACCAAACTCATGGTTTGCTACCAACACAGTTTTCTGAAAACCAGAAGAAACTGCTGGGTTTTGGCAAAAATCAGTTGTAAAATGATTGGTAGTGATAATGTGATTGTAGGACACCACAAAAGCTTCTATAGGGGACCATGCTTCTGAGCACGTGAATTTTGGTCACATGACCTTAGAGGGGGGGAGCCAATTGTCAGAACTTTGGTACCAGGTTGTAAGTAGTCCCGATGTATATATGTCGTAACTTTGAATAGTCACTGAGCGACCAGTCATAAGTGGGGGACGACCACAATTATTTCACCCTGCCTTCCATTTTCTTTTTTGTTCCTTTAATCGTCCTTCAGCAATGTTTTCTTGCTTTGGGCTCACTGGTGCCACTATCGATAAATAAAAAACTTGGATATCTTAATTGAATCTTGGGCACCATGGAAAAGATATCGCTCTGTTTTGGATAATGGACATTGCTACTCATCAGAGGAGACAATCTGGGTTAAATGGATTGGTGGACTGATTCAAGAGACAACCTTATCATTGCTCATTAGCAGCCATGCCTCCAACAGACAATGTCTCCATGTTTAGACTTTCTTAAACATGACCTTAGGAACTAAGAGCCATCTCTTATCTCCAACTCCAGATCACTGGAGTTCTGAAAATGCCATTAGTTTTTGAGCTTTGGAGAAAGAATTACCATATTTTTCGGAGTATAAGATGCACCGAAGTATAAGATGCACCTTAGTTTTGGGGGAGGAAAATAGGGGGGGGAAATCTACCTACTAGGTATTCATCTGGCCAGCGTCCTTAGTCTGGTCAGCTTCAGCGCATTATTTTATCCCCTGGTTAGGGCTGAAAAAAACTTCTTCGGAGGGAGTAGCAATGAAAAAATCCTGCAAGCCGTTAGCACCTCATTAGGGCTGAAAAAAAAGCTTAGAAAAAGCTACATTTGGAGTATAAGATGCACCCAAATTTTCAGCCCCTTTTAGGGGGGGGAAAGGTGCATCTCATAATCCGAAAAATACGGTATATTCCGCGGTGCGAATGCCAAATCTCTGGTTACTACAATGATATTGACTTGGTAAGGCCACACTTGGAATACTGCACCCAGTTTTGGTCACCACAATGTAAAAAGGATGTTGAGACTCTAGGAAGAGTGCAGAGAAGAGCAACAAAGATGATTAGGGGGCTGGAGGCTAAAACATGTGAAGAACGGTTGCAGGAACTGGGTATACCTAGCGTAATGAAAAGAAGGACTAGGGGTGACATGATAGCAGTCTTCCAATATCTCAGGGGCTGCCACAAAGAAGAGGGAGTCAAGCTATTCTCCAAAACACCTGAGGGCAGGAAAAGAAGCAATGGGTGGAAACTAAACAAGGAGAGAAGCAACTTAGAACTAAGGAGAAATTTCCTGACAGTGAGATCAATTAACCAATGGAACAGCTTGCCTCCAGAAGTTGTGAATTCTCCAACACTAGAAGTTTTTAAGAAGAGATTGGACAACCATTTGCCTGAAATGTTATAGGGTTTCCTGCCTGAGCAAGGGGTTGGACTAGAAGACCTCCAAGGTCCTTTCCAACTCTGTTATTTTCACCATAATACCAGTGAAAGGTTTGCCTTCAGCAGTTGTGGGCGCTCCATCACTGGAGGATTTTAAGAAGAGACTGGACAGCCACTTGTCTGGAATGGTATAGGATCTCCTGCCTGTGCAGGGGGTTGGACTAGAAGACCTCCAAGTTCCCTTCCAGTTTGGTTATTCCGTTGTTCCGACTGTACCATTTCCACATATTTCTGTGGACCTTGCAGTAGCTTAGCGGGATTACATGTGTTACGTTCTGCAGAATGCAGTGATGTCGGATGGACAGATATTTGCAGACCAATGGGATTTGAAAAACCTTGAATGCCACCATAACTTCTAATGCATGTTAACTTTAATACGTTGGTGTGCGAGGCAGCTGCTCTCAGATTTCTTAATCACTTGGGGGGGTGGGGTGCCAAAAAAAGTGATTAAAAGCACTCTGATTTTCTCTGTGAAGTGTTTGTTGAGATGACAGTCAATCTGTGGCTAAGAAAGGGAAGTGGAGGATGGCAATGATGCTGCCAAGACAGTGTGGCTTCAAAAGAGGATGCCTGTCTATTCCATAAATGATACCTTTGATCGAGAGATAATTGGATTGGAAAAAGGGAACAAAATTTTTAGAGGCAGAAGAATCATTCTCTCTGTGTGTTTTTTCTATCTTGGAGGGGGGGATTTTGTGTGTGTGTGTGTCAGTGGCGGGTTGCCGTGTTACTGGTGCCGCTGCGCGCGCATCTCCAAGTTTGGGGGGGCATGCTTGCTACACGCACACGCCCCCTCGTGCAATTTTGCTTCTGCGCATGCGCGGAAGTGAAATCTCACCAAAATCTTGCGCACACGCGCATCCCCTCGCAAGATTTTGGCGCGATTTTGCTTCTGCGCATGCGTAGAAGCAAAATCGCCCAAAAATTAACGAAAAAATGGTGACGCGCGCGGTGGACCGGCAGAGAGGGCTCCAGAGCGGTCGCATGCAAATTGCGCAATCGGCCGCTCCCTATCGGAGCTGCGCAATCGGCCGCTCCCTATCGGAGTTGTGCACTGGGCAGCTCCGGCAGGAACCCACCTCTGGGGTGTGTGTGTGTGTGTGTGTGTGTGTGTGAGAGAGAGAGAGAGAGAGAGAGAGAGGGAGGGAGGGAGGGAGGGAGGGAGGGAGGGAGGGGAGAGGAGGGCAAAAGAGAAATGCATGGATGGACAGCTTCACAATACTATGTTTTTGAAAATAGCAATAGCACTTAAATGTATATACCGCTTCACAGGGCTTTACAGCCCTCTCTCAGTGGTTTTACAGAGTCAGCCTATTACCTCCCAACAATCTGGGTCCTCATTTGATCAACTTCGGAAGGATGGAAGGCTGAGTCAACCTTGAGCCGATCAGGACTGAACTCCTGGCAGGGAGCAGAATTAACCTGCAATACTGCAATTCTAACCAGTGCGCTAAAGGAAGAATTGCTTTGTGCTTTGCGTGGGACTTTCAGATTCCGCCTGATTTTTCTGCAGCCACTTTCTCTCCGTAAAAGTCGTTTTGATTCAACTCAATAGAGTCAAGTGTTTTGCTTTCCTGAGGGACCAGTTGGGGCAGGCCCTCACATGAGCCACTACAGCTCAGTGTGCTGTGCTAAGTACTGTGCTGAGAGTTCCTAAATTCTATTCTCCCTATTTTTGGGGTTCTTTCTGGGACAGAATTCAAAATGTGTTCCCAATGCGTTGGGCAGATGATGTCTCCTGAGCATTAGGATCTCTACAAGGTGTGTCCACCACACAAGCCAAGTCAACTTCGTGTTGCAATTTTCCCGTATGATAAGAAATACAAATATCGTATGTCTGGGCTTGCTAAGTATTCCTAACATTAATACCAAATGTGAAAACAGCTGAGCACAGAGACCTTTGTCTCTTTTGATACCTATGTTTAAGGGGAGTAAAGGGAAGGGCTAACAATTTGGATATGGCCACGTGTGAAATAGAATATGTTCTGACCAGGGGTGGGTTCTAACTTACCTCGCTGCCGGTTCGCTTCCTCCCGTGCCGCGTGGGCACTCCTCATGGGCGTGCCGAAAAATCTGGGGAAAAAAAGCTGAAAACAAGATGGCGACCACATGCACAGTGCCGGAAACTCGGCTTCTGCGCATGCTCAGAAGAAATAAAATAAAATAAAAAATAATAAAAAGATGGCAATGCCCATGGACTGGCACCGACCGAACCAGGTCGGTGATGTCATTGTGACGTCACCAATGGGTCGCTACCGGTTCGGGTGAACCAGACCGAACTGGGAGGAACCCACCCCTGGTTCTGGCCCAGCTCCCCAAACATGACAATCCCTCTGAAGTGAACTCAAAGATTCCTTTAATTAGGAGTGCCGGCAGCCCCAGCAAAAAGTTTCTCTCTCAACTCCAGCTAATAAGGCCGTCCGGCCGGAAGATGAATAGTTTTCTGCCACATCTATTCATCTCTGCCCCCTGCCTTTTGGGTCCTCATTTTACCCACCTCGGAAGGATGGAAGGCTGAGTCAACCTTGAGCCTGGTGAGATTCGAACTGCCAAATTGCAGGCAGCAGGCAGTCAGCAGAAATAGCCTGCAGTACTGCACTCTAACCACTGCGCCACCATGGCTTAACACAGTTGTTAAGTCAATCTGGCTCCCCCACTGAGTTTGCCCTGTCAGATGGTCACAAAAGGGGATCCCCTGACCTTGGGACACAGCAGCGGTCATAAATAGGAACCAGTTGTCAAACATCCAAGTATTGATCATGTGACCATGAGGATGCTGCCACGGTCATAAGCGTGAAAAATAGTCACAAGTCATTTATTTTCAGTGCTGTTTGTAACTTTGAACGGTCACTGCATGGATGGTTGTAATTGGAGTCTGAAATGGTATAGGGGCCTCCTGCCTGAGTAGGGGGTTGGACTAGAAGACCTCTAAGGTCCTTCTGACTCCGTTATTCTAACATTCATCTGTATAAGATTTCCCTTGCTTTGGTTCGCTGGCAGTCTTTATCTTTCTTTTCTCCCATTTCTAAGTCCCCGGACCTCTCTTAAAAGGGCAAAGTGTTGCAATATTTACATTTGCTCAACTTGTGTGCCGAAACAGATTCTATTGTTCAAAACATTCAAAGCTCCTGGAACAATTATTAGAGGCTGAATTCCCTCAGTTGGTCGCTTCTATTTGTGCAAGTCCTGGCGATTTGCCTGACTACAGCAGCAGGTTTTGTTCAGCAAAACTTTTGCTCTTTCTGACCATTGATGAACTCAAGAGCTGACACAGCAAGCGATGCAAAGATGAGCAAAGAGGTGGAAGTGGGTTGCAGTGTGTGTGTTTGTGTGTGTGTGTGTTTAATTGAGTCAGCCCTTCTCTAGTAGCCTTTGGAGGCCAAGGCTGAAGCAGAAAGACACCTTTTTTTTTTGAGAAAATAAATCTACTGTACAATGGGAAAAGTTTCTCCTTAAAACACAAATGGTATACTTAATGGCTGCGTTTTTTTGGGTACAGATTTCCCCACGAAGTGACTCTACAAGAAAAGAGAAGTTCGCTGGGTCATTTGTCACTGACATCAGCAGAGAACAGGGTAATGAGCTTGTTCGCTTGCGTCAACCCATCTCATCCCCCCCACCGCACCTATTGCGGTCAATTTGAGTCAGTTTGGTCTAGTGCCGTGATGGCGAACCTATGGCACACGTGCCACAAGTGGCACGTGGAGCCATATCCGAGGGCACGCGAGGCGTTGCCCTATATCAGCTCCAGCGCACATGCGCACGTTGGCCAGCTGATTTTTGGCTTTCCGGAGGGGGGGAGGCCATTTTTGCCCTCTCCAGGCTTTCCTCCAAAAGCTGAGCACATGGTGGAGTGGCGGGGTGTCAGAGCCGGGCTGCCCCGCCAAAGGGACAAAGCGAGGTGATGTCAGCCATTTCCTGGCACCAGAGTCGAAAGGGCCCAGGTGAGCAGCTATGAAGACATGCCAAAGGTAAGGGGCTGGGATGTCAACAGGGCTGGAGTCGGTCTGCGAGGGAGTGACAGGCAAAGTCCATTTTGGCTGAAACAACGGGTGTTCCAGGTTTTTTGGGGGAGAGCTCAATAAAAATGGTGGAGGTGCAAAGAGCCAAGCCGAGGAAGGAGCTGACCCGCCAGCCACCAAATGCTGCCCCGTGTGCCTGTGTCAGCTCCCAGCGTTCCTCGTGCACAGCCCCACCACCCCAGGAAGGAAGCATCAGTGGCAAACCTCTTTGCAGTCGCAGCAGTGGGCAATGGGCCCAACCGCAGGTCACGGGGCACCCCCGCCTGACCCCCACCATGCCTGCTGTCAGCCGAGCCAAGCCGGGGAAGGAGCAGAGGTGGGGAGGCCAGCCGGGGTGGTCTCCTCACCTTAGGGGCCATGGTGGACTTTGGCGTCGTGTCTCCCCACCTCGGGAGGGAGCCTGACTACCGACTACGCTTTTAGGCTCCCTCCTACTGGGCGGCGGCGGTGCTTGGTGGAGGAAGAAGGCGGTAGCAGTGGCACCGCTCTGGCTCCATTTTCAGGCCAGCCGCCGCCTCCCCTTCCCTTCCTGCTAGACTTCCAAGCCATGAAAAGGCAAAGAGCAGAATCCGGACTGCCAAACACGGCCTGTGCTTCCTCTCGCCTACTGCTTCTTCCTGGTCGCTTCGCCCTTAGCCAGAGTTTTCACGAAGATGTCCCAAAACCCAAGTAGGAAAAGGGAAAAAAGGAGCCCGAGCCGAGCCTCCCAGCAAGGAGAGCAACATCCGAAAGGCAGGCGGGCCTGGCCGTACCCTTCCCTTCCTCCATCGACACCAGGTGCTCACTGGAGCCTTTCAGATCTCGCTCTCCTTGCGACAACCGTGGGGCAGGGCAGGCAGGCAGGCAAGTGAGCTGGCCAGTGGCTAGACGCACGTGCACTCGTGAAAGCAGCGAAGAATAAGATAGGGTAGGCGAGGGAATCCCAGGAGGAGCCAATAGCTCTTGCCCTTCCACCCTGCAGTTGCTGCTGCTTTTCTGGGGCGGCAGGATTGCGCACGAGAAACGCTGGGAGCCGGCTCAAGCACATGGGGCAGCATTTGCTGGCTGGGCAGCCAAATGCCCCGCCCTCTGCTCCTTCCCCTGCTCAGCTCGGCTGGCAGCAGGCATGGCGAGGGTCGGGTGGGAGTGCCACGTGGCCTCGAGTTGGGCCCATGTTTCGCTTCTCATCCAAGATGCTTCTTCAGCTCTGACTGGATGGTGCGGAGTGGAAGGATTTATATTCCTTGCAGACAGATTTTTAGCTATACAATTTGGGATGAACACCCTTTGAATGGTGTGGGAGTAGGAATGGATTTCCAGAGGAAAAATTGCAGACTACAGGAACCAGGAGCACCACTCAGGTGACCCTGAGGACACAGATAAACCTTCAAGTGGCCTCAACGACTCTCTAAAAGGATGCAAATGACCAGCTGTCTACAAGGAATATAAATCCTTCCATTCCCCACTATCCTGTCAGAGCTGAAGAAGCTTCTTGGATGAGAAGTGAAACGTCTTCAAAAGAAAAAAAAACAAGAAAGTCCAGTTGCCTCCTGAAAAAGTACCTTTGGGACAACCATGACCTGGATGACTGAGAATCGCTACAGACTGTGCATAGGCTGTTTAGCAATAAATCAGTTTAATTGGACCTTCTGAAATGGACCTGGTCTTTCATGCCTGACCCTTGGTTTGATTTGGAAATCTTCTCATGTGGCAGTGACAGATCATTGGGGTTCAGCCTCTAAGGCAGTGTTTCTCAACCTTGGCAGTTTGAAGATGTGTGGACTTCAACTCCCAGAATTCCCCAGCCAGCAACGCTGGCTGGAGAATTCTGGGAGTTGAAGTCCACACATCTTCAAACTGCCAAGGTTGAGAAACACTGCTCTAAGGTAAAACTGACCTGGCCTAGTCGTTGTTAAGAAAAAATATAACAAAAGTAACACAACTTCATTAGCAAGTCAGAGAGATTAATTAATTTATTTATTTATTTTTGCATCTGAGCAGTTCCATTGCTGTTGAGGGAGTGCTCGATTGTGCAATAAAAATATGGAAAAGTCAGATTTGTTTAGTTGGCTTAGAAATAAATTGCGGCAGAAATGCAAACACCCTTTCATTTCCAGAATCTCCCACCTCCCCTATTTTTCCCCCTTGTGGGAGTCCTTGAAATCTTCCTCTGGTACATTTTCCTCTTTTTATGTTAAATAAAACCTCAGAACGTCAGTCAAACTTGATAAGTGACTGAATAAACTGTGCACATTAATGTTTACAGAATAATATTGTTAGTTTTCCACAGGCTCCTAAAGCTATTTCTGAAACCTTCCCCTGATTTAAATTGTTTTCGCATTTTATTTCCTTTTAAACGCTGCTCTGCTTTTATTATCGTTATTGGTTTTATGGGTTTGGTTTTATGTTTTGTTTGTTTTTTTGAGCAACCAAAAGTCACTTTTGATCACGGCAGCATACAAAATATGATTGATGAATAAAATAAATATTAATATACACGGTATGTTGGATATTGCTGGGGACTTTGAATTAGGCGATAGATTGTTTCTCCTCTCAGTTCTAAATTTTTTATTTCATGAGAATCTTTTTCCTGTCTCTCTCTTTAAGGTAATATCTTAAACTGAGTTTCTGTAGGAGATGACCAGGCTGAGCCTGAGAGAGGGATCCAGAGATGGTATTCAGCCAGTTCGGACCAGTTTGGGCGAACTGATAGCGGAAATCACGGGTGGGCCCGCACCGGCTCTATGCCGTCCTATTTAGGCACGTTTTTGAGGCCGCACGCTCTCACATTTGCAAACCAGTAGGGAAAGTAAGTGAACACCATCCCTGGAGGGGTCAAATGTATCATAAGTAATGAATCCCTTCATGTCAACAAGAGTTCTAAGTGCAGGCCACCTTGAATGCTTTCTTAATTCCCATTCATTTCTTTAACTGTTAGTAGCTCAGATTCTTTTAGAGAGCTTAAGCATACAATAAATATTTATACCCATTGGAACTTCCTGGATATAACAGTTTGCTTCCCAATGAATTCATGGATAATCTGTACAGCTTTTTTGGCAACAATGCAGAAATAGTTTTTCATTGTCTTCTTATAGGATATTTGTGTGTGTATGTGTGTGTGTGTTTGTGTGTGTTTGTATGTATGTATGTGTGTGTATTTTGTATTCTGTGAGAGAGAGAGAGCTCCAAATTAGGCCAGACAGGAGACATGACCAGATGAGCTAATTCTACTTTATGATAAGGCATGATGGCTCAGCAATTGAAGACACTCGTCTTGGAGAGCTGACCGCCCAGGTTCGAAACCCAAACTCCGTGCAACAGGGTGAGCTGCCATTCCTTGCTCCAGCTCCTGCCCATCTAGCAGTTCGAAAGCATGCAAATACAAGTAAATCAATAGGTACCACTGTGGTGCGAGGGTAACAGTGTTCCAAGCACCTTTGGCATATAGTCATGCTGGCCTCATAACCATGGAAATTGTCTTTGGACAATGCTGCCAAAAAACGGAAATGAGCAACGTGCCCTAGAGTTGGACACAAGTGACAGGGAAAACATACATTAACGGGGTGAAATCCAGCAGGTTCTAACAGGTTCTAGAGAACCGTTAGCGGACATTTTGAGTAGTTCGGAGAACCGGCAAATACCACCTCTGGCTGGCCCCAGAGTGGGGTGGGAATGGAGATTTTGCAATATCCTTCCTCTGACACGCCCACAAAACCACACCCACCAAGCCACACCATGCCCACCAAGCCACGCCCACAGAACCGGTAGTAAAAAAAATTGGATTTCACCACTGATTAAGAATCTTGCAGGTTTGAAACAGTGGTGTGATTCCAAATGTGCAGCACTCAAAGACCGCCCTCAGTGTCAGCGCTGGTGAGCTGAGCTGTTGTTTAGCTGAACTGAGGCGCGTCAATCCGCTCTGCCACGTGAATCAGCTGAGCTGAAAAACAAGGGAATATAGGACAGGGAACGGCGGGGCAGGAGGGCGGGGCCAGCCGGAGGTGGTATTTGCCGGTTCTTTGAACTACTTAAAATTTCTGCTACTGGTTCGCCCGAACTGGCTGAATACCACCTCTGGTTTGAAAGTAGACATATTCCTCCATCTTTTTTGAGAGTCTGACAGGTTTGGGAGGATCCTTTCTGTTTCCTTCTCTGCCCGTTATGCAGCTGAGGTCTCTTCCGCCTTTATCTGAATATTCCCTAGGCAGCATCTCTTTTCTTCCCTTTCCAAGGTCACTCTCGCATTCCATTCCATTACGTGCATTTTTATTAAAAATTTTCCATCTAGCTGAGAACCCCTCCTGAGAAACTCTCGTCCAACTATTAAACAAATCTTTTTTTTTTATTGGGCTTCTTAGGCAACCAGCCAAGTCAACTACGGGCTGCCCTAACGTGGATTTTTCTTCTTCTTCTATTGACATTATTTATTGTCTGTGAGAAAATTAATCTAAACTACAGAAACAAACAAATAGCAAAATACATAACAAGCCAGGAATGACAGCATGCTGTATAGGAGCGAACAGATTCATTGAGGAATCGGGGAGCAACCAGCTTCAAATCTCTCTCGTTTGCATGGTAAATAAGCGGCAATTATTTACATCCCATCTGTTCTATAGGTATCATAAATTATCCGGAGTTGCATTACATTTTCTGAGGATTACCGAGATGGCGTTGAAATTTCCTCTAAAGGGTTTGCATCTGTTAGGCTGTTACGAAGGCAAGGAGGAACATAATTACAATTGTCGTTATATTGTATTCCAGGAAATGATAGATAATGAAGAGGTTTTGAACAAAATGGTCTCTACCTTTCCTATTTCAAACTTTTTGTGTTGTCTTCTCGTAAGAGAAGAATTGGATTTCTCCATATTTATGGCCCTCATAATATCGGCAGAGGGTAGATGGCTCTTTTCGTTCTCGGCTTTGGGTTCAAATAAGGCCGTCAAACAAGGCTCACGTTTTGCTAGCATTAACTGAACCTCAACAGTTAATAGCGTTGAATGCTACATTTTCATTATAGAGACTCTTTGTAAGGCTAGTGTTTTATTCCCATTTTATTCTACTTTTGTGCTATACAGGCAGTCCTGACCACAATTGAGCCCAGAGTTTATGTTGCTAAGTGAGACATTTGTTAAGTGAGTTTTGCCCCGTTTTACGATTTATCATGCCACATTTGTTAAGTGAATCACTGCATTTGTTAAATTAGTAACACCACCATTAAGTGAATCTGGCTCCCCCGTTGACTTTGCTGGTCAGAAGGTCGCAAAAAGGGATCACATGACCCGGGACACTGCAACTGTCATAAATAGGAGTCAGTTGCCCAAGCATCCGAATTTTGCTCACATGACCAGTGGTCATAAGTGTGAAAAACGGTCATAAGTCACTTTTTTCAGTGCCATTGTAACCTTGAACAGTCACTAAATGAAGTGTTGTAATTAGAGGGAGATTATATATACTGTGTGTGTGTGTGTGTGTGTGTGTGTGTGTGTGTGTGTGTGTATATATATATATATATATACATATTTATACATGTGTGTGTGTGTGTGTGTGTGTGTGTGTGTGTGTGTGTGTGTGTGTGTTTTGCAGTGGCCTAGAGGTGGAGCTCTCGCCTCACAATCAGGAGGCTGTGAGTTCGATCCTAGGTAGAGGCTGGTATTTCTCTCTCTCGGCACAATGAGAATAGATCTGCAAAACAAAACTCTGCATTGGTGACAGGAAGGGCATCTGGCCAGTAAACACTCAGTTCCATTCAGTTGTCCAGACTCCACCTCGCAAGATATGGGGTCGTTAAAATATAGATAGATAGATAGATAGAGAGAGAGAGAGAGAGAGAGAGAGAGACAGAGACAGAGACAGAGACAGAGACAGAGACAGAGACAGAGACAGAGACAGAGAGAGACAGACAGACAGACAGACAGACAGACAGACAAATAGATATAAAGGCAACTGTACTTTCTATTTGTTTTTTCTTGAAAAAGTTTAGCTTCTCATTCAAAACGTTTATTGAAAACCACATTTGGGATGGCTGTGGCCTGGATGATTGAGAATCTCCATAGATATTTTTTGCTGGTCATTGACCATATAAACAATATTTCATTCACTGTCTACCCCAAAAGCCCAGCTACTCATTTGCCTGAACCGTAGTGCATTTTACCCATTCTAAAATTCCATTTCGTTACCTCAGACTGCAAAAGGATGCAGCCATTTATGCATTTCCATTACTACTCAATGGAAACACGATGACTAGAAAGATTAAAACAGGGCTTGTTTTCACCAAATCACAATGAAGCTTGGTCGGGTTTTTTTTTTGATATCCTTAGAAAATATTTAACTAATAATCGATCTATCCAGCATTCTGAGGGGAAAAACATGCCTGATCTTTGGAGATTTCAGCTCTCAAGGGTTCTTTAAGAAACAGAATACAAACCAAGTTTGAAGGGGGTATTTTAGCCATTAAGACCAATCTCCTGTTTAGCACAAAAATCCAACTTAATTCATCCCTGTCAGATGGTTATCTAATTTCCACTTCAATACACCCAGTAAAGAAGAAATCACCACCTCCTCACTCTGTAGAACAGTGATGGCGAACCTATGGCACGGGTGCCACAGGTGGCACGCGGAGCCATATCTGCCGGCACGCGAGCCGTTGCCCTAGCTTAGCTCCAACGCGCATGTGCATGCCGGCCAGCTGATTTTTGGCTCACGTGGAGGCTCTGGGAGGGCGTTTTCAGCTTCCGGAGGGCCTCCAGGGGGGGAGAGGGCGTTTTTGCCCTCCCCAGGCTCCAGGGAAGCCTACTGGGCCCACTGGAAGTCGGGAAATGGGCCATTTCCGGCCTCCAGAGGGCTTCCGGGGGGGCGGGGGAGGCCATTTTTGCCCTCCCCAGGCATTGAATTATGGGTGTGGGCACTCGCATGTGTGAGATAGCGCACACGCACGTGCTTTCGGCACCCGAGGAAAAAAAGGTTCGCCATCACTGCTGTAGAATATTGAATCTGTTATCCCCTCAACTGCCACCTCAGACCATTATTTTCTAAGTTGCTTTCTTCTGCCTTTAAGGGCTAAATTAGACCTAGCATCCAGGCACCAGCGTGAAGGCTCCCAATTTTCTTTCCTTGGACGTTTTTCTAACCAGTTCTCTTAGAAGTGACCAAAGCCCTCTGTATATTGAAGAGGACGAGGCCCACAGAATTTCATGAGCATTTCACTCTCCATACGGTTTCTCCAGTAACAACATTGTCCTTCAGTAATAATAATAATAATAATAATAATAATAATAATAATAATAATAATAATAATAATAATAATAATAATAATAATAATAATAACAACAACAACAACAACAACAACAACAACAACAACAGAGTTGGAAGGGACTTTGGAGGTCTTCTAGTCCAACCCCCTGACAACAACAACAACAACAACAACAACAACAACAACAACAACAACAACAACAGAGTTGGAAGGGACTTTGGAGGTCTTCTAGTCCAACCCCCTGCTTACGCAGGAAACCCTACACTACTTCAGACAAATGGTTATCCAACATCTTCTTAAAAACGTCCAGTGTTGGAGCATTCACAAGTTCTGGAGGCAAGCTGTTCCACTGATTAATTGTTCTAACTGTCAGGAAATTTCTCCTTACTTCTAAGTTGCTTCTCTCCTTGTTTAGTTTTCACCCATTTAGTCTTGACTAAAGGGAAAATTCATCTCTAAGATGGGTGGATGGATAATAGATTGAAATATGGAGAATATCTAGATACTGAGATAGATAGATAGAGGTTATCTAAATAGACGTCTAGAAGTTGATGGATATAGAATAGATAGATAGATGAGAGATAGATGAGAGAGAGAGACAGACAGACAGAGATAGCTAATAGATTGAAAGAGAGGTAGATAGGTTGGTAGGTAGGGAGAGAGAGGGGGGGCAGACAGACAGACAGACAGTTGATAGAGATAGATAGATAGATAGATAGATAGATAGATAGATAGATAGATAGATAGATAGGTAGATAGGTAGATAGGTAGATAGGTAGATAGGTAGATAGATAGATAGATAGATAGATAGATAGATAGATAGATAGATAGATAGATAGATAGATAGATAGATAGATAGATAGATAGATAGATAGATAGATAGAGCTAATAGATTGAAAGAGAGGGTAGGTAGGTAGGTAGGTAGGTAGGTAGGTAGGTAGGTAGGTAGATAGATAGATAGATAGATAGATAGATAGATAGATAGATAGATAGATAGATAGATAGATAGATAGATAGATAGATAGAGCTAATAGATTGAAAGAGAGGGTAGGTAGGTAGGTAGGTAGGTAGGTAGGTAGGTAGGTAGGTAGGTAGGTAGGTAGGTAGGTAGGTAGGTAGGTAGATAGATAGATAGATAGATAGATAGATAGATAGATAGATAGATAGATAGATAGATAGATAGATAGATAGATAGATAGAGCTAATAGATTGAAAGAGAGGGTAGGTAGGTAGGTAGGTAGGTAGGTAGGTAGGTAGATAGATAGATAGATAGATAGATAGATAGATAGATAGATAGATAGATAGATAGATAGATAGATAGATAGATAGATAGATAGATAGATAGATAGATAAATGATACCTAGATATATATCCAGAGGTTAGATACTGTACAGTCTTGCCTGCTGCAGCATTCTGTTGGTTCATGCTTAATTTGTGGTCTAACAAGAACCCAAATTTCCAAGAAAGTTTCCCTCCCTCCCTCAATCCCTCCCTCCTTTCCACCCTCCATCTCTCTTGTTATGAATTAATAGCACCGTATAAATCGTGCCTTGTCTGAGCTTTTTACTTCCAAAAAGCTTCACGTAGGATGCAAGCAATCCCCTAAAGTGACCCCGTGGGAAGCACAGCCTGACCTGGGGAGCCACAGTGCTCCATTGGCTGCAAATTTTAGACAATACGATGAACCTGGGATTTTTAGAAATCAATACGCTTTCATCGTTAAATTTCATTTTGCCTTAACCACCCACTCTAGGGCAATTTGGAACTGAATAGCAAATGTACCTGTTCCCTTCCTAGTAGAAGTCAAGAAGACCTGAAGGTTTTAGTATTGGAGAGTTTATTTATATTACTACAAAGCTAACTCGCTTGATTGTGCGTGACTGCGAAATCAACAGGAAGCGAGGACACCGTGTGCTTTACAAAGGCACAAAGGCCGAAGTTGATAAATGGACATAGCAGAGGAAAGGGAATCAAATTCTCGACAGACCATTCATTGTCAAGTTTTTAGCTACCAAACAGGTTTTCACACCCTCAGATATATTTGTGGATGGGGAAGTGTCCCGATGGGGGCTCGAATAGTCTGAGCAACAGAGCTGATAGGGAACGTGCAAAAAAGGACAACCACAATTTCATGCATAGTGTTTAGTGTTTCTCATTTGCTAAAAGCGACAAGCCATCCTGTTCTGCATTGCCAGACCTCCCTTGGAGGACTGGGTCCGAATCTTCAGAAGTTGTGGGTTCACAACAACAAGAGATTGGACAATTTTTCTGAAATGGTATAGGGTCTCCTGCTTGACTAGAAAACCTCCAAGTTCCCTTCCAGAACAGAAAAACAGAGTTGGAAGGGACCTTGGAGGTCTTCTAGTCCAACCCCCTGCTCAGACAGGAAGCCCTATACTTCAGACAAATGGTTGTCCAATTTCTCTTCTTAAAAACTTCCAGTGTTGGAGCATTCACAACTTCTGGAGGCAAGTTGTTCCACTGATTAATTGTTCTAACTGTCAGGAATTGTCTCCTTAGTTCTAGGTTGCTTCTCTCCTTGATTAGTTTCCATCCCTTGCTTCTTGTCCTGCCCCCAACTATGTTATTCTAAGCACAAACAAGTTTTAAGAAGGGTAATAATAATAATAATAATAATAATAATAATAATAATAATAATAATAATAATAATAATAATAAGAAGAAGAAGAAGAAGAAGAAGAAGAAGAAGAAGAAGAAGAAGAAGAAGAAGAAGAAGAAGAAGAAGAACAAGAACAAGAACAAGAACAAGAACAAGAACAACAGAGTTGGAAGGGACCTTGGAGGTCTTCTAGTCCAACCTGTTGGCTAGGTAGGGAGTTGTGTCTCCAAACCCAAATTTCTGTTGTCTGTATTTTTTGCCTCTTCTCTCCTCTTTTGCAGAGGGGACATTAATAGCCTATTGCTTGCAAGCTCCCAAGGCCATTAGCGAATGTGCTAACAGAGGCATTTGGTTGACTCCGGAGAAGTTATGCAAGGCACATCCGCTTCTATTTCTTAGACGTGATTTACGGCTGGACATTGTAGTGCTGCAGCAAAATCAAACTTTTACTGATTGTGCCTACAGCCTTTTCTTGTTCTCTGTTTTCCCTTTCCCCCCTCCCCCCCCCCGTTAGCCTGCTAGAATGAATATTGAAAATCAGCTCACTCCAAGTTCTGCCCAGAATACATTAAAGGATAATTTTAATTTGAGAAGCATCTTAAAGCCAGAAAGAGAGGTTGTTTACTACCAGTCGCATAGTCTGATGCTTGGTCATGTCAGGTGTTGCCTGCTGAGATTGCACAGGAGGTATTAAGAGAGTAGAAAGATGATTGTGAGTCTCAGAAGAGTTGCTTTTGTGCCGTTGTGTTAATATTTTAGTATAATTGCAGTGTAATAATAGAATAGCTTCTTCTTCTTCTTCTTCTTCTTCTTCTTCTTCTTCTTCTTCTTCTTCTTCTTCTTCTTCTTCTTCTTCTTCTTCTTCTTCCTCCTCCTCCTCCTCCTCCTCCTCCTCCTCCTCCTCCTCCTCCTCCTCCTCCTCCTCCTCCCCATTCCCCTTCCTCTTCTCTTTCCTCTTCTCCTCCTCCTCCTCTTTCTCCTCCTCCTCTTCCCCCTCGTCCTCCTTCCCTTTCCACATCCCCTCTCCCTCCCCTCCTCCTCTTTCTCTTTCCCCTTCCCCCTCCCCCCCTCCTCCTCCCCATTCTCCTTCTCTTCTCCTTCTTCTTCTCTTTCCCCTTTCCCCTATTGGGAGCCATATTCACTTAACAACCATGTTACTAACTTAACAACTGCAGTGATTCACTTAACAAGTATAGCAAGAAAAAAGAAACTGCAGCAACTGACTCATATTTCTGACGATTGCAATGTCCCGGGGGTCATGTGATCACCTTTTGTGACCTTCTGACAAACATAGTCAACCGGGAAGCCAGATTCACTTAACAACCATGTTGCTAATTTAACGTCTGCAATGATTCACTTAACCACTGTGGCAAGAGAGATTGCAACTCACAGAACCAAATATCTCATGTAGCAACAGATATTTTGGGCTCCAGTTGTGGTCGTAAGTCAAGGACAATCTGTAAATTCAAAGGGCAGATTTGATAGGCCGCTAAGTCTTTTTCTGCTGTCAGTTTTCTGTGCATCAGTGGTGGGTTCCTACCAGTGTGGTCCACTCTGTCGCACCAGTAGCCGCCGGCCGATTGTGCAATTTGCGCGCGACGGCTCCATTGCAGTCTTCGCTGGTTCGTCTCACGGCGACATCTTTTTTCTGGAATTTTCGGGCTTTTTTTTGCTTCCTGCACATGCGCGGAAGCAAAATCTTGTGAGGGGACGCGCATGGGAGATTTCTGCGATGTTTTGCTTCCGCACATGCACGGAAGCAAAAAAATCGCCAAAATCTCTCTCTTGTGCGCGTCCCCTCCTGAGATTTTGCTTCCGCGCATGTGCAGGAAGCAAACTCGTGTGAGGGGATGTGCATGGGTAGCAAACGTGCATGCGCACGATATGAGATGATGCGCGCACAGCGCACCAGTAGGCAGGTAAGAGGAACCCGCCCCTGCTGTGCATCAATGTTTCTATAATATGGCTTGTTCAGTTTTGCTCAATATATTTTGAGGATTCAACTAATGGTGATTTTAAAAAAAATAACCTAATACTTCGTTGTCATCGTTCCGTGTGATATCTGATTCCAGTCTACGTAAGCTTTCATGCAAAATCTCCTGATTTAGGAACATAGTGCATGGGAGTTAATAATGAGTGATTTATTCTGTAGCATATTAGCAATGGTCTGGAAAAAATATCCCAGTATTTTGAGCTTTTCACGTACATCCTGAATATATCTGTTCAATAAAAGCAACCCTATTTTTTTTTCTCATAATAATAGCTTTAAACGCTGATGTCATTGACTTGGGAGGCAAATAACCCATTGATCTTATGAGCCACGTTGGTGCAATGGTTAGAGTACAATACTGCAGGCTACTTCTGCCGACTGCCGGCTGCCTGCAATTTGGACAGTTTGAATCTCACCAGGCTCAAGGTTGACTCATCGTTCCATCCTTCCGAGGTTGGTAAAATGAGGACTGAGATTGTTGGGGGCAATAGGCTGACTTTGTAAAACTGCTTAGACAGGGCTGTAAAGCACTGTAAAGCACTGTATAAGTCTAAGTGCTATTGCTTCACATCTGCAGACTACTAGCAGTTCAATTCTGACCAACTCAGGGTTGACTCAGCCTTCCATCCTTCTGAGGTGGGTAAAATGAGGACTGAGATTGTTGGGGGCAATAGGTTGACTCTGTAAAACTGATTAGAGAGGGCTGTAAAGCGGTATATAAGTCTAAGTGCTATTGCTTTCTTAACCATACGGAATGAAAAGTTGGGACAGTTATATTTAATCTCTATTTGGTTCTGACTGTTATAATACGACACTTTTCAGTTTGCAAGTGTCTTGCTGGTTGATTGAAGAACACTTCAACGCTGGAGATGAATTGGCTGTAACTTCCAGGAATTTTCTTGAGTATGGAGTAAAAGACTAGATTAAAAAATAATAGACCATCGTCTATTACAGCTTTGAAAAAAGACAAGCTCTATTCACAGCAGTGACAAAGAACTGGAAATTGTAACAAGGATTGTGCTAAACTCTTGCTGCTGCCAGTTTGTAAGCTAAAGGTGAGTTTTTGTGGCCGTCAAAAGACATCCTATAACAGTAGCAATAGCATTTAGGTTTATACAGGTAGTCCTCGACTTACAACAGTCCATTTAGTGACCATTCGAAGTTACAATGGCACTGAAAAAAGTGACTTATGACTGTTTTTCACACTTACGACATTTGCAGCATCCCCATGGTCACATGATCAGAATTCAGACACAAAGGCAACTGACTCACATTTATGACGGTTTCAGTGTCCTGGGGTCATGTGATCCCCTTTTGAGGCCTTCTGATAAACATAGTCAATGGGGGAGCCAGATTCACTTATCAACCGTGTTACTAATTAAACAACTGCAGTGATTCATTTAACAACTGTGGCAAGAAAAGTCGTAAAACGGAGCAAGATCCCCTTAGCAAATGTCTCATTTAGCAACAGCCATTTGGGGGTTTCTAAATTTTGATCACATGCAATGGTCATGTGAAAGACGGTCACTTTTTTCAGTGTGGTTGTAATATTGGTCACTAATGAACTGTTGAAGGTGAAGAAATACCTATATTGGTCTTTGTACTGGGTGCTTTTTTCAAGAGGCAACTGGACTTTCTGTTTTTTCTTTGAAAATGTTTCGCTTCTCATCCAAGAAGCTTCTTCAGCTCTGCCTGGATGGTGGGGAATGGAAGGATTTATACTCCTTGCAGACAGCTGGTAATTTGCATCCTTTTTAGAGAGTCCTTGAGGCCACTTGGAGGTTTGTCTGCATCCTCAGGGTTTGCAACACAGTCCTTCCAGCAGTTCCAAGAAGGCTCCACATCCATTTGCACCACTTAGGTGACCCTGATGACATAGATAAACCTCCAAGTGGCCTCAAGGACTCTCTAAAAGGATGCAAATGACCAGCTGTCTGCAAAGAGTATAAATCCTTCCATTCCCCACCATCCAGTCAGAGATGAAGAAAATTCTTGGATAAGAAGCGAAATGTCTTCAAGGAAAAACCAGAAAGTCCAGTGGCCTCTTGAAAACGTACCTTTGGGACAACCATGACCTGGATGACTAAGACCCTCCATAGACATCTTTGTACTGGGGTTTTATCTTTGTAAGCTGCCCAGTGTCACCGAGAGTGAGTTGAATGGTCATATAGATTTTTTAAAATAAATAAATGAAAATAATGTCCATGTAGCTATTCCAACCAGTCAGGAATCCCGTAGCTAGTGAACAGATTTGACTATATTTTAATCTCACTGGAGATTGGGGATTGTGTTCCATAAATCAGCTTTTAAGTGGCTTTGAAGGGCACTCTCTTAAAAAAAAAAGGCAACTTCATAGAATTAGCCCCAGACCAGAGACATTGGCTCGAGATGTTCACACACCTAATCCTCTTGTTTAAATGTTCCACTGAGATTAAAAAAGAGGGTAGCCTAATTTTGTTTTTATTCTAATCCCTTTGAGGGTATCCAAATCCTTTGGCATTCCCACAGTTCCTTTTCTTACCCTATCCCTTGGTTCGCCTTCCCTTTTTCGTTCAGTGCGGAGAAATTAAAGATGAATTTTCATCTTGGCTTCAAGAATGTGTACAGGAGTCAGGGGGATGAATTTGTTCTGACCCAGGTCCCCAAACATGACAAACCATCTGTATTTAAATCAACGATTCCTTTATTAGGAGCGCCAGCAGCCCCGGCAAAACAGTTTCTCTCTAAATGCAGGCTAAAGGACCGGCCGGCCGGAAGATGAATAGTTGTCTGACACATCTATTCATTTCTGCCCCCTGCCTTTTATCCCAAGAGCTAGGTTGGGGCTTCGCTAGCAGTGGTGGCTCTTCCGTCCTAAGGATCGGCCCATAGATTTCCACTGCTCTCCTCTCCTCTGCCTTCTTGCATCCATGCATCAGGCACTGGACCCAGCTGTTCCTCCTCTTCCTCATCAGCCACCTCCAGACCTGGGGGCTGTTGACTCTCCATCTGAGGGCTGATGAATGGCCCAGGCTCCGCCTCTCTCTCTCTCTCTCTGCCAGCTCCATTCCCTCTTCCCCCTTGAAGCTCCCAGGTTGCCTTGATGCTGACCCTGACTCCCACACCACCTCCTCATCTGATTTGGCTGCTGGAGGGGCCGGCGGCCAACAGGCCACAACAGAATTGCTGAAGGCTCTTGAAGTGTAGCTGAATGGCACACATACATGAAAGAAGACTCTTTTAAGTATTCTTCTCAGCCGAATACATTATGAATGTGACACGGCATCTAACCTATTAAGATAGTCTTGGATATTCTCTTTCTTTGCAGTTGGCTGCACAATTTAGCTTTGACTACAGAAGGAAATTCGTAACATTTGATGAGACATTGATTCTTTTCTTTCATTCCCATCTCCTTGTATCTGAAAAAGATCCAAGCCTGTTAATGCACAATTTTAGCTCTTGCTACACAAATATTAAACTTTTAAAAGCAAGTCAAGGGCCGGGAGGAATATTTATTTCAGCATTCTGTTGTTTTTCAGGTGCACCATATCTTCTCAGCGGTCGACATATGAACACAATTGAGCCCAAAAGGTTAGGTTAGGTTAATATCACTCTATAAAGCCTTAGTAAGGCCACACCTGGAATACTGCATCCAGTTTTGGTCACCACACTATAAAAAAAGATGTTGAGACTCTAGAAAGAGTGCAGAGAAGAGCAACCAGGATGATTAGGGGACTGGAGACTAAAACATGCAATGAACGGTTGCAGGAACTGGGCATGGCTAGTCTAGTGAAGAGAAGGACCAGAGGAGACATGATAGCAGTCTTCCAATATTTGAGGGGCTGCCACAAAGAAGAGGGGGTCAATGTATTTTCCAAAGCACCTGAAGGCCAGGCAATGAATAATGGATGGAAACTGAACAAGGAGAGATTCAACCTAGAAATAAGGAGAAATTTTCTGACAGTGAGAACAATCAATGGAACAGAAGTTGCCTTCAGAAGTTGTGGCAGCTTCATCACTGGAAGCTTTCAAGAAGAGACTGGACTGCCATCTCTCAGAAATAGTGTAGGGCAGTGGTGTCAAACTTGTGGTGTCACGTTGTCATCATGTGACGTATCATGACTTTTCCCCCCTTCGCTAAACCGGGGGGGGGGGGGTGGGCATGGCCAGCGCGTGATGCATCAGACCTGCGGCCTGCGAGTTTGACACCCTTGGTGTAGGGTCTCCTGCTTGGACAGGAAATTGGACTAGATGACCTACAAGGTCCCTTCCAACTCTGTTAATCTGTTATATCTGTTAAGGGGCCACTGCATTAAACTGCAAAGACCACATAGGTTGTTTTTATAGCACAGGTGAACGCTTAGAAAGATCTAAGCCAGGTTAAGATGTTACATCTGATACTGTAAGAAGGATTTGACGTATCTTGTAAGGGGTGGTGTTATCCACGAGAACTCTTGGGGTTGATCTTAAGAAAGCCACTTGCCCTAAGATGGACACAACTAGAAGCGATCAACTGCCTGGATTTCTTTCTTCCTGGAGTTCAAGAGATTGGAGGAAACTGAAGCTGCTGGAACAAACAGATAACATGTGCCTGGTTTGTTTTAAAGCTTTTCTATCAAAACTTCACCAGCTTTTTTATTTATCTTCTGAACTCTGGCGATGTAGCTTGCAACTGAGATTCCCTCCTCAATCTCCTGAACCCAGTTCTGAGGGCTAGGGCGGAGCTCATGACCTCCTGTTCTCACTTACCCTTTTGGACAGCAGTCAGTGAACCAAGAAAAACCTGGCTACAAATAATGGATGATACTGTTTGTGAGATGCTTCTGAGCTCAGATTTTCCCAGCCAGATTCTGTCGGCTTTTTCTCCGCATTAGACCAGCTATGCCAATTACTTTCCAATGATTTATTCCAATTACCACCGTAAAACAGGACGCCAAGCTCAGCATTTTGAGCACATGAATCTATTACTTTGCTAATTGACCTAATTGGGGCATGTTGTGCATATGTAAGATATTTTCATTGAGGGAGCCGCCACTGCTTCGCAACTCCTTTCCTGGTCATAGTTAGCTCCTCTCTAATGCTCCTCGGGTTCAGATCCAAAACAATCGCAGTGGTGTTTCATAGCTGAGGTAAATTATTCAAAATAAAAACTCATCTTTAAAGCGAGGAAGGGGGGGGAGGAGGAGGAGGAGGAGGAGGAGGAGTGAATAACAGAATAACAGAGTTAGAAGGGACCTTGGAGGTCTTCTAATCCAACCCTCTCCTCAGGCAGGAAACCAGGGGCGGGTTGCTTACTTACCGATACCGGTGCGCTGTGCGTGCATCTCCACATTTTGTGTGCATGCGCGGAAGCAAAATCTCGGCAAAATCTCACGCGTGCGTGCGTTCCCTCGCGAGATTTTGGCGAGATTTTGCTTCCACGCATGCACAGAAGCAAAAAAGGCGAACAATTCTTAAAAAAAGATGGCGACGCGCACGACAGTCCGGTGAAGACGGCACCGGAGCAGTCACACGCAAATTGCGTAATCGGCGGGTCCCTACCAGAGCTGCGCACTGGACCGCACCGGTAGGAACCCACCCCTGCAGGAAACCCTACATTTTGTATCAGGACTGAAACAGATTGACAGTGAATACATTTTATCTTGGAGTTATAATCATTAGTTACTTTAGCAACACGTTTGTTAATTCCAAGCTTGTAGTGAATGGCAGGTTCTAACCTGAAAAACCTATTGAGATACTAATAAAGAATCTTTGTTTAGATTGGGAAGTTAAAACACACACAGAGAGAAGGAGGGAAGGATCAGAGGTGGTATTCAGCTGGTTCGGACCGGTTCAGGAGAACCGGTAACGGCAACTGCGGATGGACACCCGCCCGGACGTAATGCCGTCCTATTTAGCCATGTTTTGGAGGCTGGGTGCATGTGTGGAAGGCATGCGCGTGAGCAAAGCACATGTGTGGAAGGCCGGGCGCATGTGCGGAAGGCACGCGTGGGTGCAGCAAGCATGCAGAAGGCTGTGTGCATGCGCGGAAGGCACATGCACGGCGAACCGGTGGCATATGGAATATGTGAAACCCATCGCTGGGAAGGACCAATTTTTATCAACAAAACAGTCTTGGTCCCCTGGGATCACCAGAAAGTAAGCTTCATTTGAAGGAGATTTTGTTTTATGTCCACAGTTGTGCGAATTGAGATAATTTGGGCCTGTGTGTTGCCCAGTCTCTGAAAATTCAAAATCCCGCAGTGTGTTTTTTTCCTGTACACATCCCTCTGAAATAAATAGGAGTATTAGTGCACAAAAATGGAGATCAAATTTAGTTCAGTAAGGATTATCTAGGAAGGATTCTTTGTTATCCTCAATACACATGTTCCATCTGTTTCTGCTTGTTGAACTTTCCTTGATATCCTCTGATATAAGCCTATCCTCAGTTTTGGCTTTAGTTCAGGATGACTAGAGTTGTCTTGTTGTTGAAAGTCTGCTTCAAAAAAGAAAAAATTAAAATCTAGGTATATTTTTATATTACTATATTGCTACTTCTTCATTTCTATCCATTTTGTCATCTGGATATTTATCTATATTCATTCTTATCTTTTATAAACAATAATTATTCTAACTTAATTTTCCACTATATTCATTTTCCAACCAACTATAAAATTTCATCCAAACGTTATAATATTCTGAGTCCTCTTTATCTTTAATTTTCATTGTTACTCTGTTCATTTCAGCACAATCCAAAAATTTTTTTATCAAGTCTTCTTCGTCTGGAATCTTAGTCCCTTAGTCCCTTTCCATTTTTGTGCAAAGGTAATTCTCGCCGCTGTCAAAATATGTATTGTCAAATAGGTATCTTCTTTACTAAGAGAATATGTACAAGATGTTCTATAGATGGCATTTGTCACCGGAAAGATTAGCCAAAATGTTCAAGAACATGTCTATGAAGTGTTGGAAATGTCAACACATACCTGGTTCCTTTTACCATATGTGGTGGACTTGTATAGAGGCAAAATCTTACTGGACTCGAGTAAAAAGTTGGCTGGAAAAAATGCTCAAACAGAATATTGAGCTGAGACCCGAGACTTTCCTGTTGGGGATTATGCCCCCTGAACTTAGACTAGAGTTGTCTATCCTTTTTAGTACTGCATGACATGATAGCAGTGTTCCAATATCTCAGGGGCTGCCACAAAGAAGAGGGAGTCAACCTATTCTCCAAAGTGCTTGAAGGCATGAGAAGAAGCAATGAATGGAAACTAATCAAGGAGAGAAGCAACCTAGAACTAAGGAGAAATTTCCTGACAGTTAGAACAATTAACCAGTGGAACGGCTTGCCTCCAGAAGTTGTGGGTGCTCCATCACTGGATGCTTTCAAGAAGAGACTGAGCAGCAACTGTCTGGAATGGTATAGGGTCTCCTGTTTGAGCAGAGGGTTGGACTAGAAGACACCTAGAGTACTGCATCCAGTTTTGGTCACCACACTACAAAAAAGACATTGAAACCCTAGAGAAAGTGCAGAAGAGAGCAACCAGGATGATAAAGGGTCTGGAAAATAAAACATACAAAGAGCGGTTGCAGGAACTGAGCTTGGCCAGTCTGGCGAAGAGAAGGACCAGGGGTGACATGATAGCAGTGTTCCAATACTTGAGGGGATGCCACAGAGAGGAGGGGGTCAGGCTGTTCTCTATGGCACCAGAAAGCCAAACAAGGAATAATGGATGGAAGCTGACCAAGGAGAGATACAACCTGGAAGTGAGGAGAAACTTTCTGACGGTGAGAGTGATCAACCAGTGGAACGGCTTGCCAGCGGAGGTTGTGAGAGCCCCAACACTTGTGACCTTCAAGGGGAGACTGGACTGCCATCTGTCTCAAATGGTGTAGGAACTCCTGCTTGAGCAGGGGGTTGGACTAGATGACCTACAAGGTCCCTTCCAACTCTAATAATAAATCTAAAATCTAAATCTAAACCTCCAAGGTCCCTTACCACTCTGTTATTCTGTTATTTGTCATATCTATTAACAGGCAGATTTTTTAAAAAAAAAAATTAAGCAAGGAAGAACAGTGTGCTCAGTAAGGATGACAAATGGATCAAAATAGGTCCACTCCATTTATCTGCCCTCTTCTGAAGGCAAATTTTCAATGTGGCTGGTGATTTTTTTCCCTTCTCCTTATATATTTTGAAATTAAAAATGCATAGAAAAAATTATCAGGCCAACTTGGGGTGAGACAGGATCTGTACTGTCAAAAGGCACTTTAATTTTTAAAAATTTACAATAATTTTGGGCTCTTGCAGACTGCAGGCATTTTTCATGGAATAACAATCGGGCTAAGAACAGGAAGAAAAATGATAACTGGGCAATGTTTCCCAAAAATGTTTTTAATTGTCCAAAAACTGGACAATGTTTTGTAGCTGCATTGGTATAAGGATGATAAGTTGCTATAATGGGATAATTCAAGAGTACTTTCCCCCTTTTTAATATTTCGCCCCATTCCTCAAATTGCAAACAAAGTTGAGTTGAATAACTGGTTTCAAACATTTATTTATTTATTTATTTATTATTTATTTATTTATTTGTCAAACATGTATAGTAGTAGTTTGTATAAACATAAGTAAAAAGTAACGATAAAAGAGGACAATAGGACAGTAGGACAGGGACGGTAGGCACAGTGGTGCGCTTATGCACGCCCCTTACAGACCTCTTAGAAACAGTGAGAGGTCGACTGTAGACAGTCTAAGGTTAAAGTTTTGGGGGTTTGGGGAAGAAACCACAGAGTCAGGTAGTGCATTCCAGGCATTGATCACTCTGTTGCTGGAGTCGTATTTTCTGCAATCGAGTTTGGAGCGCTTTACATTTAGTTTGAATCTATTACGTGCTCGTGTATTGTTGCAGTTGAAGCTGAAGTAGTCATTAACAGGAAGGACATTTTGGTATATGATTTTATGAACTACATTTAGATCAGATCGGAGGCGACATAGTTGTAAATTGTCTAATCCCAGTATTTCAAGTCTGGTGGAATAAGATATTTTGTTGTGAGCGGAGGAGTGAAGGACTCTTCTTGTGAAATATTTCTGGACTCTCTCGATTGTATTTATGTCTGATATGCAGTGCAGGTTCCAGACAGGTGAGCTGTATTCCAGAATTGGTCTAACAAATGTTTTGTATGCTCTGGTTAGTAATGTAATGTTGCCAGAGAAGAAGCTACGCAAGATTAGATTAACATCTCAACCAGTTATTTAGTTACATGGCACTCAACACCTTGAGCTGCTGATTCTTCATGTTTACACCAGCCTCAAAAATGGAAGAGCAGCCTAGATTGTATTTTTTGTTGTTTATTGACAGCTTAATGCTGGCAGTTGTTTAGAAGCTGCCGTTACTCCATGCGGGAATTATTATTTTTAGTTCTCATGTCTGTATTTTTCAAACGTATTTATCCCAGGCAGCCGAGTGGGGTCTTGCAATTATTCTGGCTGGAGAATCTCCCATTAAAAAAAAATGATAGCGAGAATCATCTCTTGAAGCCAAAAACAAAATAGCTGTGGTTAGACCTAAGAATCCAATTTTCCCTGATTGTCTCTCAAAGCAATAAAGTCGCCGCGAAGTTTAGAAGCTCGATGGCTCAGCTAGGGCCACGTCTACTGATTGCAGTTTACGGCTGAGTTAGAAAAAGTGCCTAGGATATCTACAGATTTTATTTTTATTTAAGGAATATCTGATCCTGAATTATAAACAGAGCATTGTAATACAGATAGAGACCTCGACTTGTGACCCGCGAATGGGACCCGAATTTCCTTGTTAAGCAAAGCAGCTGTTTACGCGAGGTGTGCCTGATTTTACAACTTTTTTTGCCATGGTTGTTAAGCGAATTGCTGCAGTTGTTAAGTGAATCACACGGTCGTTAAGCCGATCCAACATCCCCCATTGACTTTGTTTGTCGTCACGTGACTCTGGGACACTCTAAGCATCGTAAATACTTGTCAGTTGCTAAGCACCGGCATTTTGATCACGTGACCATGGGGACGTTGTGATAGTTTTAGCTATCGGTTGTAAATCCCTTTTTTCAGTGCTGTTGTTGCATTGAACAGTCCCTAAACAAATGGTTGTAAGTTAAGGACTACCTGTAGCACAGAGGTGGGTTCCTGCTGGAGCTGCCCAGTACGCAGCTCCGGTAGGGAGTGGTGGATTTCGCAACCGCTCCGGAGCCCTCTCTGCCAGTCCACCTGGCATGTCGCCATTGTTTTTCGCTGATTTTCGGCGAGATTTGTCTCTGCGCATGAGCGGAAGCAAAATTGCACCGAAATCTTGTGCACGCGCGTGTCCCCTCGTGAGATTTTGGTGCGTTTTTGCTTCCGTGCATGCGCAGAAGCAAAATCTCGCAAGGGGGCGCACGTAGCGAGCGAGCGCCCCCGATGCGTGGAGATGCGCACACATGGCTCCAGCAGCGAAGTAAGTGAGCAACCCGCCCCTGCTGTAGCAGTGAATTTTCTTCTGCATGGCTCAAATGTTGCTGTTTTTTATATTTTATTGCAGTACTGTGAATTGTTTAATGTCTTATTGTTTAATGTGAAGAGAAGGACGAGGGGAGACATGATAGCAGTGTTCCAATATTTGAGGGGATCAAATTCTTGAGCCTCCGGGAGGGTGAAAACGGCCTCTCCCGGGCACTGGAGGCCCTCCGGAGGCCGGAAACCGGCCTGTTTCCAGACTTCCGGTACTTCCGGTAGGCCTGTTTTTCGCCTTCCCAGAGCCTCCGCGCGCGCCCTGCACTTACCTGGCATCCAAAACGGGCCGCATGGAGACTCCTGGAAGGGGCGTGGCGGGGTGGGCAGGGTCAACCAGTCCTTGGAACAAAGATTAAAATTAACATCCGGTTCGCCCGAACCGGTCCGAACTGGCTGAATCCTACCCCTGAATAGCCATAACTGTTGTATACATCAGTGGTCCCCAACCTTTGTGCCTTGGCAGCCTGGCTAAGGGGGGGGGGGAGAAACCCGGGCCACGCAAGGGGCTGACTGGCGCACACACACATGCGTACACAACTCGGCTTGCACAATTTGATTCGCCTGTGGGTGTGCACGCTCGCCGGCCCGCCGCTTGCACAAGTGGAGCCGCACACGTGCGCTTACCCTCTGCTTGCATGGCCCAGTTACGAATAGGTCAAGGCTCGGTAGTGGGCCATGGCCCCAGGGTTAGGGACCCCTGGTATATATTATTCCAGTGAACCTATTTTTTTTCCATCCTGGTACAAAATAGAGATGGAATCACCTCTTCTTTCCATGTCTCTTCTGCTTTGTCGTCTATCTGTTTTCACAGGCTCCGGAAATCTGTGTGCCTATTTCCCCTGCCTTTTGTCCTTTCGTCCACTTAAAAAGAAAATTTATGTTTGTTGATGCGTAATAAATAATAAATAGCTGTATTCCTGCGAGCCGATCTGATGGCACGTGTGCTTCCTGTGCTCTGATCTTAAAGACTGATTGAGAATATGCTGGGTTAACTAGAAAGTAACCACACAGTCATTTCCCCACAGCAACACCCAAACGTTCACAGTCTTTATTTTACATTAATCAAAGTGGCCATTAAAGCGTTATTAAGGGAAGTAAGGAATGGAAGTAAGATCTTCTAATGGCTCAGCCTTTTAATGGGATTCATCTCTGTTGTATTTAATGCCCCGGCTATTTGGAGGATTTGGGGAGACTGCAAACTGGATTTTCCCCCCTCCCCCACTTGATTGTCAGAAATGTAATTTATGAAATGCTACCCTAAAAAAGAGATGACATGAGGGTTTAAAAAAAAGAAAATAAAATAAAGATACATTGCATCTGTCAATATTTTTGACTTACACATCTGAAATGTTTCTTTTTTAAAAATATTTTGAGCAATAACTTAACAGAGCTATCATTCATAAAATGCTAAGGTGCTACTGCATAAAATTTCTTGCCCTTTGTTGCCAGAGTTGTTAGTCATAAATGTGAGAAATGATGATAAATCATTTTTTTGAGTGCCGTTGTAACTTTGAATGGTCAATAAACAAAGCGTTGTAAGTTGAGGACTATCAGAGGTGGGTTCCTGCCGGAGCTGCCCGATACGCAGCTCCAGTAGGGAGCGGCGGATTTCGCAACTGCTCCGGAGCCCTCTCTGCCGGTCCACCCGGCGCGTCGCCATTTTTTTTCACTGATTTTTGCTGATTTTTGCTGATTTGGGGGCGATTTTGCTTCTGAGCATGCACAGAAGCAAAATCTCGCCGAAATCTCACGAGGGGACGCGCACGCGTGCGAGATTTTGGCGAGATTTTGCTTCTGCGCATGCGCGGAAGCAAAATCGTGCCAAAATCTTGCACGCACGCGCGTCCCCTCACGAGATTCCCACGCAATTTTGCTTCCGCACATGCATAGAAGCAAGATCGCGTGAGGGGGCGCGCGTAGCGAGCGCCCGCCCCCCGAAGCATGGAGATGCACGCGCATGGCTCCGGCAGCGAGGTAAGTGAGCAACCCACCCCTGAGGACTACCTACCTACCTATCTACCTACCTACCTACCTACCTAATTACTACTACTGAACTTACAACCATTTATTTAGTGACTATATGAAGTTACAGAGTGATTTACAGCCTGCGCTCATACTTAAAAAATATTGAGCATCCCCATGGTCACCTAATCGAAATTCACTTAACGACGCCAGTGATTCACTTAACAACCATGACAAAAAAGATCGTAAAAACAGTTGTGACTCAGTTATTGACTGCCTTGCTTAGCAACGGACATCCTGATTCCAAATTATGGTCACACATCAAGGACTACCTGTACTCACACTGCAAAATGGTTGTTAAGGTGAGAATAAATCTCATAGAGGTGATTTGGATCTTTTACTTGGAATTCAGACAGTGAGGAATAAAGCCGAGATTAAAGGTCTAATAGAAAATATTTATTTCGGTACAAAAACAATAAATCCTGAATAATTACATTTTTGCTAAGAAAACGCGACCGTTCAGGTCAAGAGCCAAGTCAAAAAGTGATCAATTGTGGATCAGGAATGTGGACATGCGTACAAGATCATATCATGTGTTCTGCTTATATTGGAATATACCATAATATTAGGATAGGGGTGCATCACCCTGCATAGACATACAACTGACAATATTCACTACGGGACAATGGTTGGTTTGTATCAGGAAATAATTGGAGAAGAATCCAAATTATAGTCCCAAAGATGGCTTTTCAAAAAGCAATTGAACTTTCTTTGTTTTTTTCCTTGAAGACCTTTTGCTTCTCATCCGAGAAGCTTTTGCAGTTCTGACTGAATGGTAGAGAAGGAAAGGATATAAATTTATATTCCTTGCAGTCGTCTGGTCGTTAGTACTCTCTCTGAGAGTCATTGAGGTCACCTGGAGGTTTATCTGTGTCCTCAGGATCACCGGAGTGGTGCAAATGGGTGTGGAGCCTTCTTGGAACGGTTGAAAGTGTTGTAGACTGGAGATAGATGATGTCGTATTCTCCCCCCACCCCTCTGTTGAGAGAGGGCTGTTCAATTTTGAAAGAGGGCCTCTTTGATCCCTCTTTCAAACTAGCGGTCCTCTCTGTCCAGAATGTGGACTTTTCTGTCTTCAAAAATGTTGGAATGAGAATAAAAATCTCATAGAGGCAAGATTGGATCTTTACTTGGAATTCAATAGTTAGAAATAAAACCGAGATTAAATGTCTAATAGAAAATATTTATTTCAGTACAAAAACAATAAATCCTGAATAATTACATCTTTGCTAAGGAACACGACCGTTCAGGTCAAGAGCTAAGGCAGAAGAAGATTAATGGTGGTTTAGGAATGTAGACATGCGCAAAACATCATATCACGTGTTCTGCTTGTATTGGAATGTACCATCATATTAGATAGGGTGCATCACCCTGCATATATTCACAACTGACAATATTCACACCGTGACAAAAAATAAACCCCAAGTGGCCACAATGACTCTCAGAGAGCTAACAACTGATCTTCAGAGTGCCAACGACCAGATGACTGCAAAGAATATAAATCCTTCCATTCACCACCATTTAGTCAGAAGTGAAGAAGCTTCTTGGATGAGAAGCGAAACATCTTCAAGGAAAAAAACAACAACCAAGAAAGTCAAGTTGCCTTTTTAAAAGCACCTTTGGGACAGCCATGACATGGACAACTGAGAAACTCCACAGACAATCCAAGTTATAACTAAGCCACAAATGATAACACAAAGTCACCCATACTCCACCAGCTGCATTGGTTGCCCATCGGTCTCTGGGTCCAATTCAAGGTGTTGATCACCATCTTTAAAGCCCTTCATGGCTTAGGACCAGGTTATCTCCGGGACCGCATTCTGCCTCACACTTCCCTTCGACCGGTTAGGGCCCACAGAGTGGGCCTCCTCCAGGTCCCGTCGGCCAAGCAATGCCGGCTGGCGGGCCCTAGGGGGAGAGCCTTCTCTGTGGCTGGCCCTGCGCTCTGGAACCAACTCCCCCCAGAGACCCGAACTATCCCCACCCTGCTGGCCTTCCCAAAAGCCGTTAAGACATGGCTTTTCCTGCAGGCTGGGGGTAGAGCTTAATTCCATCTGAGCTCACCCCCAAGTATGTATTGTTGTTGTATGGTTTTTGGTTGGTTTTTAATACTGTGTTTTTAATTTTTATATCTGATTTTAAGTAATTTATAGTTGGTTGTTCTTGTATTTTTCTCTGCTGTACGCCGCCCTGAGTCCTTTGGGAGTTGGGCGGCATATAAGAAAATCAAAATAAATAAATAAATAAATAAAGTCCCTGGGTCCATCTGATTATTCCTAATATTTTGTGTACAAAAAAATAAACAAATCCTGGAATGATTTGTATGTGTGACTCGGAGTTTGAGGGAAATGTCGTTCAAAGAATAAGGGAGATTATCGAATTATTAAGTCTTAATAATTCAAGTAGCCTCCCTTTTTGACTGATTTCAAGAGGAGGTCAGAAGGAAAGGTGAAGAATAAATGGAAAAAATAAATTGTAACGGGAACAGTTTTGTAAGAGAAGGTCACCTTTTTAGATATTTAAATGCCAGAATTGACCGAGTTATGTTAACATGGAAACAGCAAATTATACCATGGTTATTTGAAAGCTAAATCGAATAGGTGAACATCTGCAAACTACCAAAAAAATAGACCCTGTGCATAATTTAACTGTATGATCGATGAGTGATTTGCAGAATAGAATCCAAAAATAAATGACAAAATTAGAAGTCTATCTATCTTTAGTTCCCTATCTTTGTCTTGTTTGGAACTGTGGGAATGATTAGTAAGTCAGGCGGATTTCTATATTTATTTTCAATACGTATTCTGTAATATAATTAAAATTGCCAAGAACTGAGCAATCGGAACTTGTTTCTCCTTGCTGTTTATTTTATCTTTATCCCACCTATATTACTGTTTATACTGTATATAACTCAACGTGGTGAACATACCTAATACTCCTTCCTCCTGCTATTTTTCCCCACAACAACAACAACCCTGTGAGGTGGTTTAGATGGAGAGAGAGTGATTGGAACTCACGAGGAGACGGTGAATTCTAGTCCAGCTTTAGGCATGAAGCTGACTGGGTGACTTTGAGCCAATCACCAGTTGACTCTGAGTTCTAGTCCCGCCTTAGCCATGAAATCTGAATGGGTGACTTTGAGCCAATCACCAGTTGACTCTGAGTTCTAGTCCCGCCTTAGGCATGAAATTTGAATGGGCGACTTTGGGCCAATCGCCAGGTGACTCTGAGTTCTAGTCCCGCCTCAGACATGAAATCTGAATGGGTGACTTTGGGCCAATCACCAGGTGACTCTGAGTTCTAGTCCCACCTTAGGCATGAAATTTGAATGGGTGACTTTGGGCCAATCACCAGGTGACTCTGACTTCTAATCCTACCTTAGCCAGCTTGGTGACTTTGGGTACATGGGGAAAATGTAATAAAATTGGGATGTAGCTATAACCCAGAATCAGTTATAAGGAAAGATCTTACGGGCATCGTCAATATCTAAAAATCCTCTCTAATAAAACTGATCTGACCTCTACAGTTCTTTAATCAACAAAATGATTAAAAACAGCTAGACGGTGCTGTTGGTTCAAGCCAGGGACCACTTTCCTCCATATTTTATTTATTAAACTATCCAAACCCATTCCTCCTGGGTGCTCACAAGCAGGAGACCTACTCCCTCCCCTTGCTATTCCTCTGCAACTAGTAGTATTTGGAAATAACTCTCTTTAATGTAGCTGGCTCTCAACAGACCTCTTGCCCTATTTTAGTGACATCTCTGTTTTTTTAAAAATCTCTGATCCATACTTGTATTCTGTAACCTTGACACACACATCTTCGGCGTTGTCATCACACACTCCACAAAACCGGAGTTGGGGAGATCTAATCCTGCCATCATTTTCAAGATATTGAGCATAAGAAGCACTATTATTTATGCATCCATTCTCTCCGTGGCACTCCAGAGCCGGTACATTTTTCTCATAAATCAGGAATCTATTCAATAGTCTGCTTGCCTCTCCACAGTAAACTATGCATTGCTCAATGGGTTGTCTCATAAAAATACCTCAGTAAAAAAAAAATTGTATTCTCCCTTGAGGTTTTAGGGAGTAGTTTAGTGGGTTTGCCTATTTTTTTAAAAAGCCTTTTCAGTCTGTTACTGAAAGTTGAGGCTGAATGTTGTGGCCTGTTGGTCACCGGCCCCTCCAGCAGCCGAATCAGAGGAGAAGGAGGAGGCATGGGAGTCAGGGTCAGCATCAAGGCAACCTGAGAGCTCCGAGGGGGAAGAGGGAATGGAGCTGGCAGAGAGAGAGAGAGACAGAGGAGGAGCCTGGGCCGTCCGTTAGCCCTCAGATAGAGAGTCAACAGCCCCCAGGTCTGGAAGTGGCTGATGAGGAAGAGGAGGAACAACTGGGTCCAGTGCCCGATGTGCGGATGCACAGAAGGCAGAGGAGAGGAGAGCAGTGGAAATCTATGGGCCGATCCTTAGGATGGAAGAGCCACCGCTGCTAGCGAAGCCTTGAGTTATTATTTCGTGGACTCGTGCTGGCTGTTAATGAAGTTGAATTAACAGCCGGTGTTCAGAAAAGACTGCTTTAAACTGTATTTGTGTTTGACGACTACTAAGAAAGCTCATTAGTAGTCCTTAATTAGTAAAGTAAGATTTGTACAGACTTTGTGTGTGCTGCGTTCTTTGTGGTCTGTAGCTGGGGCAGAACAATGCCTGGCTGCCACATACTGCAAAGTACTGTAGAAAGTTAGCACCCACCTCTCTCCTAGAATAATGAAATATTTTAGGAAATATTAAAAAGGCAGAATATTGTATTTCCCAAAGGGAGAAGTGGAGAAATATGTTTTTCTTAAAAGACAGAAAGCAGACTCAATGTCCCTCCTCCCAGCAGATATTTTGTGCTCATTGAGAAAGACTGGGCCAGCCTATCTACAAAACAAAAGACCTTCAGCTCCTGGGTGAAGGGATTAAGACATGACTCTTCAGGACACAATAGGATTAACCCAAAGGTTGTATTCAGCCGGTTCGGACCGGTTCGGGCGAACCGGTAGCGGTGACTGCTGGGGTGGGCCCACGCACCCGCCTGGATGTCCACCCGCCTGCCCGCCCGGATGTAATGCCATCCTATTTAGCCACGTTTTTGAGGCCGGGCGCATGCGCGGGAAGCTGTGAGCATGCACGGCAATGGTGCATGTGCGGAAGGCACGTGCGCTCACATTTGCGAACCAGTAGGGAAGGTAAGTGAATACCACCTCTGGATTAACCCACTAAGACACAGAGCTCACTACATTGCACAATCTCCTAAGGACATTGCATCACCCTCAGAAACTTCAACCACACTTCTCTGACCATCTACAGAGCCAGCTATGACTCCTACATAACCCCTATACATGGCCCCATGGGAGTCTGACAACAGCCAATAGAATACATGTTCCTGCACAGGAACAGGAAGCTCAAGTGCACAGCCCAAGAGAAGGTATAAATACCCCTCACTCTCAACTCCATGTGGTCATCTACCCAGAACCCATGTGGTTCTGCTTCATCATTAAACCATCTTTCCAATCAGCCTCCATGTTTCCAGTGTCTTCCTCCCAGCTTGGAACTGAACCAGATGGATATTTCTTCCAACAGTACCTTTTCAGAATCCAGTCCAAAGAATTGCAGGTTTTGTTGTCTGTTTTGTGACTGACAATACTGGACAAGAGGAAACCTTGGTTGTCCCGGCGACATTCTCGTATGGAATAGGGAGAAGGGAGAAATCTGTTTACTTTGCCTTTTTATTTTGCATTTTAATGCCAAGCTGTCCAATTTGCATTTCTCAACCTTATAGATGACCTAGACGGCTGCTATTTATCTGCGATCGCTCATTTCTGGATTGTGTGATTCCGTTTGATGAAAAATTTCGGGCAAAATGCACGGATTAAGCAAAGTGGCTCTAAAAAACGCACAGGCAGTCCTTCCCCGTTAAAACAGCAATTCGGACCGGAATTACATTGCTAAGCAACCCAGCCAGGAAGTGCAACATTAGATAACTGTGCCATTTAGTGACATCAATTCCGACAATCCCGATCGCTGCGACGAAGTGAGGACTGCGCCGGTTGTTATATGAGGACCTCATGCGATCGCAACTTTTAGTTTCCAGCTGACTTTCCTTATTGGCTTTGCTACTTGCGAGCCAGCAGGGAACATCACAAATCGCGATCGTTTAGAAGTAGTCCTCAAGTTGCAACCATCCGTTTAGTGACCGTTCAAAGTTACGCCGCCACTGAAAAAAAGTGACTTACGACCATTTTTCACACTTACGACCGTCGCAGCATCCCCATGGTCACGTGGTCAGAATTTGGATGCTTGGCAACTGGTTCATATTTATGACAGTTGCATTGTCCCAGGGTCATGTGCAGTGGTGGGTTCCTACCGGTGCGGTCTTGCCTGTTTGTCGCCACAGAGCCGAAGAAGCTGTTGGCGTTCGCGGCGCGGGGCTTCCCCTGCCCGCTTTCCCCGCCCGCCGGGACGCCGCCGTTTGCGTTCTTTTGCCCTCTGCACATGCGCAAAGCGTTCTGCTTGTGCAAAGGGCAAAAGAACGCAAATGGCGGCGTCCCGGCGGGCGGGAAAAGCAGGCGGGGGAAGCCCCATGCCGCGAACGCCACCAGCTTCTTTGGCTCTGCGGCGACGAACAGGCAAGACTGCACCGGTAGGAACCCACCACTGGTCACGTGATTCCCTTTTGCGACCTTCTGACAAGCAAAGTCAACGGGGAAGCCAGATTTGAGACTAATGTCATAACTTTTTTCACCACGTTGTTCAGCAAATCACTACGGTTGTTAAGTAAATCCCACGGACATTACGTGAACCCGGTCTCCCCCATTTTCTTACTGGAAGCCATTTGGGAAGGTCGCAAATGGCAATCCCATGACCCCGAGATACGGCAACCGTCGTAAGTTCATGTTGGATGTCAAGGGCTTGAATTCTGATCATGGGACTGCATCATGCTGCAGCAGTTGTAAGTGCGAGGACTGGTTGTAAGTCACCTTTTTAGTGCCTTTGTAACTTTGAATAGTTGCTAAATGAATGGTTGTAAGTTGAGGACTACCTATAAAGTGCCTGATAATTAAATAAAGATTCCTTTGATTCTCGCCCTTACAACAGTTCCTCAACTTACAACAGTTCGTTTAAAGTTACAGCAGCGTTGAAAGGTAGAACAAGAAGCAATGGGTGGAAACTAAACAAGGAGAGAAGCAACTTAGAACTAAGGAGAAATTTCCTGACGGTTAGAACAATTAATCCGTGGAACAGCTTGCCTCCAGAAGTTGTGAATGCTCCAACACTGGAAGTTTTTAAGAAGATGTTGGATAACCATTTGTCTGAAGTAGTGTAGGGTTTCCTGCCTAGGCAGGAGGTTGGACTAGAAGACCTCCAAGGTCCCTTCCAACTCTGTTGTTATTATTATTATTATTAAGATGAAAAAAGCAATTTACAACCATTTTCCATACTTATGACTCTTGCAGCATCCCTATGCTCATGTGATCAAAAATTCAGATACTTGGCAACTGACTCATACTTATGACAGTTGAAGGGTCCAGGGGTCATGTGATCTCTTTTTGCGACCTTCTGACAAGCAAAATCAATGGAGGAGCCAGATTCACTTAGCAACCATGTTACTAACTTAACGAAGGCAGCGATTCGCTTAACAACGGTGGCAAGAAAGGTCGTAAAAATGGGGCAAAAACTCACCTCACCAATGTCCCACTTGGGGACAGAAATGTTAAGCTCAACTTGTGTTCGTAAGTTGAGGATTACCTGTAACCATGACTCATTGCAGTAGCATCATTGCGAGCCGGGTGTCAAGTGGCCGGATTGTGAATAAGTGGCCATGGGGATGTTGCGATGGTTCGAGGACCAGTTGTAAGTACCATTCATTCAGTGCCCTCACCACTTTGGTGTTTTTTTAAAAAAAATGTTTTTTCTCTACAATTTCCATATATACATCAATACATATACCTTAAAAATATATCAATAACATACGTACTTTCCCAATCAATCAAAATTCAATAGCCTATTTTTACGTCTAACTTTGCCATTATAAATCAGTCTGTTTCTTTCTTTTCTCCACACTCCCTTCCCTCTATCTCCACCTCCTCTATCTACCTTCTTACTCCTTCTCTCCCCCTTCCTCCTTCCCTCCCCTCCTTCCCTTCTCTCCTTCCTTTCTACTTCCTCTTTCTCCTTCTAAATCTTTCCCTGAGTGATTCTAATTCTAATACATATTACATTTAACAGACTGATAACATATTCCCATACGTCTTTAAATTATCGGTGTCATTGTTAAACTCCTTATTTTTTTAATATCATATCTATAGTATTGGCTCTTCATTTTAGGTGTTGGTTTTGACCTTTAAAGCCCTACATGGTTCAGGGCCAGGTTACCTTCGGGACTGCATCCTACCACATTCCTCCCTACGATCAGTTAGATCCCACAGAGTGGGCCTCCTCCAGGTCCCATCAGCCAAACAATGTCGGTTGGCGGGTCCGAGGGGGAGAGCCTTCTCTGTGGGAGCCCCATCTCTCTGGAACCAACTCCCACCGGAGATCCGAACTATCCCCACTCTACTGGCCTTCCGCAAAGCCGTAAAAACATGGCTCTTCCGGCAGGCGGGGTGAAGAAGTAGAAGATCGGATTCCCACATGAATGAATGGTTTTTTTAAAAAATGATGTTATGTTTTATATTATCATGTTTTTTATTGTATTATTCTTATTCCTATTGTACGCCGCCCTGAGTCCTATGGAATTGGGCGGCCTATAAGAACTTTAAATTAAATTAAATTAAATTAAATTTTAGGTATATGTTATTAATCTAATGCTGCCTCCTCATTGAGTGCCCTCACCACTTTGAATGGTCACGAGCCAAGCACTACCTGTACAGGTAGTTCACAACTTACGACCACAATTGAGTCCAAGATTTCTGTTGCTAAGTGAAACATTTGCTAAATGAGCTTTGCCCCGCTTTACGACTTTTCTTGCCACAATTATTAAGCGAATCGCTGAACTTGTTAAGCTAGTAACACTAACGTTGCTAAGTGAATCTGCTTTCTCAGCTGACTTTGCTTGTCAGAAGGTCGCAAAAGGGGAATCACGTGATCCCAGGACACATCAACTATCCTAAGTATGTGTCAGTTGCCAAACGTCGGAATTTTGATCACGTGACCACACAGATGCTGCCACGGTTGTAAGCGTGAAAAACGGTCATAAGTCACTTTTTTTTCAGTGCTGTCGTAACTTCAAACAGTCACTAAATGAACTATCGTAATTGGAGCATTAACCTGTATTTGCACGTGCATTGTCCTAGTTCCATGAGCCTTTTCTTTTTTTAAGAAAAAAAATGGCAACAGGTAAGCAAGCTGACGAAAAAACAAATGGCAGAAAAAACTCAGGGTTGGAAAAATAAACAATACCTGAAATGAGAGGCATTTTTAGAGGCTTGTCTCAGGATAAGCAAAACATGTCTCATTTGAAGAATGACGGCTGGATTCATTAGTTCCTGGTGTTGTTGTGTTTTTTTTCTCCCATCCTGATTTTGCATAAAAATGAAAGAAGAGTAATGGCAGGAATTAATAATTTTGCTCTTTATTCTGCAGCTCCTGTTACAAAGAGAATACTGTACAATATTTCAGTCATCAGTAACTGAGCTTAAAGGCTTAGGATAAACACAGGTATCCGAGAAAGAAAGAAAGAAAGAAAGAAAGAAAGAAAGAAAGAAAGAAAGAAAGAAAGAAAGAAAGAAAGAAAGAAAGAAAGAAAGAAAGAAAATAATAATAATAATAATAATAATAATAATAGTAGTAATAATAATAATAATAATAATAATAATAATAATAATAATAATAATAATAATAATAATAATAATAATAATAATAATAATAATAATAATAATAATAATAATAATAATACACCAGACATCACGCTGGTCGAGAAAAACAAGGTGACTATCATTGACATTGCAATACCAGGTGATAGCAAGGTCGATGAAAAGGAACACGAAAAAATCGCAAAATACCAAGACTTAAAAATCGAAATTCAACGATTATGGCACAGACCAGCAGTGGTAATTCCAGTGGTGATTAGAACACTGGGTGCTGTCCCAAAAGCACTGGAATTACATTTAAAACAGCTCAAAATTGACAAAATCACCATCAGTCAAATGCAGAAAGCCGCACTGCTCGGTTCCGCACATATACTTTGAAAATACATTACGACGTCCTAGGCCCCTGGGTGGGGCTCAACTAGTAATCAATGCCAAATCCGGCGAAACAACTGGCCGCTGTGATACAATTGTATAATAATAATAATAATAATAATAATAATAATAATAATAATAATAATAATAATAATAATAATAATAATAATAATAATAATAATAATAATAATAATAATAATAATAATAACAGAAGAAACTGTTAGTGGAGAAGTAATAGCACCACTACCAGAACCAGTCATGATTGAACCAATTGATGAACTAACTGAAAAACAAAAGGAATTGAAGGACAAAATCATGGAGCATGTACTGTCTAATGAGGAAAGGCAACGTTTACCATCATTAAAAACTGTGCCTAACAAAAACTTGGCACCTATAATGAGAATGGTTAATGCAGTACTTTCAACAATTGAATCGGCATCCATCTTAGAAACAAATCAGTTAATGTACAGTGCAGCTGCAATAGTCACTAATGAACTAGGTTTTAAAAACAAAGCACCTAGTCGCAAGGCAGAAAAAGCATCAAAACCAAAGTGGAAAATTCGACTGGAACAAAAAATAAAAAAACTCAGAACAGATGCTAGCAATTTAAAAAATATGAATGAACAACGGCTAAAAAATAGCAAGATCATGGATCAATTAGCCAGAAGATACAGGCTTGATACAAGGAAAATTGAAGAAGCACTTGAAATTGTAAAACAGCAAATAACAGCAATAGCCAGAAAAATTGAAAGATATGATGCAAGAATCATTCAGTACAAGCAAAATCAGCAATTTCGATCAGATCAAAGACGTTTCTACCAAAGCCTCAATGCAAATGACAATTTCAAAAGTGAAAAACCAGAAAAGCAAGCCACAGTTGAATTCTGGAAAGAACTGTGGGAAAATGCAAAGGATTACAATAAGGAAGCAAAGTGGATACAAGACTTTGAGAAAAGTGTTGGCAAGAAGCAAATGCAAGTATTAGAAATAACAACTGAGATGGTCAAAAATCGAGTAAAAAAAGTAAAGAACTGGACATCACCTGGAAATGACCAATTACATGGTTTCTGGCTCAAATATCTGACCAGTTTGCATGCAATATTGGCCAAGCAACTGAACGAAATGCTACAAAATGGTCAAATTGATGAATGGTTGACAACTGGAAAAACATACTTGATTCAGAAAGATGCAACTAAAGGAACAACACCTGGAAACTACAGACCAATAACATGCTTGCCAACAACCTTCAAATTACTCACCGGGATAATTGCAGATAACATAATGGATTATTTGGAAACAAATAACATCTTGCCAGTAGAGCAAAAAGGCAACAAAAGAAGGAGCAGGGGCACAAAAGATCAGCTCCTAATTGACAAAATGATACTAGAAAACTGTAAGAACAGAAAAACGAACTTGAATATGGTCTGGATTGATTACAAAAAGGCGTACGACTCACTGCCACACAGCTGGATCATCAAATGCTTAGAAACTATTGGCATCAGCAAAAATATTACATCATTCACTGAAAAAGCGATGAAACAATGGAGAACTGTGTTGGCAGTAGGGAATGAGAACTATGGAATGGTTAATATCAAGAGAGGAATTTTTCAGGGAGATTCACTTTCACCCCTCCTCTTCATCATCGCAATGATCCCACTATCAGTAATCTTAAAAAAAATGAAACTTGGATACCAAATAGCCAAAGACGCTGAAAAAATTTCACATTTATTGTATATGGATGATTTGAAACTGTATGGAAAGTCAGAAATAGAAATCCAATCACTGACCAACACAGTCCTAATATTCAGCACAGATATCTCAATGCAGTTTGGCATGGAAAAATGTGCCACTGTATCTATGAAAAGGGGCAAAATCACTACATGTGACGGAATCGAAATGCCCAATGGCCAATTAATTAAATGCAATCAAAATGAAGCCTATAAATATCTGGGCATTCTGCAGTTGGATAACATCAGACATGGAGAAGTGAAAACTATCATTAGAAGAGAGTACACCAACAGAGTTAGGAAAATTTTGAAATCTAAATTAAATGGTGGAAACACCATCAAGGCCATGAATACCTGGGCAATACCAGTCATAAGATACACGGCTGGTATAATTAACTGGACACAAGCTGATTTGGACATTTTGGACCGAAACACCAGAAAACTAATGACAATGCACTACAGTTTACATCCACGTAGTGACACTGATAGACTTTACCTGCCCAGAAAATCAGGTGGCAGAGGACTACTACAAGTAAAGCAAACAGTTGAAGAAGAAAAGCATGCATTGGCGGATTATTTAAAAGAAAGTCAAGAACATCTATTAATTGAAGTAAAGAACAAAAATCTACTGAAGGTCCAACAGACGAAACAAGAATACAGAAAAAATGTGATAAAATCAAGAATGGAGAGTTGGCAAAATAAAGCATTACATGGCCAATTTCTGGAAAAAATAAAAGACAAAGTGGACAGTGAAAAAACTTGGTTATGGTTAACATCTGGTACTTTAAAGAAAGAAACAGAATCATTGATCCTGGCCGCACAAGAACAGGCAATTCGTACAAATGCCATAAAGGCCAAAATTGATAAATCTTCAAATGATGCTAAATGCAGATTATGCAAGGAAGCTGATGAAACTGTAGCCCATGTGCTCAGCTGCTGCAAGAAAATCGCACAGACTGATTACAAATTACGACACAACTCTGTTGCACAAATGATCCACTGGAATTTATGCAAAAATTATAACATCCATACTGCTACAAACTGGTGGGAACACAAGCCTGAAAAAGTCACTGAAAATCAGATGGTCAAGATCTTGTGGGATTTTCGTATACAAACAGACAAGGTACTGGCGCATAATACACCAGACATCACGTTGGTCGAGAACAACAAGGTGACTATAATTGACATTGCAATACCAGGAGATAGCAAGGTCGATGAAAAGGAACACGAAAAAATTGCAAAATACCAGGACTTAAAAATTGAAATCCAACGATTATGGCACAAACCAGCAGTGGTAATTCCAGTAGTGATTGGAACACTGGGTGCTATCCCAAAAGCACTGGAATTACATTTAAAACAGCTCAAAATTGACAAAATCACCATCAGTCAAATGCAGAAAGCCGCACTGCTCGGTTCCGCACATATACTTCGAAAATACATTACGACTTCCTAGGCCCCTGGGTGGGGCTCGACTAGTAATCAATGCCAAATCCGGCGAAACAACTGGCCGCTGTGATACAATTGTATAATAATAATAATAATAATAATAATAATAATAATAATAATAATAATAATAATAATAATAATAATAATAATAATAATAATAATAATAATAATAATAATAATAATAATAATAATAATAATAATCGTAACTAAAATGATTAATTGATTGATTCAAAAGAAATCTAGTGTGTCAGTTGTGGCTAGGAGGATTTTCGTATTGTGCGCCATATGCACATTCCTAGATTGTTGCTAAGCGCCTCAGTCACTTTCTAGTTAGACTACTGTAATGCCCTCTACATGGGGCTGCCCTTGAAGAATATCCAGAAACTTCAGCTGGTGCAAAATGCAGCAGCGTGGGCAGTTATGCGTGTTTCTAGTGAATTTCATTGGTTAGTAGTCTGTTTCTGGGTTTAATTTAAGGTGCTGATTGTGCTCTTGGGACCAGGTTATCTGAGGAACCGCCATTTTCCATTTACAACTGCCCATCCCATCGATCCAGCAGAGATGGCACGCTATGTGAGTTCTGTTGTCTAGGGAACTATATGTGATGGACTTAAGCAGTGTTTCTCAACCTTGGCAGTTTGAAGATGTGTGGACTTCAACTCCCAGAATTCCACAGCCAGCAACGCTGGCTGGGGAATTCTGGGAGTTGAAGTCCACACATCTTCAAACTGCCAAGGTTGAGAAACACTGGACAAGTGACAGGCCTTTTCTGCTGTGGCCCCTGCGTTAGGGAATATCCTGCCCCCTTGAAGTAAGGGTGGCCTTATCATTCTTGACTTACCGAAGGTCCCTCAAGACCTGGTGGTACCATCAAACCTGAAGATCCCTGGAGAATAGTAAATTATTGAGGTGGCTCCATTATTATTAACATTCCTTCATATATTCTTTTTAATATTTCTTTTTAACTTTTAAAAATGGATATTAAATGTTTTTAATAATAATTATAACTGTGAAGTCTTTGGTGCTCCCTGAACTTGGGTTTTTGTTGTTGTTTTTGTTGTTGTTTTTGTTGTTGACTTATCATTGCCCAGCTAAGTAACATCATCAGTGCTGGAAGGCAGTGGGGTTTGCTCTCTATTTATATACTATACTTCCCTTGTCAGTCTGGGTGGGAATGTGACAATGATGTTGATGTAGATACTGATGATGTTATCTAGTTGGGTAATAAAATGTCTGCAAGAAAAAAACGAAGCTCAGAGATCAGCAAGGACTCCACAGTTCAACCATGAGCTACAAATATTCTCTTCTATTAATAATTATAACTGTTTCAGATTTATTAACTTATTGTTTTTTAATTTTCTTGTATACCACCCGGAAGTCCTTGCTTTGTTATATGGGCAGCTATATAATTTGACGAATGAATGAATGAATGAATGAATGAATGAATGAATGAATGTTCACATTGCTCTCTTAGAACTGGACAATGGATTTTCTAGGAAGAAGGGAAGAAGGAAGAAGGGAGGGAGGGAAGGAAGGAAGGAAGGAAGGAAAGAAGGAAAGAAGGAAAGAAGGAAAGAAGGAAAGAAGAAGGAAAGAAGGAAAGAAGGAAGAGCCGAGGTGGCACAGCGGTTAGAGGCAGTACTGCAAGCCACTTTAGCTGACTGTGATCCGCAGGTCAGTGGTTCAAATCTCACCAGGCTCAGGGTTGACTCAGCCTTCCATCCTGGTAGGTAAAATGAGGACCCAGATTGTTGGGGGCAATATAAATATACATTGCTTACTGGTGTAAACCACTTACAGAGTGCTTGCACTGTGAGGCGGTATATAAATCTCATAAACAAACAAACAAACAAACAAACAAACAAACAAACAAACAAGGAAGGAAGGAAGGAAGGAAGGAAGGAAGGAAGGAAGGAAGGAAGGAAGGAAGGAAGGAAGGAAATTCATGACAATGATCTATCCTTTTAGTCAATAGCTTCCCTCAGTTTTATCATTTATCTTCAGTTCACAGCCCCATTCTTTTTGGTAAATATAATTTCCTGTCCCATTTTTGAATCCCAAATCTTAATAGCAACTTTAAAATTTAGCATAAGACAAGACTTTCATTGTAGCAAATCATATTAAAATTAGTAAGAGAGCTCATCCGTGAAGAATGGACCACAATTTTCCTGGGCTTGGATGATTTGAGATAATTGAAGTCAAGTTGAATCTGCTCCATTAACTGCAGGTCTCCAAATTTACAACAGCTATGCTTTTCTTCCATGGTATCAATCAAATTTGGTGCTGCTATAAAATTCCCCAAGGCATGTACAAAATTATAAAGGGTTTAATAATAGTGTAGCAGGCTTTGAAAGTCTACGTTGTCTTAAAGTCACAATTGAGGGCAACAAACCTCTGACACGACTTTGCATATTAGTTGGAATGATTTCCTTCTCCTTTTCTGGAACTTACATTGTTCTGTTCTTTCTTTGATATTGTTTCTTGCTGTTTTTAATGTTGCAAGTCTTTACGAAGTTGGACAGCCTTAAAAATTTGACAAATGAGTCATTAAATAAAACACTTCTTTGAAAAGCATTCACTTTGTAAACATTGGCAGCAGTTGATATTAATAAATGAACATGGGAAAAAACAATTGTACAAGTCATTATTGATATGATTAGATAATATATATGTGTGCTTATATGTGTACACAAATATACAAATGGCACAAATTCTCGAAAAAACAAGGAAAAATACTAGGGGGAAAAATCTACTACTGCTTTCTGCCAACCTTTCAATCAATGGGAACGATGATAATTGATATACTCAGATATGGCTCATTTCAGACTACGAAAGATGTAAAGAAAATTGTGTTTATAGTGGTGCTCGGTTCAAAACTGAGAATTGTTCCAAGAATAGCAATAGCAATAGCACTTAGACTTATATACCGCTTCATAGTGCTTTACAGCCCTCTCTAAGCGGTTTACAGAGTTCAGCATATTTCCCCCAACAATCTGGGTCCTCATTTTACCCACCTCGGAAGGATGGAAGGCCGAGTCAACCTTGAGTCGGTGAGATTTGAACAGCTGAACTGCTGAACTGCAGTGCTGCACTTTAACCACTGCGCCACCTTGCCTCTGTAGAAGAAAGCTACTTCTTGTAGTGTGCAGTATTATCCCTGCAGACATCATCAAAATTAAGGTGATATACTGCTAAGTGTGAAGTCTTTGGTGCTCTCTGAGCTTGGTGGTTTTCTTGCAGACGTTTCATTACTCAACTAGGTAACATTATCAGTGCTAGAAGGGATGGGAGTCTGCTCTCAGTTTGTATGCAAATGGCTTGTCCTGTCAGTGTTGGTGATGATTTTGATGATAATGGTGTTACCTACCGGTAGTTGGGTAATGAAATGTCTGCAACACAACAACAACAGCAACAACAACCAAGCTCAGAGAGCCCTAAGGACTCCACAGTTCAACCCTGAGCTATAAATATTCTCTTTTATTGAAACTAGTAAATAATGGTGCTGTGATTTCCTGCTGAGTCTCAACAGGAAATGAAATCAGAGGTGGGTTCCTGCCGGTTCGGACCGGTTCTATAGAAGTGGTAGCGGGAATTTCCCCCCGCTAGCCGAACCGGCAGTGATGGCTGGCTGGACACGCCCCCAAACCGGCTCTCTCAGCGGCGCCACAGGGTTTTTAGCATTGCCATGCGCGCGGCACGTGAGGAAGCGAACCGGCAGCGAGGTAAGCCAGAACCTATGGCATGCGTGCCACAGGTGGCACACGGAGCAGTATCTGCAGGCACGCGAGCTGTTGCCCTAGCACCGACCAGCTGATTTTTGGTGCACACAGAGGCTCTGGCAGGGTGTTTTCGGCCTCCAGAGGGCCTCTGGGGAGTGGGGGAGGCCGTTTTCGCCCTCCCCAGGCTCCAGGGAAGCCTCTGTAGCCTGGGGAGGGTGAAAAATGGGCCTACTGGGCCCACCGGAAGTCAGGAAATGGGGGAGTGGGGGACGTGCTCGCATGCGCGTGGGGATGGGGCGCTTGGGGGGGGCATTGAATTATGGGTGTGGGCACGCACGTCCGTGTGATAGCGCACGCACGCTTGCTTTCGGCACCCGAGGAAAAAAAGGTTCGCCATCACTGCCCTATACCATTTCAGACAAACACTTATCCAATATCTTCTTGAAAACCTCCAGTGATGGAGTACCCACAACTTCTGAAGGCAAGCCCTTCCACTGTTTAATTGTTTTCACTGTTAGGAAGTTTCTCCTTAATTCCAGGTTGCTTCTCTCCTTGATTAGTTTTCATCCATTGTTTCTTGTCCTGCCTCCTGGTCCTTTGAAAAATAAGTTGACCCCCTCCTCTTTGTGGTATCCCCTCAAATACTGGAATAGTGATATCATGTCCCCCCCCCCAGTCCTTCTTTTCTCCAGACTAGCCATACCCAAATCCTGCAACCGTTCTTCATGTGTTTTTGTCTCCAGGCCTTTAGTCATCTTGGTTGCTCTTCTTTGCACTTGGGCTCATTTGTGGTCATAAGTCGAGGACTATCTGTGGCAGGATATCTCACCAAGAGCCCTCGCTAACGATTCAAGGAAAAGGATCTATAAGCATTTTCTTTTGTGAGGTCTGAAACAACTAAAATCCGCCCCGTTTCACTCCTGTGCGCTGAACGCATCTGTGAAATGTTACTACCTGCCAAAAATAGGGAACAAAGAAAGGAAAAATGGACTGAAAGTCCTACCTAATCTGTCTTCAGTGATACCCCAGCAGCCTTTGACAGGCCAAAATATAGTACAATACACCAGCGAGGGTTGCATGATTGTAGCAGTATAAATATCAAATAAATCAATACATAAAATAACTTTTAAAAGACATCCATCTCCGATGTCAAGTCATGCTGACTAGGGAATTCTCAGAACTATACTTTACTTCCAATGCTTCTATAAAGGAATGGAATGGAAGGGAAGGGAAGGGAAGGGAAGGGAAGGGAATGGAATGGAATGGAATGGAATGGAATGGAATGGAATGGAATGGAATAGAATAGAATAGAATAGAATAGAATAGAATAGAATAGAATAGAATAGAATAGAATAGAATAGAATACAGAACAACAGGAAGGAATGGAAGGGAAGGGAAGGGAAGGGAATGGAATGGAATGGAATGGAATGGAATGGAATGGAATAGAATAGAATAGAATAGAATAGAATAGAATAGAATAGAATAGAATAGAATAGAATAGAATAGAATAGAATACAGAACAACAGGAAGGAATGGAAGGGAAGGGAAGGGAAGGGAAGAGAAGAGAAGAGAAGAGAAGAGAAGAGAAGAGAAGAAGACGGAACAACAGGACAGAATGAAATGGAAGGGAAGGGAAGAAGAGAAGAGAAGAGAAGAGAAGAGAAGAGAAGAGAAGAAGATGGAACAACAGGACAGAATGAAATGGAAGGGAAGAAGAGAAGAGAAGAGAAGAGAAGAGAAGAGAAGAGAAGAGAAGAGAAGAGAAGAGAAGAGAAGAGAAGAGAAGAAGACGGAACAACAGGACAGAATGAAATGGAAGGGAAGAAGAGAAGAGAAGAGAAGAGAAGAGAAGAGAAGAGAAGAGAAGAGAAGAGAAGAGAAGAGAAGAGAAGAAGACGGAACAACAGGACAGAATGAAATGGAAGGGAAGGGAAGAAGAGAAGAGAAGAGAAGAGAAGAGAAGAGAAGAAGATGGAACAACAGGACAGAATGAAATGGAAGGGAAGAAGAGAAGAGAAGAGAAGAGAAGAGAAGAGAAGAGAAGAGAAGAGAAGAGAAGAGAAGAGAAGAGAAGAGAAGAGAAGAGAAGACGGAACAACGTGAAAGAACAGAACAGAACAGAACAGAGTAATAGGGCTTGAAGGGACCTTGGAGGTCTTCTAGTCCAACCTCCAGCCCATGGCAAGAGACTTCATTATCATCCCAGATAAATGGCTGTCCAATCTTTTCTTAATTGTGGATTAAATTGTGGAGCACCCACAATTTCTGGAGGCAAGCTGTTATATAATTGTTCTCACTGTCGGGAAATTTCTACTTCGTTCTAGATTGGATCTCTCTTTAATGATCTTCCAGCCATTATTTCTTGTCCTGCCCTCAGGTACTTTGGCGCATCGGTTGACTCCCTCTTCTCTGTGATAGCCCCTCACAGATATTGGAACACTGCTATCTTGTCACCCCTAGTCCTTCTCTTGGTTAGGCTTATGCATATCTAACGGCCTTAATCGTTCGTGTATGGTTTAGCCTCCGGACCCTTTATCATCTTTGTTGGTCTTCTCTGCACATTTTCTAGCATCTCAGCATTGTTTTGTATCGTGGTGAGCAGAATTGTACCGAATATGATTGTACGCAAATTGTACGCAAATTTTATGAACTAAATGTAGTTCATAAAATCATATACCAAAATGTCCTTCCTGTTAATGACTACTTCAGCTTCAACCGCAACAATACACGAGCACGTAATAGATTCAAACTAAATATAAAGCGCTCCAAACTCGATTGCAGAAAATACGACTTCAGCAACAGAGTGATCAATGCCTGGAATGCACTACCTGACTCTGTGGTTTCTTCCCCAAACCCCCAAAACTTTAACCTCAGACTGTCTACAGTCGACCTCTCCTCGTTTCTAAGAAGTCTGTAAGGGGCGTGCATAAGCGCACCATTGTGCCTACCGTCCCTGTCCTACTGTCCTATTGTCCTCTTTTATCAGTACTTTTTACTTATGTTTATACAAATTACTACTATACATGTTTGACAAATAAATAAATAAAATAAAATAAATAAATATTCCAGTAGGATAGACTGGGTATAAAAACACCCTTAACCAGTAAAAAAATAACCCCTTCCTATCATGCAACCAATGCATTTCCCTCCCCCCCCATTTTTTAAAATGCCGGAGTGATATTAACCACGAAAAAGAATGAGAGAGCTAGCTATTAAATGCAAATGACATATTTTCTATGCAAGCCAGGGGACAACGTAAGGTTGAATTGTAGTATGGTCATTCATTTATTTTAAACAGCAGTGGAATTAGCCCTCAAAGAATAAAGACTCATTAGAAGTGACAGCCAAATTACTCTTTCTTTCTTTTTCTTTTCTTTTTTTTCATATTATGTATGTCCTTCAGAAATTTGGAAATTCTGTGGAATGTAACGGCAGGATAGAAGAGTTTGGTTTGGTTTATCTTGTTCCCAAGGAAGACTCCTATAAAAATAACTTTGCTGCACACTGATCTCTTCTGGACTCTGGTGTGTTTTTCAGTTGCACATTTCATTTTTTCTCGTAACATCCCAATTGAGAATAAGCTTCATTCTTGCGCGCGCACACACACACACACACACACACACACACACACACACACACACACATCACATATTGCATCAGGGAGTGTCCATTCCAAACCAGAACATTTTGTAATGTTCCTATGGCTAATACACACTTAGTTTTTTTTGTTTTAAATAGGAAGAAAAGAGAGGAAGGATGAAAAGAATTAAAGACAGTAGTAAAATCTCCAAACCAGAAGTGGGATTCACGTAATTTCAAGTGCCCAGTTCTCCGAGCACCAACAATGTGAGCGCGCACGTGCGCACGTTCGCTTAGGTCAGTTGTGCACCTTCCGTGCATGCGTGTGGCTTTCCATGCATGTGCTTTGCTCATGTGCGCGTCTTGCACGCATGCAAGCAGCTTGAAAACATGGCTAAATAGGACGGCATAGTGTCGGGCTGGTTGGACAGGCCCATCCGCAGGTCGCCATTACTGGTTCGCCCAAACCGGTCTGAACCGGCTGAATACGACCTCTGCTCCAAACTATGATAATCTGAGCTCGGTCATTAGTGCCTTTTGTGGGGTTTTTTTAATGATCCGTTTATTTGTTTTCTTGACTGCCAAGCCACTCCCACCCAGTCACATGACTGCCAAGCCACTCCCACCCAGTCACATGACCATCAAGCCACTCCCACAAAATTAAGCCACTCCCACAAAATTAAGCCACACACACAGTAGCAATAGCAATAGCACTTAGACTTATATACCGCTTCACAGTGCTTTACAGCCCTCTCTATGCAGTCTACAGAGTCAGCATATTGCCCCCAACAATCTGGGTCCTCATTTTACCGACCTCAGAAGGATGGAAGGCTGAGTCAACCTTGAGCCGGTGAGATTTGAACAGCTGAACTGCTGAACTAGGTTGAAGTGCTGCACTTTAACCACTGCGCCACCTGGGCTCCAGTATCCTAGTTCTTCAAAGTCCATCTTTCATTGGGGTATCCCAGGAAAAACAGTTCCCTGCACAATTTAATCTTTTTATGTATAATCATCCGCAGTAATTAAATGCAGGTAGTTCTTGACTTACACCCACAAATAATGAGCCCAAAATTTCTGTTGCAAAGCAGGACAGGTGAGTTTTGCCTCCATTTTGCGACATTTCTCGCCACAGTTGTTAAGTGAATCACTGTGGTTGTTAAGTTAGTAACATGGTTGTTAAGCGAATTGGGCTTCTCCGTTGAATTTGTTGGTCAAAAGGTCACAAAAGGTGATTGCATAACCCCGGGACACTGCAGCTGTCATAAATAGGAGTCAGTTGCCAAGCATCTGAATTTTGATCACATGACCATGGGGATGCTGAAATGGTCGTAAGTGTGAAAAATTGTCATAAGTTACTTTTTAAAGTGCCATTGTAACTTTGAACGGTCACTAAACAAACTGTTGTAAGTTAAGGACTACCTGTATTTTAGCAAGGTCTTTGCAGCTGGAGATTAATTCTCCAGCAGTTGAGAATTATGTGAAATAATTCTCAACTGCTGGTTGAATTGAGTTAATAGCAGTTAATAATTTTTCTAACTGTTGCTTGATAATTGAGCCTAGAAGAGAAAAGGTTTTGACTGCTTCAGAGGTGGGTTCCTGCCAGTTCGGGCTGCTTCTATAGAACCGGTAGCGGGAATTCCCCCTGCTTGCCCAACCGGGAGCGATGGCCGGCTGGCCACCCCCCTGTACTGGCTCTCTCGGTGGCGCCATAGGTGCCGCCATCTTGTTTTTCGCTTCTGTGCACGCGCAGAAGCTGCTTTTTGCTTCTGCGCATGTGCAGAAGCCGGGTTTTCAGCACTGCTCATGCGCGCGCGGGGCGCAGGAGGAAGCAAACTGGCAGCGAGGTAAGTTAGAACCCACCCCTTGACCACTTCAGTATCTAACATTCCTCAAAATATTCAGAACAGAGCATCTTAAAACAACAGATATTAGCAAAGGGCTACAATTAATGTTTATGTTACAGATGAGCACCTTTGGTGTACAGGTAGCCCTTACAACAGGTAGAGTTAATTTAGTAAACATTTGAAGTTACAACAGTACTGAAAAAGTGACTTATGACCATTTTTCACACTTACAACTGTTGCAGCATGATCAAAATGGAGACAGAGTGATTCACTTAACTACTGCTATAGCCTAGAGGTAGAACTCTTGCCTCACAATCAGGAGGTTGTGAGTTCTATCCTAGGTAAAGGCAGATGTAAGGGTCTCCTGCTTGGGCAGGGGGTTGGACTAGATGACCTGCAAGTTCCTTTCCGACTCTGTTAACTGACCTGACTGTGGCAAGCAAGGTCATAAAATGATGCAAAACTCACCTAGTAACAGAAATTTAGGGCTCGGTTGTGGTCATAAGTCGAGGACCACCTATATGCCATCAAGTCAGACGTCTGTGTACTACTAGGGTGACATCAAAAACAAAAAAAGACGAAATAAAAATTGCACGAGCAACTAAAATAAAAAAAAACGAAATAAAAAGAGTTGACACTCATTTAGGACAGAAAAGGAGGAATGAAAAAAAATATAGTAATATCTAGCCCATTGCTTTAGACCCCTGAAGACAGATAATAGGCCTTGAACCAAAGTGAGAAAAACAAAGGCTAGATCAATAAGTGAACCCAAATACACATCCCGTGACCATTTTGTACTCCTGCTTATAAAAGAAAAAAAAATTAAGCTCTTAGTTTTGCCGAAACGAAGAGAATCCAAAATAGTCTTATTTATGGGATGAAAAACGAAGAACGAATATGAATCTGTTCTACTGAGAGGCCCCTGGTTGATTTGCAGTAAATTTATACTAAGATTTGTTTTACTTCCCACTATGTAATGTAGCAACAATAAAATAATTTTTCATGCTCCATTTTATATGACTAAAATGAAGAACGACTGGGAAAATAGATATAGATTTTTGGGTGGAGGAGCCATAAACTCCATTCAGTTTTGCTATTGAAGAAGAAATACTAGATTCAGAACGCTTTAATTCTAGGTATGTATTTTATTTGCAACGGACTCTGGTTGGTGGCTGTTGGAAGTGCCTTAAAAAAACATAGAAGGAGATGTCTCGGGTGTAAAGTTTGTGTGTTTCTGATACAAGTACAGTTGTGTATATTGCAAGTCGAGCTCGACAACTAGGTGTTTATGCAATGCAAAAGTTGTATCTGGATAAGAATACCAAAACAGCATTGCCAGCAAAGACATCCAGGACCTGACAAGATTATGTCAAAATGATGAAATGTGTGTTATGACATTCCGATGCAAGCTTGGCTGCTTATATACTTGCATAAAATGCCAGATGCAAGTACAAAAGGAATGTCAGGCTCCCGAGTAGACCAGATAGGAAACACAAGATGGGATAATTCTACTTTATTGTAAAGCTACATGAAAAAATCTTGCAACGGGGAAGCCAGATTCAATTAACAACCATGTTACCAATTTAACAACTGCAGCCATTCCTTAATGACCGCAGCAAGAAAGGTCATAAAATGGGACAAAACTCACTCAACAACTGTCTTGTGTAGCAATGGCCGGCTCACGGTTGACTCAACCTTCCATCCTTCCGAGGTCGGTAAAATGAGGACCCAGATTGTTGGGGGCAATAGCAGAGGTGGGTTTCAGCAGCTTCTGACCAGTTCTGGAGAGCCGGTAGCAGAAATTTTTAGTTCGGAGAACCGGTAGCGGGAATTTTGAGTAGTTTGGAGAACTGGTAGTGGGAATTTTGAGTAGTTTGGAGAACCGGTAGTGGAAATTTTGAGTAGTTCGGAAAACCGGTAAATACCACCTCTGATTGGCCCCACCCCCATCTATTCTCTGCCTCCCGAGTCCCAGCTGATCGGGAGGAAATGGGGATTTTGCAGTATCCTTCTCCTGCCATGCCCATCAAGCCATGCCACGCCCACCAAGCCACGCCCACAGAACCAGTAGTACAAAATGGAAACCCACCA
>JALIGW010000016.1:19100023-19347523 GCA_023053685.1 Diadophis punctatus similis
ACATGAAAGGACATTCAGTCATGCTGAAAACTGCCAGGGTGAGAAAAACTGGCAACTGGTAGCTTGAAACAGAGCAAGCAGCTGAAGGTGAATTACATTTTCCTGTAACAACAGTGACAAAAGAGGGGGTGGGCTTTGATGTCAGCCCCTTCCCCCATCTTAAGTATGGTAGATGTTAGAACCCTGCTCAAATGATTGGGTTTGTTAATATACGAACAAGCCACAAATCAATGTTATATGTATATTGCTTTAAATGAATTGTAGGCTGATTACTATATAAGGAAGCAAGAGAGCATGCTCTGAATGTCTGTGTGTGTGTGTGTTTGAAGGTGTGTTCCGGAGTGCTGACTCTCGTTGCTGATTATCTCTGCTGCTTCATTGTTGAGTAATTGACTTTGTGACTGTGTGAAATTACTGTGAAGAGCAGCTGTGAAAAGAGTAACTATCTGTAATATTGTAGATTTAATTGTTAGCTGTAATCTTTGTTCGCTAGTTAAAACAAAGATAGGCAAGAAGAAGATTATTCCCATTGACTGACTCACTGTGTATGACTTGGACTTCCTATTGAACTTTGCTACTACTTTAAGTAAACTATTTGTAAATACTAAACGTATCTGTTTATTGACTGAATAGCATTCATATCAAACTGCAACACCACAACCACAATCACATTTTGCTGTGTATGTGCTCAACAGCACAATAACTCCTTAACAATTGATGGACACCGGTATATGTCTATGGAGTGTCTAAGTCATCCAGATCTTTTCTCAAGAGGCAAAACTGAGCTTTCTTCGTTTTCCCTTGAAGACGTTTCGCTTCTCATCCAAGAAGTTTCTTCAGTTCTTGCAGAACTGAAGAAGCTTCTGCAAGAACTGAAGAAGCTTCTTGGATGAGAAGCAAAACATATTCAAGGAAAAACAATAAAAGCCCAGTTGCCTCTTCAAAAAGCACCTTTGGAATGAACAGAGGTTTTTCATGACGAAAATGTTGACCTTGTGCAACTTTCTTCCCTAAATTTTTGGTTTGTCCGCCTCACTGTTGTCTTCACAGATTGCGTCCAAAACAGTAACTTTTTAGATGACCTTTTAAATGCTTATGGATTTCTTCACTGCAGATTTTTTTGCTTCACTTCCCCTTTTTTTCAAGTTACCGTATTGCGAGTTGTCTTGAGTATATTTCTCTTTAATTATCTGCACCACCAAATCTATTGTGGGTATGTCTATGAGCTGCACAGCATTGTCACTCAACGATGTGACATAAAGAAATGTTTTGAAGACTTGTTGCTAAAGATTTTTCACGCTTTGATCTTCGGTGTGTTGTCTGCTTAAAATCTCTGAGCTCCGAAATTTGTAACTGCAAAGGAATGGGGGAGCCAAATTTCTGAAACTCACATTAGCTAAAGATGGATGGATGGATGGATAGATGGAAGGAAGGAAGGAAAGTATGGAGGGAGGGAGGGAAGAGGGAAGGAGGGAGGGAGGGAAGGAAGGAAGGAAGGGAAGGGAAGGGAAGGGAAGGGAAGAGGGAGAGAGGAAGGAAGGGAAGGGGAGGGAGGGAGAGGAAGGAAGGAAGGAAGGAGTGTGTGTGTGTGTGTGTGTGTGTGTGTGTGTGTGTGTGTGTGTGTGTGTGTGTGTGTGTGTGTGTGTGTGTGTGTTTCTACAGCACTTCCTGATTCTCAAAGTGCTCTAAAATATTCCCTCTGTACTCTTTGCAGCTGATTAGCTTGCAGGATAATAATTTGCCAAAGGCTGCTAGCTGAGAAATGGATTCAGGAATTTAGATATTTGACTCGAAGCCTGACACTTACATTTGACAAGATTCGAGGCAAGAAGAAGAAGAAAAAAAAAGACGAGGAATAAGTTGGGTGGACAAGATCAGAGACTGCGTCCATTTTGGGGGGGAAAAAATCAAGCACTTCTCTATGCAGTCATCCAGAACAAAACTCAACTTCTTGCCACCTAGCTATGAAAGCAAGCTCGCCCTTCTCTATTTTATTTCAAAAGCTTTTCATAACTTAATGCCCATCTATCTAAAAAGGGAGAGAGAGAGAGAGAGAGAGAGAGAGAGAGAGAGAGAGAGAGAGAGAGAGAGAGAGAGAGAGAGAGATGGGTCTGTGAATGAAACAACTGGAGAGCCATCAGTGGGAATTGGACAGAATAAACAGCTTCCCCAGGGAAACTAAATAATTTGTTGAAGCCAAGCAGAAATACTGTAGACATATTTCTTTAAGGAGAGAGAAGGAAGCTTGAGCAGAATTATCTTGAGATGCTTTTTGTGGGGGGGTTGGGGGTAACAGGGCAGGGAATTTAACCCAGAGCTCCCCTCAGGTGAGAGCAATTCCTCCTCCTTGACTATATTATTCAAATACAAATGAATTTAAAATAAGGGTCCTCTTGTACGTCATCCATCTCACGTACCTCTTCCTGTCTCTTTCCTCTTTTTTGGAGTTCCACCACACAAGCTGCCAGCTCAGAAGCCAGGCGTTAAATTTCAGCCAGCGAGCAAAGCAGGAGGTGAGCTCCCTGTTCTGCCAGTGAGCTGACTGCGGCCCCTTTTATTCCCTACCACCACCACCACCACACACACACACTCTCTCACACACACATGTAGTTTATGGTGTCACTCCTGCAGAATGTCAGACCGGCATTTAGCAGAGGAGATGTGAGCTGGATGCAAAGATGCTCCTTCACCCGAGACCTCCTGTGGACAGGACGTAAATACACCTGCTGGCTCCGTCTGTCTCAGATCCTCCTCCTCCCCCAACCCCCCCTGCCCTTTGGCTCTTCAACAACTCGAATCCAAAAAAAAAAGCAGACAAAAGCAGGAACACACCGTGAAATTGTGAGCCGTTTCTCACAATTGCTTCTGAGCTTCATCCCAGGAAGTTTTATTGCTGGGTTTTGGACGTTGGTGTGAAAGCCTGGTGGAGGCTGGTGATGTTTGCTTCAATCTGGTATGCCAAGAAGCTGGGACGCCGGTTTGTCCACAATGCCAGGAAAGCAAAAGCAGAAAAGGTACGGTGTGGGGGTTGTTTTTTTGGGGGGGTGGGGATGGAGGAGTGAGAACGGAGATGCTTTCCTTCCCTACCTCTGCAATCTCTCGGTTCTGGTCAAATTGGAGTGAACCCGTCTGTCTTAAGTGTGGTGGGAGTCTCTCTCTCTCTCTCTCTCTCTCTCTCTCTCTCTCTCTCTCTCTCTCTCTTCTCTGTCTCTCTCTCTCTCTCTCTCTCTCTCCCATCCCTCCCTGCCTCCCTCTCTCTCTCTCTTTCTCTCCCTCTCTCTCTCTCTTTCTCTCCCTCTCTCTCTCTTTCTCTCCCTCTCTCCCTCTCTCTCTTCTGGGTTTCATGGCAAAGTCTTGAAAAAAAAAAAGCCTTTAGCTTTGGGGGGAAAAAGGTGGCTGGGTATCTCTCAGGGCTTGTCAACTTGTTGCAGTGGCTGTACTGGGGGGGGGGGCTTAAACACATCTGGTACTTTTTCAAGAAGGCATGTTTGCAAGTTTGATGAATGGAGAAGGTTCCCAATAGATGCACCAATCCCAAACGCCTCAATGCAGTAAGTCCGTCAAAGCCATGTGTGAATGAATGCCGGAGGAGAGTTTCCGCTGTTTTACTTGTTGCCATCAACATCATGCTGGCTGGCTGGCTGGGGGGCAGTTCGGTGAACCCTTTTATTTATCTTTTTTTTTTAAAGGACTGTTAGTTAGGCTCATCGTAAAGAAGCCCGCTAGCCAGCAACTTAAGCACTCATCGCTCTCTAATTCTAACCATTTGGTCATATTTGATTTTGCAATGCAGCATCTTCCTTCTTCCTTTGAATGAGCTTCAGCCAGAATGAGACATTTTAAAGCAATCAGCCACGGCAGAAGGGTTTTGCTAGGAGTCTCTGTGTGATAAGAACAACATTTTGCGCTTTCAGAATCGGTCTCCGGAACACGGAGGATAAGAAAAGGAAAGGGGGAAATATATATATATATATATATATATATATATATATATATATGTGTGTGTGTGTGTGTAACATTTTTTGCTGATAAATGAAAATAAAGGGAGACTATTATATATGACTCGACAGAATAAATATATATATATATATATATATATATATATATATATATATATATATATATATATATATATATATATATATATATATATATATATATATATATATATATATATATATATATATATATATATATATCACTATCCGCTTGGGAAAGATATCCGTTCGCTCTGTCCACCTAGCCTAGTGTGCTACCAACTAAGGTTGGTTGTTTTCTAGGAGGGTGGAAATAATGGTTTTCACGAACTCCAAGTATTGGCTTAGGGATCTGATGGGAAAGGATGGAAATATGCAGCCATGCAAGGTCCCTGTTATTGCTGGAGTCCATCTACCGCAAGGGGTTTGCTGTCTTTGTGAGAGGGAAAGAAGTAGTAGGGTGGAATTCTTGATGTTCTCTGAACCTGGCTGTTTTCTTGCGGATGTTTCGTTACCCTACTAGGTAACAGCATCAGTGCTAGAAGGATGAGGGGTTTGTGCTCAGGGACCGCACTGTTCAAACCTGAGCTACCAGTATTCTCTTCTGAAAGTAGTCATCTTACCAATGCTGGAGTAAAAAACTGGAGTATTGCATCCAGTTTTGGTCACCACACTATAAAAAAGATGTTGAGACTCTAGAAAAAGTGCAGAGAAGAGCAACCAGGATGATCAGGGGCCTGGAGACTAAAATATATGAAGAACAGTTGCAGGAACTGGGCATGGCTAGTCTAGTGAAGAGAAGGACCAGGGAAGACATGATAGCAGTCTTCCAATATCTCAGGGGCTGCCACAAAGAAGAGGGAGTCAAGCTATTCTCCAAAGCACCTGAAGGCCAGACAAGGAATAATGGATGGAAACTGAAGACTGAGAGATTCAACCTGGAAATAAGGAGAAATTTTCTGACAGTGAGAACAATCAACCGATGGAACAGAAGTTGCCTTCGGAAGTTGTGGGAGCTTCATCACTGGAGGCTTTCAAGAAGAGATTGGACTGCCATTTGTCAGAAATGGTGTAGGGTCTCCTGCTTGAGCGGGGGGTTGGACTAGATGACCTACAAGGTCCCTTCCAACTCTGTTAATCTGACTACAATGCTGCTTTAGTTCATTGGTCTCATTTTTGGGTTGGGTAATGGACAGTTATTTAGGCCTTCCCTTGCCTTTTAGAAGGCCAACTGAACATTCTGTAATCAGCCACCAAAGCTGATAACTTGTAGGAGCCGAGGTGGCACAGTGGTTAAAAGTAGCACTACAACCTATTTCAGCTGATTGCTAGTTCAGCAGTTCAGCAGTTCAAATCTCACCAGGCTCAAGGTTGACTCAGCCTTCCATCCTTCCGAGGTGGGTAAAATGAGGACCCAGATTGTTGTGGGCAATATGCTGAACTCTGTAAACCGCTTAGAGAGGGCTGTAAAGCACTATGAAGTGGTATATAAGTCTAAGTGCTATTGCTAAGTGCTATTGTATATGGAAAAGGGTTGGGATGGGATCTGAGTTTCTGCTACAGAAAGCGGCAAGCCGAATACAGATACTCCTTGGCCACCACTGAGCCGAGAAATTGCTGTTGCTAAGTAAGACAGATGTGTAGTGAGTTTTGCCCCATTTTTCGACCTTTCTTGCCACGGTGGTTAAGGGAATCCCTGCAGTTGTGAAGTGAACGTGGTTGTTATGTGAATCTGGCTCCCCCGTTGACTTTGCCAATCAGAAGGTCGCAAAAGGGGATCACATGACCCCGGGACACTGCAACCGTCATAAATATGAATCAGTTGCCAAGTGTCTAATTTTGATCACATGACCATAGGGATGCCGCAACAGTCACAAGTGTGAAAAATGATCCTAAATAATGTAACTTATAACGGTCACTAAATGAACTGCTGTAAGTTGAGGATTATCTGTATTCAGTTCAGGGCTTCAGCTGTTTTTCATTGCCTTCTCTATTTCCATCCCCCCCTCTCTCTTTCTCTTTCTCTTTCTCTTTCTCTTTCTCTTTCTCTTTCTCTTTCTCTCTCTCTCCATCTCTTTCTTCTTCTTCTTCTTCTTCTTCTTCTTCTTCTTCTTCTTCTTCTTCTTCTTCTTCTTCTTCTTCTTCTTCTTCTTCTTCTTCTTCTTCTTCCTCCTCCTCCTCCTCCTCTTCCTCCTCCTCTTCCTCCTCTTCTCCTCCTCCTCCTCCTCCTCCTCCTCCTCCTTCTCCTTTTCCTTCTCCTCCTCTTTCTCCTTCTTCTTCTCTTTCCCTCTCTCCCCTCTTCCTCACTTTCCCTCTTCCCTCCCACCCTCTCTCTACCCCTGGAATTAGTATGCTTATTGATCATATCCTCTTTCCAGAACTTTCCAGAATAGCTTCCTGACCCCATCAGGTGCAGCATCAAACCAATACACACTAACTTTTGTTTTTATGTGTTCAGATAACTTGCAATGCTCTGCTCCATCAATGACAGGCAAGCCCCCCCTTAATACTCTTACTGCAACCCAAGATCGCCGTATCCAGCATGTTGTTCCGATGAGAACCTCAGAGGTATCTTTGTGCTCACTAGAAATACGAGCCACTCTGTGATCCACACCAACCGGTCTTTACTGCCCCTGATCTTAGAAATGTGATTTAGGAACCTCAAAAGCTGATTTATATTAAGTCAGACCATTTCTGCATCACACCTAGTATTGTTGACCCTGGCAAGCAGCTTCTGATCAGATCTTGATGATACCAATAATGGAAGGTAACAGAATAAAAGGTTTGGGAGGGAGCTTGGAGGTCTTCTAGTCTAACCCGCTGCTTAGTCAGGAGACCCTATACCAGTGATGGCGAACCTATGGCACGTGTGCCACAGGTGGCATGCGGAGCCATATCTGCCGGCACGCGAGCCGTTGCCCTAGCTCAGCTCCAGCATGCATGTGCACTCTGACCATCTGATTTTCAGCTTGCACAGAGGCTCTGGGAGGGCTTTTTTGGCTTCTGGAGGGCCTCTGGGGGGCGGGAGAGGGCGTTTTCACCCTCCCCAAGCTCCAGGGAAGCCTCTGGAGCCTGCGGAGGGCGAAAAATGGGCCTACTAGGCCCACCAGAATTTGGGAAACGGGTCGTTTCTGGCCTCTGGGGGGTGGGGGGAGGCCATTTTTGCCCTTCCCAAGGATTGAATTATGGGTGTGGGCACTCGCGCATGCACGATAGTGCGCGCGCACGCACTTTCGGCACCCAAAGAAAAAAAGGTTCGCCATCACTGCCCTATACCATTTCAGACAAATGGTTGTCCAATCTCTTCTTCAAAAGATCTAGCATTCTTACTGCTGAACTGGGCTACAACTTTAAATAAAGCCCCTTTTCCTTGGTGAGGGGGTCCAATCCCTCCTTTTTTTGTTACTTCAAACAAGCAGACAAGCAGATGTCATGTAGCAATACATTCTCTAAAGAGACTTTTGCATTGTATAAAGTCCCGTGGGCCCGGCCGATTGGGGAACCATTTCATTAAACGGCCCAAAGTTGTCTTGCAAAAAAGAAACTGAGGAAAGGAAAGAAATTTGTTCTTTCTTTCCATCGCATTTGTATTTTTACACATTCTCCAGAGCAATGGATATCAGATCTTCTATTTGAATACAGTGATGCATTGTGTAAAAATGCTGCCCACCCTTGGCAGGGAACCACGTATTATTATTTTTTTCGCCCTACCACGCCCACATGCAAACATTATACGAAACTGTTTCTACAGAGAGTCCCCATTGCAGTCTGCTTTTCATTTGCTGCTCCTCTCTCTCTCTCTCTCTCTCTCTCTCTCTCTCTCTCTCTCTCTCTCTCTCTCTCTCTCTCTCTCTCTCTCTCTCTCTCTCTCTCTCTCTCTCTCTCTCTCTCACACACACACACACACACACACACACACACACACACACACACACACACCTTCCAATCCTGCCCCCACTCCCAGTAAATATTTCTACCTCGCTGGAAAGCTTCGGGATAATGTGTCTATTCAGAGGAAAGGGAAAAGAATGAGATGAAAGAGGATAAAATGATGCCAATTTGACAGGAAGCTCTTTCGTCAGGTACGAAGTCCCTCTCAATGGTGTCCAATTCACCTGCTTTCGGCCCACCGACATTTCAACATGAAATACAGAACGCCATCGTTGCTATATGAACCTATGCGATCGCTCGCAGATTTATAGTTAGCAAATCCAAGGAAAAACGAGGTTCTTCTTTCTTCCCTCAGCACATTTCTCCGCTTTTAAAAAATGTCCTTGGCTTCTGTATTTTTTTATGTTCTATAAGAGATCGGAGGACGAAAAGACTTGGCTTTTGAAATTCAGATCATGTCTGGAACGAAACACCCAACACTGAGGTAATATATACAAAAATATGGCCAGCAAAGGGTTTTATGTCAGTTTTAAAATCGGGAGGTTTATATACCAGTGTAAGATCTTGCCAGGCCAAGAGTCTGAGTCTGAATCTTCTAGCTTTTTACATCGGGGTGAAATCCTACCGGTACGCCCCAGTTCAGGGGTACCAGTAGCGGCGATCCGCCGGTGGTTCGGAGAACCGGTAGCGGCAGCAGTGTGAGGCTCCTCCCACCCATCCAGACATCGCCATTTTCTTGTTTTTAACCCTCTGCACATGCGCAAAGCCTTCTGCGCATGTGCAGAGGGTGAAAAAGGGTGCGCGGTGATGGCGTGTGCACACGCGCACAGCACGCGCTTCCAAAGCAGTAGGGATTGTAAGTAGATTTGACCGCTGTTTTACATGATTCTTAGGTCAGTTGATTGAAAAACAGAAACTTTTGCGATGTATCCTTGAAGAAATCTCACAAGACAGGTAGGAAAAATGCAAAAAAAATTAATTATAATCCATGATCTCCAAATAATGCTGAGGCGTCTTGACAGTTCCAGAAAAGTGCTAACTTTTAGAATAGAGTTCCCAAAATAGTTTACTATTTTGTATGACCAGATACAAGAGAAATTCTCTTTCACTTGATTTGAACCTCTGAATATTGAGATCTGTTTGGTGGGACTGTTAGTCAGGGGGCATGCCTGCTTTGAACAAGAAATGTGAGTTTCTTGTACTTTTTGTAAGGGAAAAAAAACCCTTTATAGCTGTTGGAAAAGGGATGAGATGGATGTAAGATCTATTCTATCAGATGCAGATCAAGGTAGTTTTAACGTATGCCGATTAGTGTACATTCAAAGTGACTATAAAGTTATTCTATTCCCATGATGGCGAACCTATGGCACGCATGCCATAGGTGGCATGCGGAGCCATATCTGAGGGCACATGAGGTGTTGCCCTATGTCAGCTCCAGTGCACATGCGCACACTGGCCAGCTGATTTTCAGCCTTGGAGAAGGCTGTTTTCGCCCTCCCCAGGCTTTAGGAGGCTTCCCTGAAGCCTCCGGAGTGCGCAAAACAGCCCAATGGGCAAACCGGAAGTTTGGAAAAATGGACTTCCAGTTTGCCTGTTGGGCCATTTTCCTGAAGCCTCTGGAGTGCACAAAATGGCCCAACAGGCAAACCGGAAGTCCGTTTTTCTGAACTTCCGGTTTGCCCATTGGGCTGTTTTTTGCCATCCCCAGGCTTCAGGAGTCCGGAGGCTTCAGTGAGGCCTGTGCACATGCACGGGGGAGCAGCGCGGGGGTTGTGCGCATGCGTGGGGGGAGGGCATGGGTGTGGGGACACGTGCGCGCATTAGCACACGCACACACACCCTTTTGGCACGCGAGCCAAAAAAGGTTTGCCATCTCTATTCTATTCTATTCTATTCTATTCTATTCTATTCTATTCTATTCTATTCTATTCTATTCTATTCTATTCTATTCTACTCTACTCTACTCTACTCTACTCTACTCTACTCTACTCTTTCTTGTGTGTCCGTCGGGCTGCAATGCATCATATGAGACAAGTATTCCCAGTTTTCTGTGATAAATGTTAGAAGATGTACGGTAATGCAAAACTAAAAGAGCTCTGCATTTAGGAAGTCTGCATTCAGAACTCTAAAAACCACAGGATCATAGAGTTGGCAGGATCCATTTATGTAAGTAATCCTGCAATCCACTGCTCAGCCAGGAATCCAACTTAAAGAATCCCAGACAAATAATCAACTTCTTAAGTGTGTGTAGCCACAAGTTGAGAAAACCACGGTATGAAGCATTTTTCAAATACTTAATTAAAAATATGTCCCATAGAGAAGAAGATCAAGATTTATTCTCTCTTATTCTCTCTCAGGGCATGAAATAGTGGGTTTATGAGCTGCAGTGGCGCAGTGGTTAGAGGGCAGTACTGCAGGCTACTTCTGCTGACTGCCGGCTGCCTGCAATTTGGCAGTTCGAATCTCACCAGGCTCAAGGTTGACTCAGCCTTCCATCCTTCCTTCCGAGGTTGGTAAAATGAGGACCCAGATTGTTGGGGGCAATAGGCTGACTCTGTAAACCACTTAGAGGGGGCTGTAAAGCACTGTAAAGCGGTATATAAGTATAAGTGCTATTGCTATTGCTATTAAGCTGCAGAAAGGCAAATTCTGACTGACGGTTAGAAAAAACTTTCTAAGACAACAAGTTTGATAGTAGAATCAAGTCCTTAGAGAGCTGGTAGGGTCTCCTTTCATTGGTTAAGCTCAGGTGGATTCTGGATTGTCATTTACAAGAGACTATTTGTAGCTCAGGGTTAAACCAGGGGGTCCTTGGTGTTCTCTGATCTTGGTGGTTTTCTTGCAGACATTTCATCACCCAACTAGGTGACATCATCAGTGCTAGAAGCGAGTAGGGTTTGCTCTCTGTTTATATACAAGTGGCTTGTCCTGTCAGTGTTGGTGGGAATGTTCTTGGTGGTTCCTTGGTTATTTACTGTTACGATGTGAATATTGTCAGTTTGTGCATCTCTATGTTTTCTACTGTTTCTTGTATTTATGGTCAAGCAGACGTATGATATGTTCTATTACGCATGCCTGCATTCCTGAAGTCAACTCCTTCCTTTCTCTTTCGCCATTTCTGCTGAAAGCAGAACTGATTTTTTTCATTAGCCGATACAATGTAGCTTAATAAGGATTCTTTTTATTATTTTTCTACTGAAATAAATATTTTGTTAATTAGATTTGAATCTCGGTTTTATTTTCTAAGTAAAAAGGGAAAGGGAAGCAAAGATCCATCGACCTCTGTGGGGGATTGATGACCCCCCCTTCTCTTCTTAACATTTACGACCCCAGCCCTGATCGTGTTACCTAGTTTGAAACACCTGCAAGAAAACCACTAAGTTCAGAGAGCATCAAGGACCCAACAGTTCAACCCTGAACTACAAAAAATTCTCTTGTAAAGGACAATGTAGAGTCCACCTGAGCCTAAGCAGTGAAAGTGAAGCCCACCAGCTCTCTAAGGACTTGATTCTACTGTTGTCTTAGGAAGCTTTTTCTAACATCCAATCAGAATTTGCCTTTCTGTAGCTTAAATCCATTATTCCGTGCCCCGAGCTCCGAAACGAGAGAGAATAAGTCTTGATCTTCTTCTATGGGACATATTTTTAATGAAGTATTTGAAGAAAGCTCCATATCCTGGTCTTCTCAACTTAAGAAGTTGATTTTCTTTATTTCTTCTCTACCGATCCCTTTTGTTTGCTTTTCGGCAAACTTGTTCAAGTTTCTCTAAAATCCTAAAATCCTGAAGTTTATCTCAAGGCATTTTGTGGGCCCCCACAATAGCCTCTTAAAGCTCGTCTAGAAAGAGGCTGTGCTATGTTGCTTGTTGTTCAGCCACACAGTCATGTCTGACTCTTCACGATCTCGTGGACCATAGCGCACCAGGTTCCGGTGTCCTCCGCAGTCTCCCAGGATTTGCCAAAATTCATATTCGTTGCGCTGTTGTGTCAATGGCACCAAATCAAAGGACTACTGTATGTCGCTTACAGTACAGCTTTAACACATCACATTGCGAAGGCTGTGGTAGATGATCCCCTTGGCTGAAATTCTGGCCCTCAACGACAGGGCCCACCGCATAAAATGCCTCCTTTAATTGTCATGCACGGTGTCTATGGACAGCGGTGGGTTGCTCCCGGTTTGGACTGGTTCTTAGAACCGGTAGCGGCGGAGACGGGAGGCTCTGCACATCTTCCGGGATGCTTCTGCGCGCGCGTGCGTGAACCGGTGGCGATCTAATTTAGAACCCACCACTGCCTATTTATTTATTTATTTATTTATTTATTTATTTATCTATCTATCTATCTATCTATCTATCTATCTATCTATCTATCTATCATTCATTCATTCATTCATTCATTCATTCATTCATTCATTCATTCATTTATTTATTTATTTATTTAAATTTCTATGCCGCCCAACTTCCAAGGGACTCTGGGCGGCTCACAGCAAGAAGAAACATAAATAACATATCAGTTAAAAAAAATTAAAAAGAACAGATTAAAAACACATTAAAAAATTCCAGTCATCCAGTATTCATGGGCCGACCTTACCTATCATCACCAAAGGTCAATGGCCCCAAACCTGCCGGCAGAGCCAAGTCTTTACAGCTTTCCGGAAGGTGGGGGTGGTATGGATCTCGGGAGGTAGCTGATTCCAGAGAGCCGGGGCCGCCACAGAGAAGGCCCTCCCCCCGCGGCCCCACCAGCCGACATTGTTTAGCTGACGGGACCCGGAGAAGACCGACTCTGTGGGCTCTTACCGGTCGTTGGGAGGTATGTGGTAGAAGGCAGTCTCGCAGATAATCTGGCCCTGAGCCATGTAGGGCTACGGAGGTTCTCAGTCATTCCAGGTTGTGACAGTCCCAAACTGTCATACATGATATTCTGGTTATTTTATATACTGCATTCTTTTCTTCTTTTCTTCTTTATTCAAATGCTCATAACCATTTTTTTTCTTTTTCACTTCCTTGAACCTATGGGGTCAACCGTTGAGTGTTTGATCTATGGATGACTAGGCAACGATCGAGTTAGTTCTGTGTTTCTGGGCTGACATCTGATAGTCACCTGGATTTGTGCAACTGTTGGATGAGGGCTGTTGAAAAGCTGCAGTACGAGAAAGCAGTTTGATTGTGAGGATCAGTGTGAGAGCTGTAAACTAAGAATATAGAAACCTAGAACTAAGGAGAAACTTCCTGACAAGTTAGAACATCAGAGGAACATCTTGACTTCAGAAATTGTGGCTGCTCCGTCACTGGCGTCTTTTAAATAGAGATTGGACAACCCTTTGAGATGGTTAGAACATCAGTGGAACATCTTGACTTCCAAAATTATGCGTGCTCCATCACTGGCATCTTTTAAAAAGAGACTGGATAACCTAGAGGAGGGAGTTGGACTAGAAGACCTCCAAGGTCCCTTCCAAATCTGTTATTCTGATAATAAAATAAAAAAAATGTGCCGAGGTGGTGCAGTGGTTAGAGGCAGGTATTGCAGGCCACTTTAGCTGACACTGATCCGCAGGTCAGCGGTTCAAATTTCAGGGGTTGCCACAAAGAAGAGGGAGTCAAACTATTCTTCAAAGCACCTGAGGGTAGAACAAGAAGCAATGGGTGGGAACTAAAAAAGGAGAGAAGCAACTTAGAACTAAGGAGAAATTTCCTGACAGTTAGAACAATTAATCAGTGGAACAGCTTGCCTCCAGAAGTTGTGGATGCTCCAACACTGGACGTTTTTAAGAAGATGTTGGATAACCATTTGTCTGAAGTGGTGTAGGGTTTCCTGCCTAAGCAGGGGGTTGGACTAGAAGACCTCCAAGGTCCCTTCCAACTCTGTTGTTGTTATTATTATTATTATCTCACTGGCTCAAGGTTGACTCAGCCTTCCATCCTTCCGAGGTAGGTAAAACGAGGATCCAGATTGTTGGGGGCAATATAAATATACATTGCTTACTGGTGTAAACCGCTTAGAGAGTGCTTGCACTGTGAGGCGGTATATAAATCTCACAAAATAAATAAATAAATAAATAATAAGGGGGAGGGGGAGAGGATGCAAGGACCGACCGTTGTAAAGGGAATTTTCCTCCCCATCTTTAGTTATAACTTGCATTTCATGGACATTTGAATGTGATTTTATACATTTATATTATTCTTTTGTCCTCCTTTTCATTTTCACATGAATTCAATGATTGTGGCTCGTTCAATGAACTGTAGATAAAAGGAACCTTGGTTTAGGATGATATGGCATTAGGTTAACCCTGGAGTGGTTTGGGTTGAAACAAAACTTCAGATGTATTCTCCTGAGGAAAAACTGGGGTAATCCATTAGGAAAAAAAAAGGATCCTTAGGGTAGAGAAGATTCCTTGGCCTCCGAAAGTCCTGCATGTATAAAATTTTAAGCATCGTGTAATAAATGGGTTTCTTATAAATAAAGCACTTCTAAAGCATCCTGAAGAAGCTAGAGATTGCACAAGATGGCATTTTAGGATTTCTAAGAAATAAGAAATCTAAGTGCATTAAGTGGCACCTTCTAACCTTTTTCCCCTCCAAAAGAAAATTAAAAAAGGAGTTAATATAAACATGGCATTGAACGGTTCAGCCCAAATTATAACTCATTCATTCCTGCTAATAGCACCTCCATATGCCCTTAATGTGCTGTGCCCTAATATACCCTTATGTGGACACAGCCTGAAGGCCATTTTTGCTGGGAATTAGAACAGAATAACAGAGTTGGAAAGGATCTTGGAGCTCTTCTAGTCCAACTCCTTGCTCCAGCAGGAAACCCTACACCACTTCAGGCAAACGATTGTCCAGTCTCTTCTTAAAAACCTCCAGCAATGGAGCACCCACAACTTCTGAAGGCAAGCTTTTCCACTGATTGATTGTTCTCACTGTCTATGGAGATTCTCAGTCATCCTGGTCGTTCGCTGGCTGGGGAATTCTGGGAGTTGAAGTCCAGACATCTTCAACTTGCCAAGGTTGGGAAACACTGTCCTAGGGGAATAGCTGCCAAAATGATATTGGACATTGGAGATTGATAATGAAAGAGAAACTGCGGAAAAGAAGGGTACCTGAGGCCCAAATTTATAGTTATAGTACCGAGAGGCAAAATTGGCTAATATACCATCATTTTGAAGTTTTTATGATCCATTTATGGCTAGTGAAACTGGACATGAGTCAGCAGTTTGCAGTGACATAAAAGGCACAAGCCATTTTAAAATACATTAAGAATCTTCCTCTTATCTCATTAAGGTAAAGCTGTATCCTGTGTCTTATCACAGCTTTCGGGCTTGATCGCCCCGTGTTTCATTCTCACGCTTGCTGAATTGTTGTGGACCCAATGCCATTTTTGAAGCAGGATGCTGATAAATCACCAGGCTAATCACAAGGCAATTTCAAGGGTGGGACATTCGAGATAAGGGTATGGCTTTAAAAAGACAATTTGTATAATGAAAGGCAGCTGAAGAGCAAGCGTTTTATCTTGAAGGAATTTAAAGGAGGGATGTGCTGACAGTTTGAAAATACTAAGCAAGAAAGCAGGTGCTATTTTTTCCCCCTCTAAAAATTACACTGTAATTCAGTGTACTGACATTTTTATTCAAATAGGAAGTGGTCAAGCTTCAACGTGATCCATTAGGTTATAAGATGGACAGGTAACTGGGAAAGAAATTACCCTGCACATCAAAAACTCTAAAACATCAAGAATGGGATCAATCCAAAGATCAACCATAGCATACTTTTGATGACTGCTTGAAGAGTGTATATGGAAATATTTCAGTTGGTTACCTGCTAATTTTATCCCATGAAGATAAAACTTCAGTTCTAGAAGATAAAATTCCCTGAGGAGATGGTTGGTGCAATAATTTTGTGATATCAGGTTCATTGGTGACATCTAGCCCAAATAGAATAGCGTTATTACGTTTTTGTCACGCTCAAGGGTGTCTTTGATGAGTAAGGATATATTGTTTGGATGGTGGTAGATGTTTGTGGTTGTGCATGTGGTTGAGGTAGTGGTTGTTGAGCTTGTGATTGAGGTAGTGATTGTTGTATTGGAATATGATTTTGAGCATTTAATTTAATTTAATTTAATTTAATTTAAAGTTCTTATAAGCCGCCCAATCCCGTAGGACTCAGGGCGGTGTACAACAAGAGTAAGAACAATGTATAAAATACAAAATTTAAAAACATGTCACAATTTTAAAAAGAACATTCATTCCTGGGGGAGTCCAATCTTCACCCCGCCTGCCGGAAGAGCCATGTTTTTACGGCTTTGCGGAAGGCCAGTAGAGTGGGGATAGTCCGGATCTCTGGTGGGAGTTGGTTCCAGAGAGATGGGGCTCCCACAGAGAAGGCTCTCCCCCGTGGGCCCGCCAACCGACATTGTTTGGCTGATGGGACCCGGAGGATCCCATTGGATTTCCATTTATCTGTGCTGTAATTTTTTTATCCAAAGATGTGAAGCGTGCTTCTAAATGTGCTTCCATGGAGTCGATGTATGTTTGTTGTGTTTTTATGGTTGTTTCCAAGGTTTGGACCCTATCAGACATGGTAATTAGGTTATGCAGTATTGGTAAACATGGTGGACAGAAATAAAGAAATGTTGGAGCTGCTTGCAGGAAATTGGCTACATGTTTGCTTATTTCCAGGCAGGGCATTTCGCTGGCATTTTGTATGTAAAGCAGATCCTCCACGTTGAGTTGCAAATCTTGTGGACTTATTTCCTGGGCTGCACAATGCAGTTACAAGAGGGAGATCATTCAGCCATTAGAAGCTTCTTTTCTTCCCCATAATTATGGTGCACCACCATAGTGAGGATATGCCTACTTTCTAGAATGCTGAAAGCCACAGTGTATGTGATGTTTACATGTAGAGATGCAACAGATTTTGTGCGGTCTGCGACTAAAGGTACCCAGGGAGACGGTTGGTTTCCTATCATTCAATCTGTAGAGGGGTCTGAAATTTTAATTCAAATTGCTTCGTGGAGCAGGGGATTCCAAACGATCTCTTCCAGCTCTAGGTTGCTCACCTAGCAGTGTTCCAATATTTGACGGGCTGCCACAAAGAAGAAGGGACAAGGAGCAAAGCAGGACAAGGAGCAATGGAGGGAAATTGATCAAGGAGAGAAGCTAATCTAGAACTAAGGAGAAATTTCCTGACAGTTAGAACAATTAATCAGTGGAAGGACTTGGCTCCAGAAGTTATGGACTGGAGGCTAAAACATATGAAGAACGGTTACAGGAACTGGGTATGTCTAGTTTAATGAGAAGAAGGACTAGGGGAGACATGATTGCAGTGTTCCGATATCTCAGGGGTTGCCACAAAGAAGAAGGAGTCAACCTATTCTCCAAAGCCCCTGAAGGCAGGACAAGAAGCAATGGATGGAAACTGATCAAGGAGAGAACCAACCTGGAACTAAGGAGAAATTTCTTGACAGTCAGAACAATTAATCAGTGGAACGACTTGTCCTACTAGAGGTTTCTAAGAAGATATTGGACAACCATTTGTCTGAAATAGTATAGCGTTTGCTGCTTTGGCAGCAGGTTGGACTAGAAGACCTCCAAGGTCCCTTACAACTCTGTGATTATTTTCTAATTGGTTTAGAATTTAAAAAAATGTTGATAGGCTAAAGATGAAGTGATTTCAATTCTTGTGGCAAGTCATAGTTTGCTGAAAACATGATATATTAAATTAGCTCAGGATATTGGGTTGTTTACTAGACCAACAATCAAGCAGTAAAACAATGCCCAAATTAAGGAAGTACTAACTCAATAAGTAACAGCCTAATCAAAGAAGTACCAAGAACACTCCCACCAACCCTGACAAGGCAGGCCATTTGTATATAAACAGAGAGCACACCGCACACCCTTGTAGATTGACGACGTTACCTAGTTGGGTAATGAAATGTCAGCAAGAAAACAACCAAGCTCAGAGAGCACCATGAATGAACCATTTCGCTTCTAGTTCAATGTATCCCAAAGTACATTAGAATGAAGACTTTTTTTAAAAAAAATATTCTGACTATCTTCTGATGATCTGGGCGAATGGTGGGTTTTAGTAATGGAGGACCTGTTGGCAAACTTTATCAATCACACACACACACACACACACACTGTAGCTGTTGAAGTACCACGGCAAGACTTTAAGAATAGCAAGGTGTGTTGTGGGGTGTGTGTGTGTGTGTGTGTGTGTGTGTGTGTGTGTGTGTGTGTGTGTTACAGTGCAGAAGACGGGGTTCCACTGCTGGTAATTATTTCTCCCCTTTCACGAGTTAATCTTCCTTAGGAAGTTATATAAACGATCCCTTTGGTTCTCCCGTTTCTTGCCATGAATAATGAACGCGTCCTCGTGATATATAGACCTCGTTAAGGTCATCTTGTCAGTTCCGATTGCTAAATTCCAGGCTGACTTCGGTGTCATAATCTGTTGTGACCCAGCACCGCAACCCCCCAGAAACACACACACACAGTCGTTGGGAGGCAAACAAAAAGGTTCCTTTTACTAATAAAGTTTCTTAGTAAAACTCAGAGGGTTTAGAAGTCCAAAACAACACAAACGGAAAGTCTTCAGGAATAAGGTTCTTTGGGTTACGTGAGGGTTAAATAGCACACAGACAAAAGTTCAAAGCAAGACTCATTAATTCTTATCTGAACAACTTGGCTGGCTTCCCGGAATAAAGCTGGCAGAAGCTGGTGATAAGATTCCCAAACAGACGTAGAAACGAAACTCTGGATATGCTGCGGTCAGTGAATTGTTGTTCTCAGCAATGAGCACTAATTACCCTGGCCTAATATAGCCACTGAAGGGCGTGGCCCAATTAGCCCTCACTGCTTCCTCCTATTGGACCGACGCTTACTCAGCCAGTCCTGCCTTCTGGCTGCTCTGCGTGCTCTGGCATTCAGCATGAGTTCTTCATCTCCTGATGAAGAACTCTGCTGCGCAGGTGCAGAAGGTCCTGGGAGATCGTCCTGCTCTGGCACCGAGTCCTCATCACCAGCCGTCTCTGGTGCCAGGCACATAGGCTGGTACTGCTGCACCATGAGCGGCTCCGCGTCCTCCGGATCCTCCAGACTCGGCGCCGGACGCGGCCAAGGCACAACACTATCCCTCACCGCAGGGCCCTTCCCCCGGGTCTGTCGGTCCGGATGCGGCCGGGACGGGAATTGAGCGTGGAAGGCCCGGACCAGATCCGGAGCATGCACGGCGGTCGCATCCTCCCATGTGAAGTCTTCAGGGCCGTACCCCTTCCACTCAATGAGGTACTGGAACCGGCCCTTCATCCAGCGGGAATCCCGAATACTGGCAACTTCGTATTCGGGTGGGTCAGCGGGAGTGCGGATCACAGGCTGAGGCGGAGCGGGAGGGCGGAGCGGACAGGCAGGACGTTCGGGAACAAGGAGGGACCGATGGAAGACGGGGTGGATCCTGAGAGAGCGGGGCAACGTCAACCGGTAGGCCACGGGGTTAATGACCGCTTCCACCGGGAACGGACCCAAGAAGCGGTGGTCAAGCTTGCGAGCCGGTCGGTCGGAGGGGAGATGCTTCGTGGACAGCCAGACACGATCCCCGACCGCCAGAGGTGGAGTTGCTCGCCGGGAGCGGTCCGCGACCCTCTTGTAATCTTCCTTGGCTTTATTCAACGAGCGTTTGACCAGTTGGTGAACGGCCTGGAGCTCGGACAGGAATTCCTCTGCCACAGGAACAGGAGAGTCTAGGAGCGTGAGCGGGAAGAAACGGGGGTGGTAACCAAAGTTGGCGAGGAACGGAGAGGCGTGCGTGGAGGTGTGCTGAGAGTTGTTAAAAGCAAACTCGGCCACGGCAAGGTATTCCGCCCAGTTGTCCTGCTGCTGGTTGACAAAACAGCGCAGGTACTGTTCAAGGATGCCGATGACTTTTTCAGTGCCCCCGTCAGTCTCCGGATGATGCGCTGACGAGAGGCAGACTTGGACCTCCAGGGCCGCCATCAGACCCTTCCAGAACTGGGCCGTGAACTGGGCTCCCCGATCCGACACGACCCGATCCGGCAGACCATGCAGGCGGAAAACATGCTGGATAAACATGCGGGCCGTGGCACGAGCTGTCGGCAACCCGCGACAGGGGATGAAATGTGCCATTTTGGTCAGCATATCGACCACTACGAACACGGTCGTGAAGCCGGCGGACGGGGGCAAGTCCGTGAGGAAGTCCATAGAGACGGCCCCCCAGGGTCTCTCAGGCGTCGGCAAGGGCTGCAGCAGGCCCGGCGGCGCTCCAGGGGCGTACTTGGCCTGGCGACAGCGAACACAAGACGTCACATAGGCCTGGACGTCATCACGGAGTCGGGGCCACCAAAAAGTCCGAGCCACCAGGTTCAGAGTCTTGAAAAGGCCGAAGTGGCCAGCCGCAGGGCTGTCGTGGCACTACTGCAGGATCAGGCCACGGAGCGGACCGGCAGGAACGTAGAGCAGGTCCCGGAAACGGAGGAGGTCGTCCGAAAACGTCCAAGGGGACTCAGGCCCTATCTCCTGCCTCCGTTGTGCCGCGTAGGCGTCGTGTCGCTGCGCCTCCTGGATCTGTCCTCGGAGGTCCACGGGATCCTGGGTAGCTGCAAAGGACTCGACGGGCAGGACCGTCCGGGGTGGCAGTGGTTCCTGGGCTTGGGCGTATTCCGGCTTGCGGGACAGCGCGTCCGCCTGCTGATTCCGGCCACTCGGGATGTACGTAATGCGAAAATTGAAGCGGGAGAAAAAGAACGACCAGCGTATCTGGCGCTGGTTGAGCTTCCTGGCCGTCTGCAAGAACTCCAGGTTCTTATGGTCTGTGCGCACCTCCACTTGATGACGAGCCCCCTCGAGGTGGTGCCGCCAGGTCTCGAAAGCCGCCTTGATGGCCAGCAACTCCTTCTCCCAGATCGTATAATTGCGCTCCGACGAGGTTAATTTCCGGGAATAATAAGCGCAAGGGAAGAGATGGCCGCCATCTTCCTGGGTCTGGAGCAAGACGGCGCCCACGGCAATGTCGGACGCGTCCGCCTCCACAACAAAAGGGCGGTGAGGGTCTGGGTGCTTGAGGATCGGCTCCTGCATGAAGGCATCCGTGAGGATCTTGAACGCCTCCTGTTCGGAATCGCCCCACCGGAAAGGGACTTGTTTCTGCAGGAGTCGAGTGAGAGGCGCGGTCAGAGTGGCAAACCCCGGGATGAAGGTCCTATAATAATTTGCGAACCCCAGGAGTCGCTGAACGTCCTTCACCCGGCGCGGGGGTTGCCAGGTTTTCAGGGCCTCGACCTTGCCCCGGTCCATGGCGATGCCTTCTGGCGAAATCCGATAGCCCAGGAAATCCACAGTCGTCTGAAAAAACTGGCATTTCTCTAATTTCGCGTATAGCTGGTGGTCTCTCAACCGCTGCAGGACTTGACGGATATGTTGGATGTGGCTGCTCCGGGACGTAGAATAAATCATAATATCGTCCAGGTACACGACAACGAACTGGTCCAGCAAATCTCTAAAGATGTCGTTCATGAAATGCTGGAACACAGCCGGAGCGTTGGTCAAGCCGAACGGCATGACCGTATACTCAAAATGACCGTAGCGGGTTCCGAACGCCGTCTTCCACTCGTCCCCCTCACGAACACGCACCAAATTGTAAGCGCCACGTAAGTCCAATTTGGTGAAGATGGTCGCCGAGCGGAGGCGTTCCATCAACTCCGGGATGAGGGGCAACGGGTACCGGTTACGCACTGTGATGGCATTCAACTTGCGATAATCGCAGCACAGGCGCAAGTCCCCGGTTTTCTTCTTGACGAAGAGGACGGGGGCAGACAAGGGCGATGAGGAGGGTCGGATGAAACCCCTGGCCAGGTTTTTATCGATAAAGTCCCGCAGTGCGGCCAGTTCGGGTTCTGACATGGAATAGAGGCGGCCCACAGGGAGCGGAGCGTTGGGAATCAGATCCACAGGGCAATCGTAGGGCCGGTGCGGGGGCAACTGGTCCGCCTCCTTTTCGCTAAACACATCAGCGAAGTCTGCAAACTCAGCTGGGAGTGAAATGTCCGGAGGGTCAGGTACCGCGCCCGCACAAACCTGGCGCGTATGGTCCACACACTGGAGACTCGGGAAGGCAATGAAGTTCTGGGACCATACAACCTGAGGGTCGTGGGTGCGCAGCCACGCCAGTCCGAGAACCAAAGGGAAATGGAGTCCCGACGTCACGTAAAACTGGATGGCCTCCTCGTGCCGTCCAATGCAAAGGCGCACCGGCTGCGTGATGGCCTTAATCGGACCGGACAGCAACACCCGGCCATCGATTGTTTCCACCCTCATCGGCGGGTCCACGGGGCACAGGGGAACGGCAAGATGCTGGGCGAACGCCTCGTCAATGAAATTGGTGGTTGCCCCGGAGTCCACCAAAGCGTGTGCGGAGACGCCGCGGTCCCTGTGGTCAATAAAGACCTTGGTGTCCAAGAGCAGATGCCGCGGAGGACCGGGATCCACGTCAGCTGAGCCGGAGTCCTTCGGTGTGCATGCCCGACCCAGCGTCTCCGCTAGGCCGGGCGCTGGCCATTTCCCGACGGCGATGGCTGGGACGGTGGAGCAGGACCAGAAGCGGTGGGCCCCCGACCCTTCCTAGGGCACGAGCGAGCGAAATGGCCCGGGTCGCCGCAATACAAACACAACCCCCCTGCCCTGCGTCTGTCCTTTTCCGCGCCGGTCAAGCGGGGCCGAACAGCGCCAAGGTCCATAGGCTCGTCACGGGGAGCCGGGGCCGACGGAAGTCCACGGGGAACAGGAGGTGCCTGAGCAGCGCGACGTGGAGCCAGAACAGCGGGGACGTCAGGTGGCGCGAGAGGCGCCGGAGCAGCACGGCGTGCGTTCCTCGCTTGCAACCGGGCATCAATTTTCAAGCAGAGCCACACCAGTTCTTGGGTGGTTGCAGGAATGTCCACGCGTGCCAGCTCATCCTGGATGCTGTCTGCCAAGCCCTCCTGGAAGGCATCCAACAACGCTGCCTCATTCCAGGCCGAGTCTTGGCTGAGGAGACGGAACTCACTGATGTATTCCCTGAGTGGTCTCCGGCCTTGCCTCAGCTGCCTTAATTGCCTGCACGCTGTCTGGGCCTTAATTGGATCCGCGAACATCTTCTCCAAATGAGTGCAGAAACGCCCAAAGTCCTGGAGGAGGGGACTGTTCTGGACCAGTAGAGGGGTGGCCCAACGTGCTGCATTTCCAGACAGCAGGCTAATTACAAACCCCACCTTGTCCCGGTCGTGGGGGAAATCCTCTGGCCTCAGAGACATGAACAACTGGCACTGGCCCAGGAACGCCGGGAACATAGCCTCGTCACCATGGAACTTATCCGGCATGGCTATCGGGCAGCGTGTCCGTTGGGCTGGGGCCAACGCAGGAGCAGCTGCCAACTGATTTTGCTGCCTTGTTAACTGAGCGTTCATGATTGCCAGCTGCTGCCGAAGTTGAGCATTCTCGTCCTGAAGCTGCTCCATGATGCAATCTGGGCTTGTGTGTGGTCAGTTTGGGCTGAGAACAAACTGTTGTGACCCAGCACCGCAACCCCCCAGAAACACACACACACAGTCGTTGGGAGGCAAACAAAAAGGTTCCTTTTACTAATAAAGTTTCTTAGTAAAACTCAGAGGGTTTAGAAGTCCAAAACAACACAAACGGAAAGTCTTCAGGAATAAGGTTCTTTGGGTTACGTGAGGGTTAAATAGCACACAGACAAAAGTTCAAAGCAAGACTCATTAATTCTTATCTGAACAACTTGGCTGGCTTCCCGGAATAAAGCTGGCAGAAGCTGGTGATAAGATTCCCAAACAGACGTAGAAACGAAACTCTGGATATGCTGCGGTCAGTGAATTGTTGTTCTCAGCAATGAGCACTAATTACCCTGGCCTAATATAGCCACTGAAGGGCGTGGCCCAATTAGCCCTCACTGCTTCCTCCTATTGGACCGACGCTTACTCAGCCAGTCCTGCCTTCTGGCTGCTCTGCGTGCTCTGGCATTCAGCATGAGTACTTCATCTCCTGATGAAGAACTCTGCTGCGCAGGTGCAGAAGGTCCTGGGAGATCGTCCTGCTCTGGCACCGAGTCCTCATCACCAGCCGTCTCTGGTGCCAGGCACATAGGCTGGTACTGCTGCACCATGAGCGGCTCCGCGTCCTCCGGATCCTCCAGACTCGGCGCCGGACGCGGCCAAGGCACAACATAATCTACAGCCAACAGCAGAGTCCTGAGAAGCTACTCAGCTCTCCTTCTGTGCCTTGGCGGTTTCTAAATTGGGCTTTCGTGGACCTCAGCATCTTTATCGGTTCCACAGTCAAAATTCGTTTTCACCAAAGATTTGGCATTCAATAGAGTTTCTTGGGTTTTTGAGGTCCAGTTACGAAGATCCTACTGGAGAAATCAAGTTCTCCAGGTAGGAGGGATCAGTTCCTAGGAGTTCCTGTGTTTTGGTTTGGGATTAAGTTCTTCTGTTATTGGAAAAAGAAGCCATGATTTTTTTCCTATAATTATCCCCAATAAGCCGTTCCTGATTCTTTTATCTTGTAGTATCAGAGGAATCAGCAAAGTAACTTCCCTGTGGGGTCCTTGGTGTTCTCTGAGCTTGGTGGTTTTCTTGTGGATGTTTCATTACCCATCTAGGTAACATCATCAGAGATGTTGGTGTGATGTTACCCAATTGGGTAATGTAATAGCTTCAAGTAAACAACTAGGTTCAGAGAGCACCAAAAAAACTCCACAGTTCTCCTCCTCCTCCTCCTCATTCCCCCCTCCTTCTCTTCTTTTTCTCACACCCTACCCCTGTCACGCAGTGATTTTTATTGCCGGTTATATGTATATGCAGGGAGATGCATCCCTATTTATTATAATGGTTTATTCCTGAGCACGTGATTGATATGTTCTTGTACGCATGTGTACATTCCATTCTCTCCTTCTGTTCCTGGCTTCCATTGAAGCAAGACCTACTTTTTATATCAGACATGTAGATAATGAGGATTTATTGTTTTTGTACCAAAATAAACATTTTTACTTAGACCTTAAACTACGGTTTCTTTTCTAATGTCTGATGTCCGGGAAAAGATCTATTTCTCCTTTGTGAGATTAATTATCGCCTCTGTCAACCCCCTTCTAACACTGATGAAGTTCCCTAGTTGGGTAATGAAACTTTTCCAACAAAACAACAAGATTCGGAGAGCATTAAGGACCCCACAGTCCTCCTCCTCCTCCTCCTCCTCCTCCTCCTCCTCCTCCTCCTCCTCCTCCTCCTCCTCCTCCTCCTCCTCCTCTTCCTTTTCTCACACCCTACCCCTTTCTCATACTGATGATGTTCCCTAGTTGGGTAATGAAAGGTTTCCAAGAAAACAACAAGATTCAGACAGCATTAAGGACCCCATAGCCCTCCTCCTCCTCCTCCTCCTCCTCCTCCTCCTCCTCCTCCTCCTCCTCCTCCTCCTCCTCCTCCTCCTCCTCCTCCTCTTCCTTTTCTCACACCCTACCCCTTTCTAATACTGATGATGTTCCCTAGTTGGGTAATGAAATGTTTCCAAGAAAACAACAAGATTCGGAGAGCATTAAGGACCCCACTGCCGCCCTCCTCCTCCTCCTCCTCCTCCTCCTCCTCCTCCTCCTCCTCCTCCTCCTCCTCCTCCTCCTTCTCCTCCTCCTCTAATACTCCAGACACCCCACTCCTCTGTAGTACTGTTGATGTTCCCTAGATTGGTAACGAAACAGCTTCAAGAAAACCACCAAGTTCACAGAGCACAGAGGACCCCCAAATTCATCCCTGACTACAAATATTCTCTTCTATGGATACCTGCTTGCCTCTGTCTATAACAAGATCTTGAATCTCCAAGAAATCAAATTAAGATTTCTCCTCTCCATAATGACCCACTTGCAACCTGGCCCGGCTAGGCACTGGTGGTGTGAAAACTCGTTGGAAGAGCAAACTTAGCAGGCCAGATGTACCCGTGGGTAGCCCGATGCCTTCTTTACAGACGCTCATGTCATGTTCTCCCCAGCAACCTAATTAAAAAAAATTGCTCACAATTTAAACAAAGCAAAATAGCAGGGAAAGAAAAGAAAAGAACATGACATTTGGAAAACATCTTCCGCCCCAGTGGATACACTGATTGCAAGTTTGGGAATTCTTGCTGTGAATGGAATGGAGTTGGTTTGGATCTCTTATTAGTGTATAGTCGGTTTTATTACCACTGAGCAGGGGATCCTGTGTGTTTTCTCTAAAAAAAAAAACCCACCCCAAGATGTTGCTTGATGTTTTCTGTTCTGAACCCTTTAGATATTTATTTGGAAAGTTTACATGGCCGCCCAACTCACAGTGACTCCAGCCAGCTTACAGAAATAAAAGCTCAAATATAAAACTCAATATACCTCCATCCCTCTGGAGACAGGAATCGAACCAACCGCATGATGGACTCCGTATCATTCTGGAGTTCCATGTTGGCTGAAATCATGGCTTTGGGGTTATTAAGGTGTGTGCAGAGCGACCCCTGAAACGGCGTGTTTCAGCGTGGTAACCAGTGGATAGGAGTAATGATCCAGTCACAAACAGATTTGTTAAAGTGTATAAAGTAGTTTGCTTATAAATAAATAGTACAGTCCAATTAAACAGTCCAGGTCATACACATTCAGTCAGTCAATATCAAAAAGTACAATAATCTTCTTACCAGCCTGTCTTTGTCTTAAACATCAAACAAAGATATTACAGCTTACAAACACTTCGATACTATCAAAGAGTAACAGAGCTTCACACAGAGCTTACTATCAGACACAAAGTCAATCAGGAATGAATCAGCAGAGAGAACGAACCTGAAACCACGATCTCTAGCTCCCTCTTATGGCAATCTTGAAACACTACAGCCAATCAGAATACAGCAATACATTTAAAGTTGTAGTACTTAAATATATACAAACATACATTGGTGGCTTGTTTATATATTAACAACCCAACCGTTTGGACATAGTCCTAACAGGGGTCTTTTGAAAGAGTATCAAGGTGGGGGGGACAACTTTATTTCTGCAGGGATGATGTTCCACAGGAAGGGAGCCACCGCAGAGGAGGCCCTTCTTCTTAGTCTCACTAGATCAGGGTTTCCCAACCCTTTTGGACCTCAGGGACCACTAAATTCATTTTTTTTAAAAAAAATAGTTTTTATTAAACAATTTAAAAACAAAGAAAAAATACATACATACAAAATATACATATATACAAAATCAAAATACAGAAACATAACATCGACATTACAAGACATAAACTCACATAACATAACCTTACAGAACATATAACAATTTATCATCCATTTCGCAGTTTTGCGTATCGTTTTATCCTCTATGTTTCTATATCTCATTATTCCTTGAACTTATCTATGTTAACATGTTACTTAATTCTTATTTTATTGTTATTATCTCGGTCTTTTAACATCCAATACAACTTAATCCACCTTTCTCCTCATGATCTATATAAATTAATATCTACTTAGATTTATTTTTGTGTTCTAACCAATTATACCATTTTGCCCATATTTTGTAAATAAATTCATAATTTTAAATCCCGTGGACCACTAATATGATCTGTCTAATACCGGCTGGGTGGGCGTAGCTAGGCGGTCATGTGACTGGGTGCGCATGGCCAAATTGATGTCACTCACGTCGAGGGGTGCCTCGCCAGCCTCTCCTCGCCCCTCCCCTCCCAGCCACTCCTCGCCTGCCCACTCGGATTCCTTAGGGCCCCAACAGGAAGCAGTTGTTGGAGCTAAGCAGTCACCACAAGAAAGATTTGGCAAAACAGCTTGGTTCAAATTGGATCTGACTGAGAAGGAGGCTCAGCAGAAGCACCTCACTGAGGACTAGGAGCATAGGCTTTCCAAGCAGAGGGAAGACCTGCAGGAGTGCAAGGCCAGGTACCGGCGCCTGGAGGCTCAGCAGGCTGAGATGGGACTGCATCAGCCAGTTCCAGGCCATGATACAGTCCCACTGGAACAAGGCCCTCTGGCTCTTTGCCACCAGTGGCGCTTCCCTCCAGCCTTTGCCCAAAGCCCCCCACCAGGAGGTTGAAACAGACCCCGAGTCGGAATTTCTGCCCCCCTCAGACCTGCACAAAAAGACCCCAAAGGGGGAGACTCTCTGCAGCAACACAAGCGTTCATTGCACATATCTGGCCCAGGGGCCGTAATTTGAGGACCCCTGATTTAGTTCAATATAAAAAATGCAAATAATTTTTCTGCGGACCACCAAAATTTTCTCGCGGACCACCAGTGGTCCACGGATCACCAGTTGGTGACCGCTGCACTAGATCATCCTCTTTTAACGATCCCATAATCCCTTATGGTGTGGAGTCTGGGCAACTGAATGGAGCAACCAGACTGTTTTAATGGCCCGATGCCCTTCCTGTCACCAATGCGGAGTTTTGTTCAGCAGATATATTCTCAGTGTGCTCAGACAGAGAAACATCTGCCTCTACCTAGGATCGAACTCACAGCCTCCTGATTGTGAGGCGAGAGCTTCACCTCTAGGCCACCGCACCACTCCTCTTAATCACTCTAGATAGCCCACCTTAAAAGAGGGGACCTGCAACATCCCTTCCTCCCTGCTCTGGTGGGTTGGATAAATGTATCTGCAAAAAGACAGTCCATTCAATAATCTGACTCCAAGCCACGTGGGGCTTTAAAGGTGATAACTAGAATCTTGACTTGGACCAGAAGCAAATCGACAACCAATGATGCTCCTTCAAGAGAGGGAAATGCTTAGCGATCGAACAAACCTTACATTTTCTGAATTATGTTTGGGGAACGTGGTGCCGTCTAACTGACATTGAACCATGCCTTCGGGCATCCCATACCATGCCGCTTGCCGGGGCTGCTGGGCATTGTAGTTTGACAGCATCTGAGGAAAGGCCAAACCTTCATCGCTCCTTTCTGTATTCTCTGCCTGGCTGGGTTTGAGTATCAAGATAAGAATTTCACTTTGCATTTATGCGCTCCTTTGGCTGCATCTGCTGTACTACTTAAGAATGCATTTAATTAAGAAATTGCTCGGTGTTTTTATGGATTATGGCCCACAACACTGCAAACAAACACACAATTCCCTCTTCTTTTTTTAATGTAGAAATGTGTTAAGAAAGTGCTGTGCCCAATAAGCTTGGCAGAGAATGCTTTTAGATTCAGTGCATATATTTAGTTGCTGAGTTGCTGATGCTTGTCGCATAGGCACTGGAAACCACTGATTTTTGCTTTCTGCAACTTGAGTATTAGATAATGGGTCTAGCTAAGCTCCTGTTTTTGATTTTCTGGGTACATTTAAGCATGATAGAGCTGTTCCAGTATCTAAGGGGCTGCCACAAGGAAGTCATTCTATTCCCCAAAGAACCTGGAAGGCAGGAAAGAAGCAAGAAATGGAAGCTAATCAAGGGGAGAAGCAACTTAGAACTAAGGAGAAATTTCCTGACAGTTAGAACAATTAAATCAGTGGAACAACTTGCCTCCAGAGGTTGCGAATGCTCCAATCTCTTTAAGAAGAGATTGGATAACCATTTGTCTGAAATGGTATAGGGCAGTGATGGCGAACCTTTTTCTTCTTGCGTGCCAAAAATGGGAGTGCACGTGCACTAGCGCGCCGGCACACAACCCCCCCACGCACGCCACACTGGGCATGCGCGCATCCCCGCACATGCGCACCCCCTCCCATTGGGTCGTTTTTCACCCTCAGGCTTCCCTGAAGCCTCTGGTGTGCGAAAAACGGCCCAACGGGCAAACCGGAACTTTGGACAAATGGACTTCCGGTTTGCCTGTTGGGCCGTTTTTCACACTCCGGAGGCTTCAGGGAAGTCTCCTGAAGCCTGGGGAGGGCAAAAACGGCCTTCCCCAAGGCCAAAAATCAGTTGGCCAGCGCACTCATGGGCACTGGAGCTGACATAGGGCAACGCCTCGCATGCTCTCAGATATGGCTCCGCGTCCCACCTGTGGCACGCGTGCCATAGGTTCGCCATCACGGGTATAGGGTTTGCTGCCTGAGCAAGGGATTGGACTAGAAGACCTCTAAGGTCCCTTCCAACTCTTTTATTCGGTTTTCCTTTTTCATCAAACAACTTTGCATTTATTTATTTATTTATTTTGTGAGATTTATATACCACCTCACAGTGCAAGCACTCTCTAAGCGGTTTACACCATTAAGCAATGTATATTTATATTGTCCCCCAACAATCTGGGTCCTCATTTTACCTACCTCGGAAGGATGGAAGGCTGAGTCAACCTTGAGCCGGTGAGATCTGAACCGCTGACCTGCGGATCACAGTCAGCTAACGTGGCCTGCAGTACTGCCTCTAACCCAGGGGTAGCCAAACTGTGGTTCTTTGAGGACCTGTGGACTTCAACTCCCAGAATTCCTGAGCTAGCCATGCATGCATGGCTGGCTCAGGAATTCTGGGAGTTGAAGTCCACAGATCCTCAAAGAACCATAGTTTGGCCACCCCTGCTCTAACCGCTGCGCCACCTCGGCATTACAGGTATCTTCATAGGATTAGTTTGGGAGTGCCACGCAAACAAACATGGGGACAGTTTGATTAATCTAGGTTTAGAGTTTAACACATTGTGTGAACTGATCCATCAAGTGAAGCAGGCTTTTCAGGATTAAGAAAGAATGGGAAGACATCTTCAGATTGCATTTTAGGGACAAAATGATTTTAAAAGGGGATTTTGTAGAAGCTGTATTCCATGCTCAGTGAAAGTATGTTGAATGCTGTACAGGTAGTCCTCAACTTATAACCGTCATTTAGTGACTATTCGAAGTTGCAACAGCAATGGAAAAAAGTGGCTTATGACTGTTTTTCACACTTATGACCATTGCAGCATCCCCGTGGTCACATGATCAAAATTCAGATGCTTCTGGTTCATATTTATGAGGGTTGCAGCGTCCCGGGCTCCATGCGATTGCCTTTTGCGACCGTCTGATAAGTGAAGTCAAGGAGGAAACCAGATTCATTTTAACAACCATGTTACTAATTTAACAGCTGCAGCGACTCACTTAACAAAGGTGGCCAAGAAAAGTCGTGAAATGGGGCAAAACTCACTTAACAAATCTCTCACAACAACATAAACGTTGGGCTCGATTGTGGTCGTAAGCTGAGGACTACTTGTAGATTATTGGCAGAAGATAGATTTGGGTCTCAATCAGTATCGAGGTTTATGTTTCCACAAAATATCTTTTGGAAGCCAATCAACAAAACATTAACAACACAATGTGGTGTAGCCCAAAATCAGGAGGAATCTGGTGGCGCCTTTAAAACCCCTTCCCCTTAATCTTCCTAATGTTGAGAAACACTGCCATACATGAACACAATTGTCTTTCTGCGATTCTCAGGAAGAAGGAACCAAGAATGACACAATGAATTGCTTACAATAGTTTCTTTATTGCTGTCCGCCCACAGACAGGAATCTTGCCAGACTAAAGCACACTATGAACTGTCAGATAATCCTGGGCCTCTTTCTACATACCGAAGACTCAAGGCTGGTTTGACTTTTTTAGCTCCTTGTGGCCCCTGGCCTCCTGCAATTCAGTGCCAAATTCCACCACAAGTCATTAAGGTGTTGGACTAGATATGAGAAGATTTAGGTTCAAGGCCACCTTCACCCATGAAAACTTTCCGGGTGATTTTGAGCTAATCCTTCTCTTTCAGCTCTGAAATCCCATTTCTCTTGTGGGATTAATAAGAGGAGAGAACTTCATGTAAACCAGCTTCCGTTCTTAAAGGAAGCTGGAAAAATAATAATAATAAGCACCAAATAATCACAGATGATTTTACCCTCCATTAATTCGCCTAAACTCTGGGAAGCTGCCCAGAATTAAGGCAATAATCTTGAGGGAAATGATGGAACTATGTTTTCATCGCTTCTGTATATATATTCTGTCAGTTGGTGTCACGGGATAAACTTTGGTTTTGCTATTGCACAGAAAGGAAGAAACATTTCTCAAGTTTTATTTTTAATCACACATAGCATCGCACAATTTTTCTTGCCTCCTGTCCAATGCAGTTTCCCCCACAACTATTAAACTGCATCGGAAGATAACCACTGGCAAATTCCAGACTTCGTGATTAACTGCCTACTGGAAATGTGTGCAGCAATAGGCAGGGCACTGCTATCTTTTATATCATCGTTTAAAGCTTGTGATTTTAGTAAAAATAAATCTGAGCTCAGGTCCGTAGATAAGCCAAATCCATTTTTGGGGATGTAAGTAACTCAAATAGGGTGACGCTATTAATTACTGTTAATAAAAATTACTGTTTTAGGCACATGATTGATTGTGTACAGTAGACGATTTAGCAACTTATATTTGGCACCACTGTGTGTAGATGTGTAAGGATGGATGGATGGATGGATGGATGGATGGATGGATGGATGGATAGAGACAGACAGACAGACAGACAGACATGGATGGAGGGATGGGCAGGTGGATGGACAGATGGATGGATGGATAGATAGATGGATGGATAGATGGATGGATGGATATAGTGATATAGAGATAGATATAGAGGTAGGTAGGTAGGTAGGTAGGTAAGTAGGTAGGTAGGTAGGTAGAGATAGATAGATAGATAGATAGATAGATAGATAGATAGATAGATAGATAGATAGATAGATAGATAGATAGATAGATAGATAGATAGATAGATGATGGATGGACAGCAGACGGACAGAGTGACAGACCAACAGAGATAGATAGATAGATAGATAGATAGATAGATAGAGAGAGAGAGAGAGAGAGAGAGAGAGAGAGAGAGAGAGAGAGAGAGAGAGAGAGAGAGAGAGAGAGAGAGAGAGAGAGAGAGAGAGAGATGGATAGATAGACAGAAATACAGATATCAATAAAAGACAATATTTGGAGCTCTTGGTTGAACTGTGGGATCCTTGGTGCTCTCTGAGCTTAGTTGTTTTCTTGCAGATATTTGATTATCCAACTAAGTAACATCATCAGTGCTAGTACCGGTAGGTGTGGGCTTGCACTCTGCTTAAATACAAGTGGCTTGCCCTGTCAGCATTGGTGGGGTGTTCTTTGTGGTTTCTTAATAAGCTGTCTAATAGATCAACAATCAAGCAATAAACAATGTCCCAATCAAGGAACTACCAATGCAGAAAAAGAAAAGAAAAGAAAACAGTAAACAACAGCCAAAGAACCACCAAGAACACTCCATGACAGGGCAAAGCACTTGTATGTAAACAGAGAGCAAACCCCAATTCCTTCTAGCACTGATGATGTTACCTAGTTGGGTAATGAAATGTCTGCAAGAAAACAACCAAGCTCAGAGAGCACCACGGACCCACAGTCCTCCTCCTCCTCCTCCTCCTCCTCCTCCTCCTCCTCCTCCTCCTCCTCCTCCTCCTCCTCCTCCTCCTCCTTCCTCCTCCTTCCTCCTCCTCCTCTCTACAAACCCCACTCTCTTCTAGCACTGATGAGGTTGCCTAGTTAGGCAATGAAAGGTCTGCAAGAAAATAACTAAGCTCAGAGAGTACCACAGACCCACAATTCTCCTCCTCCTCCTCTTCCTTTTCCTCCTTTCTCCTCCTCCTCTCTACAAACCCCACTCTCTTCTAGCACTGATGAGGTTGTCTAGTTTGGCAATGAAAGGTCTACGAGAAAACAACCAAGCTCAGAAAGCACCAGGAACCCCACAGTCAGACGGACATTTAAAATTACAATATTTAGGAAGACAATAAGTTTCTAAAATCCCAAACAAGAAGCTAGGTGCATTTTTTTTAGCATATACAGTGCGAAAGTTAGTTTTCCTTTGCTTGTATCAAAATGAATCCCTTCTACTGCTTTGCTTTGTCTGTGGCTTGCTTACCCATGTTTGATCCAGATACAATAATAATGCAATTCTCCACCTTTTAAAAAAAATATCTACGATCAGTTCTATTTAGATGTAGCTGAAAACGAACACAGAAGAGAAAGCTTTTTAAAAAGAAAAACAGCCGAGCTACCAACATTTTTTTTTCCTTGTCCTTCTGAAAATCTGTGTCAGTCCAAAGTGGATCAGCTCAAGCAGAGGTCTCCAACCTTGGCAACTTTATGAGGTGTGGACTTCAATTCCCAGAATTCCTCAGCCAGCTATGCTGGCTGAGGACTTCTGGGAATTGAAGTCCACACCTCATAAAGTTGCCAAGGTTGGAGACCTCTGAGCTACAGTATATGGCCATCAACACATATTCTATTCATTATAGTCATGTCTTCCCTTCACATTCTCTTAGACAAAAGGATTTCTCACTTTCTCTTTGACAGGATAAAAGGCCTGAGTTGAGAGTTGGATCTACAAATTAATTTGCAGATAGAACTGTTGGCACTTAAGAAATGTACACTGGCACACTACTACAACACAAACCACTTTGAGAGATTGAGATTTCTGCAGGGTAAGGGTTTAGAAGGAGAGAGATTGGGCACGGTTTTATTTTAAGGGGGAATTTGGACTTCTACTTCCCTAGGCACATTTTAGAGGCAGGTTAGCTAAAGCGTCGGTGTCAACTCGCAAAGCATCCCTGGTCTGCTCTCGAGTTGCAGCTTGGAAGCCCTTTTTTGCTGGCAGAAGCCACCGCGGGCCGGTCCTTCACTGTTTCCAGTGCGGCCCTGTGGGCCAGATCTAAGTATCCCACGGGCCAGATCCATGTTAAGGAGAATAAATCTCCATAGAGGCGATGTTGATCTTTCTCTCGGAACTCAGACATTTAGAAATAAAGCCGAAGTTAAAAGTCTAATAGAAAATATTTATTTTGGTACAAAAACAATAAATTCTGAATAATTACATTCTTGCTAATTAAATGCGACCGCTCCCGGTCAGAGCCAAACCACAAGAGGAATAATGGAGAATCAGGAAAGCACACATGCGTACAACTCATATCACGTGTTCTGCCTGTATTGGAATGTACCCTAATATTAAGATAGGGGTGCATCATCCTGCATAGACATACAACTGACAATATTCACCACGTGACAATCCAGGCCCTCAGGCCTTGAGTTTGACACCCCTGATCTAACTGCTTCTGGTGTGGCTGAGGTGAAATCACCCTAGGCGCCTTGAAATTTCCTGACGGGACATTCTCAAACTATGTGTGTTATCATTTGTTCTGGAGCACCCCAGTCGTGTTGAGGGCTCTCGGCCATTCCTCATTTAAAGACCGTTGCCCAAGTTCTGGCGTGGCCTGTTCTGATTCTGTTCAGGTGGCTCCATATTTGGGGGCGGGGGGCAACTGCATTCCTGGTAGTGGTTTTGTTGGATCTGTGTGAACTGTTTGTTATTAAAAGTCACCCATCTTAATCGCCGTTCTTCATCTAGATTGTAAGACTGTGGTATGTTATCCCGAATTGGTTTCCTAGAGCTAAGCCTGGGGAGAGGTAGAGACTGTAATACTTTATGTATTGGAAGAGTTGGCAAGGATGCTTTCAGAAGAGAAAGGAGGCTAATAAAAAGGACTGTCTCTTTAGTGTTAGGGCAGTTATGTGTGGTCCTAGAATTGCACATTATTTTACGAGAGTAGAGTATGATTGTTTATTCTCATTAAACTAAAAGCATTTATATTGGCCGAAAGGCAAAAGGAAGCTGTGATGTTTCCTTCCATACACCAGGATGACTCGACAGAATAAAATATATATAACCCTTTCCTGGTGAAGAGCTGATAGGGAAGAGAACCTTGTGGCCTAGAGGTTAAACTTCTGCCTTACAAGCAGACTGCCCAGGTTCAATTCCCACTACGGGTATGGCTATCTGACGAGAGCAAAATAGCTCGAAATAGATCTATAATAGTCTCCCTTTATTTTCATTTATCATCAAAAAATGTCACACACACACACACACACACACACACACACACACACACACACACACACACACACACATATATATATATGCATATATATATGTTTATTCTGTCCAGTAATAATATGTTTATGCTGTCAAAAATAAAATCCTTTTTTTCATTTATCAACAAAAAATGTTACACACACACACATCTATCTATCTATCTATCTATCTATCTATCTATCTATCTATCTATCTATCTATCTATCTATCTATCTATCTATCTATCATCTATCTATCTATCTATCTATCTATCTATCTATCTATCTATCTATCTATCTATCTATCTATCTATCTATCTATCTATCTATCTATCTATCTTACTATATATCTCTATATCTGTTACACTTACCAAGTAGGACCAGTCAAGAAACAGGACCAGGCAAACAAATTCTACTTTATTGTAAGTTATCTGAAAAGAATCTTGCAAGTCAGAAAGAACAAATCTTCCACCCTCTCAGAATAACATGTTTGCAAAATGGTTCAGCCTTTGCAATTTATTGAATTGTTTTTTTCAGGACAACTTGTATAAAGTTAATACGCTCTTACACACTTAGAACAGTCGTAAGTGTGAAAAATGGTCTCAGATATGGGTCTTTTCATTCCCAGGATCTTTTAACAGAATGGCAGAATATCAGAGCTGGAAGGGACCTTGGAGGTCTTCTAGTCCAACTCCCTGATCAAGCAGGAAACTATATATTATTTCAGACAAATGATTGTCCAATCTCTTCTTTAAAACTTCCAGTGTTGGAGCATTCACAACTTCTGGAGGCAAATCATTCCTTAATTCTAGGTTGCTTCTCTCCTTGATTAGTTTCCATCCGTTGCTTCTTGTCCTGCCTTCTGGTGCTTTGGAGAATAGCCTGACTCCCTCTTCTTTGTGGCAGCCCCTGAGATATTGGAACACTGCTATCATGTCACCCCTAGTCCTTCTTTTCATTAACCTAGACCCGTGATGGCGAACCTATGGCACGCGTGCCAGAGGTGGCACGCAGAGCCCTCTCTGTGGGCATGCGCGCGCCGGCCAGCTGGTCTTTGAGTTTCCAGCACTCCGGCACGTGCGAAGACCAGCTGGCGGGTGCGCATGCGCTTCTGGAAACCCGAAGACCAGCTGGCCAGCGTGCACATGCCAACCGACCAGCCTTCAGGTTTCCGGTGCTCCGGTGTTCCGGTTTGGGCATTTGGTGCCGAAAAAAATCGCCATCACTGACCGAGACAAACCCAATTCCAGCAACCGTTCTTTATATGTTTCAGCCTCCAGTCCCCTAATCATCTTTGTTGCTCTTCTCTGCACTCTTACTAGAGTCTCAACATCTTTTTTACATCGTGGCGACATCTCTTTAAAGCCCACACATCTTAAAGTTGCCAGGTTGAGAAGCACTAGAATAGACCGGGGGTCACCAACCTTTCGGACCTCAGGGACCACTAAATTCATAATTTAAAATCCCGCGGACCACTAATATGATCTGCCTAATGAGTGGCTGGATGGGGTGTGGCTAGGTGGTCATGTGACTGGGTGGGCATGGCCAACTCAATGTCACTCACGTCGAGGGGCGCCTCACCGGCCTCTACTCGCCCCTCCCCTCCCAGCCACTCCTCGCCTGCCCGCCCGGGCTCCTTAGGGCCCCAACAGGAAGCAGTTGCTGGAGCTAAGCAGCCACCATGAGAAAGAGTTGGCAAAACAGCTCGGTTCAAATTGGATCTGACTGAGAAGGAGGCTCAGCAGAAGCACCTCACTGAGGACTAGGAGCATAGGCTTTCCAAGCAGAGGGAAGACCTGCAGGAGTGCAAGGCCAGGTACCGGCGCATGGAGGCTCAGCAGGCTGAGATGGTCAGCCAGTTCCAGGCCATGATACAGTCCCACTGGAACAAGGCCCTCCGGCTCTTTGCCACCAGTGGCGCTTCCCTCCAGCCTTCGCCCAAAGCCCCCCCACCAGGAGGTTGAAACAGACCCCGAGTCGGAATTTCTGCCCCCCTCCGACCCACACAAAAAGACCCCGAAGGGGGAGACTCTCTGCAGCAACACAAGCGTTCATTGCACGTATCTGGCCCAGGGGCCGCAATTTGAGGACCCCTGATTTAGTGCAATATAAAAAATGCAAATAATTTTTCTGCGGACCACCAAAATTTTCTCGCGGACCACCAGCGGTCCATGGACCACCAGTTGGTGACCGCTGGAATAGACAATTAGAATTCTCTCTGGCTTTGCTCAAGATAAAATTCAAGTCAGGCCTAAAGGAAAAAAACCACGATATCTTAGGTGGTCCTATTCTGGTCCTTAATCGCTCCTTTTTTTCTTTTCTTTTTTTGTCAAAGAAGATTTGCTTGCAGTTCTTGCTGCTACTGTTACAGAAGATGCAATTAAGTCTTTAGCCATTAAGGACGAGATTTAATTCCAACGGAGCACCTTTCGCTCTGTCACATTTTAGAAATTAAATATTTAGTTGTGTATTAAATTAGACATGCCGTGCCATCGTTGGGGAAGAGGCTGTTCATTTTTTTTTCCTGCTGCATAAATGCTTTACAAGCCTCTGCTTTTCTTCTGGTGAATTAATAATGAAGATTTTGGACTCGTAATTGATTATTAGAGTTGAAGAAGAAAAAATTAATTTAGAGGGACCGAGTCAACACCCAGAGAGGGGGCGATTTCAATTTGTTGTGGACAAGAAGGCGGCCACACTTATCAATTAATTGGAATGGCGGCGGATAAATTAATAACGGAAGCAATTTTGTCTACATCTTGAGGATGCCTGTCATATTCATATTTGCAATAACAGGTGATTCCTTTTCTCCCACCTGCACTTTTGCTGTCTTAACCCTTCACCGGGAAGCATAATGTCTTGCAAAATTCTGCTTATCAACTCTGGGAATCTGTTCAGGTTCTATAGTAATCCTCACCTTACAACCAATAATTGGGCCCAAAATTTTGGTGGGTAAGTGAGTTAAAATTTTGGTGGGTAAGTAAGTTAAGTGAATTTTGCCCCATTTTATGACCTTTCTTGCCACAGCTGTTAAGTAAATCACTGCAGTGATTTAATAATTTAGTAACACGGTCATTAAATGAATCTGGCTTTCCTATTGAGTTTGCTTGTCGGAACGTTGCAAAGGGTGATCTCAGGAGAACCTCAGGACATTGCCATAGTCATAAATGTGAGTCAGTTGCCAAGTGTCCAAATTTTGATCATGTGACCATGGGGATGCTGCAATGGTCATAAGTGTGAAAAACGGCCGTAAGTCACATTTTTCAGTGCTGTCATAACTTTGAATGGTCACTAAATGAACTATAAGTCAAGGACTACCTGTATGTAGATATGTTCAAGAATACTGATGTTGATGATGTTATCCATTCAGTTCAGGGGTTGGTTCCGGTTTGTTTCGCTGCCAGTTCGCTCTGGGACGCACCGCGCAGGCGCGCACGCACAGTACTTTAAAAAACAAGATGGCGCCGTCTATGGTGCTGCCGTGAGAACCGGCTCAGGGGCGGTTCTATAGAACCGGTCCAAATCCGTAGGAACCCATCTCTGATTCAGTTGTGTCTGACTCCTGGCAATTCTATGGTCAAAGTATCTCCACATTTTCTGGTCTTGCACTACTTCTTTGAGTTGTTCCATGTTCTGGCTGGGGTCAGCTTCAGTAGTGGGTTTCACTTACCAATATATTCGGGAATGGGGGGTGCAACGCTTCTGCGCATGCGCAGAGCGTTTTTGATGACGTCCGGGCGGATGGGGCAGAGTCTCCCGCCACCGCTACCGGTTCACCCGAAGTGAGGTGCAGTTTCGTGATTTTGCCTTCCAGTGACATGTCTGGTGTTATGCGCTCCAGTGCGTATTATTATGAAGCGAAATCTGCTTTAATGTATGTTTCCTCTTTATATGTGAAACTTGTTGGTCACCTTTGCTGTTCAAGAAATACGCAGGAGCCTTCTCCACAGAGGTGGGTTCCTCCCGGTATGCTCTTACCTGTTGGTCGCCGCAGAGCCGAAGAAGCTGGTGGCGTTCGCGCCGCGGGGCTTCCCCCGCCCGCTTCCCCCGCCCGCCTGGACGCCGCCATTTGCGTTCTTGTGCCCTCTGCGCAAGCAGAACGCTTTGCGCATGTGCAGAGGGCACAAGAACGCAAATGGCAGCATCCAGGCGGGCAGGGGAAGCGGGCGGGGGAAGCCCCGCACCGCGAACGCCACCAGCTTCTTCGGCTCTGCGGCGACCAACAGGTAAGAGCATACCGGGAGGAACCCACCTCTGCTTCTCCAGCACCACAGCTCAAACCAGTCGATTTTCTTCCTGTCTTGCTCTTTTAAAGTCCAACTTTCACAACCAGAACACAATACTGAGAACACAATTGAGTGGACTAACCAATATTGGATCGCCAGGCTGATCTTCTTACTCTCCCATATTCACCTCATGTTCATCATTGCTGTGGGAGACTGAGCCAAGAGATGTTGCCAAGGGAATGGTCAGATAAGAGATAACGTAGCCTATAACTGCATAGTGGACAGGGCAAGGGGCTCAGAAGGAACCCTCCCTAGTTTCTTAGGCTATAAAGGGGGGGGGGAGGGATGGTTGTACTTTTAGACTTTCCAGATTCTTTCAATGTTACAAGAGAACTAGAATTAGCCCATCAGGTTTTTGTGATTCCTATCTGGTTTAGCTTGCAAGGCCAACATCCATCTTGCAAGATAACATCAATGTAGCTTTACAATAAAGTAGAATTAACTCATCTGGTTGTGATTTCTATCTGGTTTACCGCATGAGGCCGACATCAATCTTGTAAGCCTGAAAGTGCAATTCTCCTGCCACCCCTTTCGCAACCCAAGGACTTAGGGAGGGTCTTCTGAGCCTCTTGCCTTGCTCACTGTCCAGTTGCCGTCTCTTAGCTAACTCTTCCCTTGCAGCATCTGTACTGCATCCAGTTTTGGTCGCCACACTACAAAAAAAGACATTGAGACTCTAGAGAAAGTGCAGAGGAGAGCAACCAGGATGATTAGGGGACTGGAAACCAGAGGTGGGTTCCTGCTGGAGCTACCCAGTGCGCAGCTCCGGTAGGGAGTGGCCGATTGCGCAATTTGTGCGCGACCGCTCCGGAGCCCTCTCTGCAGGTCCACCACACGCGTCACCATTTTTTCCAGTAATTTTTGGGCGATTTTGCTTCTGCGCATGCAGAAAAAATCTGCCTACCAGGTATTCATCTGGCTAGCATCCTTAGTCTGGTCAGCTTCAGCACATTATTTTATCCCCTGGTTAGGACTTTAAAAAACCTTCTTCGGAGAGAGTAACAATGAAAGAGCCTGCAAGCCAGTAAGAGCTGGGAAGATCATTAGCACCTGGTTAGGGCTAGAAAAAAACTTATTTGGAGCAAGTAGAGCAATGAAAAAACCCTGCAAAGACTTAGGGCTGGAAAAACATTCTTTGGAGAGAGTAACAATGAAAGAGCCTGCAAGGTAAGAGCTGGGAAGATCGTTAGCACCTAGTTAGGGCTGGAAAAAAAGCTCCGAAAAAGCTACATTCAGAGTATAAGACGCACCCAAATTTTCAGCCACTTTTAGGGAGGAAAAAGGTGCGTCTTATACTCCAAAAAATACAGTAATCATATAAAGAATGTTCTTCAAGGGCTGTACCATGTAAAGTGCAATTACTTATGGGTGGGATGAGTCATTATTTATTATTTCTCCAGGAACTTGAGGTGGCTTGCAGGGAAGGCTTCCTTAATTTTAGGCTTAACAAGAACAACTCCACTAGGGAGGGAATCTGGGAACAGCTGAGTCTGACTTCTCCAAAGTTTCCAGTGAATTTACGTGGCCGAAGATGATCTTGAACCCAGATCTCTCTATTCGTAATCCAGCACTTTAACCTCTTCTTTGATGTTCGTCCATCGTGTTCGAAGAGGACCTTGACATCTGGGGGGGAGGATGTCAAGACTTGCGCGTGAATTGGATTAAAGTGAGGGAGATGTGCGCATAGCCAGCCTCACTCTCTCTTCCCAGATTCCATCTTGCTCTAAATAGCAGGACAAGAGTCGAGACAGTTGGAGATGGGCTGGGCGCGGTGGTTGACCAGGGCGTCTTTCGTGTCTTGCCGTGCACTTAGCGTACCAAATCGCTTGCAGAGACCGCCTTCATGACCGTTGACCTATTCTAGTAGATTTCATCCGCTCAGTCCGCCGGAATCTGTCTTCACATGCTCGGGATAGACAAGTCCCTATCTCAACCTGGTTTGGCCAGCCTGTCCAAGCTGTTGCCCGGGGTGTGGCCGCTGCGCATGCTACAACTGCTAGGAGCCACAGGTGAGAGCTAAGTGACAGGTGGGGACCAAAGGTGAACGAGCTGCCCTAAAAGCTGCCCTAAAATGAGCTGCCCTAAAAGGACACGACATGCCCCTACACCAGAGGTGCTACCCCTCCCAATACATCCCATTGGCTCTGATTGTACTAATTGTTCATGCTGATAACATATATAACTCTAACTGTTGCAGTTGCAATTATAAATTGGAAGTAGCCTGTCTTGCTGATATAGTATTATTTTAATTGATATCATTAACTTGTCATGCAATTATTTCTGCCATTTTAAAACCCGGGACATTTTTTTGCCCCATCTTCAGTTCTTAAGAGCATGCACGCATGCAAATAATGTGGCTGCTTTATGCCCAGAGCTGAATACGTTATGTACCATAAAGGAAATGGCTTTGGAAGGACTTAACTGGTACATTATTGGAATTGAAAGCTTCGTTGTCTTAATCTGCCGGACAGGTAGGTAAATAGGCAATATTCAGCGATGATTAGGAACAGGTGAATTTGCACAGCTGCTTTTTACATATTGCTTTCATTAAGCAAGATAATTAGTGTGCTTATAAAGCCGTGTCTTCTCAGGGGGGAAATATCCCTTTTAATAAGAAAACTCCAATGTAATTATTTTTATATGAATTATTAACATCTTGCCAATTTTTATGTAGGCTTCTATTACGTTATCCAAGAACAGGCTTGTTAAATCCTGGTAGAGTGCTAAAAAAATTCATGTACCCAACATCACATACATGTATTAACCTATATATAAACCTATATATAAACACACACACACACACACACACACACACACACACACTTTGAAAGCATCCATTCTTCAGCGCTCAGCCTTCCTTGTGGTCCAACTCTCACAGCCATATATTGCTACTGGGAAAAGCATAGCTTTGACCACATAGAATATCTATTTATACAATACTTAAAACTGAGCTGAGGTGGCACAGTGATTAAAAGCAGCACTGCAACCTTCAGCTGATTGCTAGTTCAGCAGTTCAGCTGTTCAAATCTCACCAGGCTCAAGGTTGACTCAGCCTTCCATCCTTCCGAGGTGGGTAAAATGAGGACCCAGATTGTTGGGGGCAATATGCTGAACTCTGTAAACCGCTTAGAGAGGGCTGTAAAGCACTATAAAGCGGTATATAAGTCTAAGTGCAATTGCTAAAACTAGTATCTCTTCTTTGCTTCAAGCTTTGGATCTGAAATACACTTGCAAAAAAATAAATAAAAAAGCACTAGATGTTAGATCACTTTTGACAAGAGAAATGGAAGTTGTGAAGCCAGATCAATATCTCAGTGGGGGACAAAGAGATAGAACACCTGTGCTATATCACGCTAGAATCCCAATTAAAATAAAACATGTGTGTGTTTAATCTATAGTTCAACCTGCCATCAATCCCTTCTGATGCTAGGCTTGAGGTGGAGGTGCCCATGACAAGCCACAATCACTTTAAAACAACAAAACTTGGGTCATGGTGTCCTTGCACAAATTTGCACAATTATGGACTTGCATCGTGACCTCCAATTCAAGCGTGTAAGGTGAATCATATCTATGTACATGTATGTCATTTCCTCTCGCACTGAATGACCAAGGTCCAAAAACAATGTCTATGGAGATTCTCAGTCATCCAGGTCACGATTATCCCAAAGGTGCTTTTTCAAGAGGCAACTGGACTTTCTTGTTTTTCTTTGAAGACATTTCACTTCTCATCCAAGAAGCTTCTTCAGCTCTGACTGGATGGTGGGGAATGGAAGGATTTATACTCCTTGCAGACAGCTGGTCATTTCAACAGTTCCAAGAAGGCTCCACATCCATTTGCACCACTCAGGTGACCCTGATAGAAAAAAAAGTACCGTATTTTTCAGAGTATAAGACGCACCTTTTTCCCCCCTAAAAGAGGCTGAAAATTTGGGTGTGTCTTATACTCCGAATGTAGCTTTTTCGAAGCTTTTTTTCCCAGCCCTAACGAGGTGCTAACGATCTTCCCGGCTTCCTACTCCGTGGGAAGAAGTTTTTTTTTCAGCCCTAAGTCTTTGCAGGCTTATTTTCATTGCTACTCCCTCAGAAAAAGGTTTTTTCAGCCCTAAGGAGGTGCTAACGATCTTCCCGGCTTCCTACTCCCTCCGAAGAAGTTTTTTTCCAGCCCTAAGTCTTTGCAGGCTTGTTTTCATTGCTACTCCCTCCGAAAAAGGTTTTTTCAGCCCTAACCAGGGGATAAAATAATGTGCTGAAGCTGACCAGACTAAGGATGCTAGCCAGATGAATACCTGGTAGGTAGATTTTTTTCCCCCTATTTTCCTCCTCAAAAACTAAGATGCATCTTATACTCCGAAAAATACGGTAATTGCTTCCTATTTAAAATCAATTCAGGCTAACACATCTGAAATCAGCAGGAAATGCAAAAAATAAAATAAAATAAATTGAACCGGTGGGCATCGTCCGGCAAAAATTATTTCTTAATGAATGTTCCTTTTTGCACTGAACTCAAGAGATTTATTTCTCATTAAGGGGAGGCTTGGAAAGGCCCGCAAAATCCCAATTAATGCATTCCTGACAGATGGTTGTCTAACATTTGCTTGAACGTATCCAATAAAGGGGAATTATTTGCCACTCTTAACTCTTTTTTTTTCTTCCCCTGAACAATCATTTGGAATCGACTTTCCTGAAACTTTTAATTTTCTTCTTTCGTGGCCCCCATTGTGAAATGCTGCAGAACTTCTCCCGGGCTTTGTAAAGTCCCACCGTCTCTCTCTTCCCTTCCCACTCATCACCTGAAGGATAAAGTTCTCTTCAGTCTCTCTTCATAGAGCCTCATTTCTACTGCTCTAGTCATCTTCACTGTTCCTCTTTGAAACGTTTTCAATTTCATCTGAACCTTTCTTAACATGTGCGGTCCAATGTCTCAAACCTCATCCATTAGTTGAGATGAAAACTTACCAAAGCATTCTCACCTGCATCAATTACTATTCATAATTTGGAATGATATCTATATGTAGGTTATAGGGTCTCCTGCTTGGGCAAGGGGGCTGGACTAGAAGACCTCCAAGGTCCCTTCCAGCTCTATTCTGATAGGTACCTTGATACACGAATGAAGGTGACTATACATGTCCCAGGATCATCATTATCATCGTTTAACGACCCCCATAATAGCAATAGCACTTAGACTTATATACTGCTTCATAGTGCTTTACAGCCCTCTCTAAGTGGTTTACAGAGTTCAGCATATTGCCCCCAACAATCTGGGTTCTCATTTTACCCACCTCAGAAGGATGGAAGGCTGAGTCAACCTTGAGCCTGGTGAGATTTGAACAGCTGAACTGCTGAACTAGTAGTCAGCTGGAGTAGCCTGCAGTAGCTGCATTTAACCACTGCGCCACCTCGGCTCCTCCCTTGTGGGGTGGAGTCTGGGCAGCTGAATGGAGCTAGCAGAGTGTTTTAATGGCCGGATGCCCTTCCTGTCGCCAATGCGGAGTTTTGTTCAGCAGATATATTCTCAGTGTGCCCAGAGAGAGAAATATCTGCCTCTACCTAGGATCGAACTCACAGCCTCCTGATTGTGAGGCGAGAGCTCCACCTCTAGGCCACCGCACCACTCCTATATGTGTCCCATGATGCAAAATCGAATCTGGGTCGGTCACTGGGATCAGGGATTTACTCTTCCGAGCTTTCGGGCTAGTGCTGGAATTCCTTCAGGGAATTTCTCTCTACTGGAATACGTGCTTTGGGCTGTTCTGTGAGTCGTGTTTATATGGTGCCTTCCTATTGGCTGATTGGTGTATTGATGGCTGGCGATTGGCTGTCGTTTCCTTGTGCTGCCAAACCCTCGGCTCCTACGTATTTGATAGGCTGGTGATAATTCTGCACTGCTGTTGACTGACAAGGGGCCCGTTTCCCGTTTATTACATTGATACAGTCTAAAATTGCATTTGCCTTGTTCTCATCACACTGTTGGCTCATATTCTCCATTAGGAATGAGCATGTGAGACTATAGGTAGTCCTCGATTTATGACCACAATAGGAACTGGAACGTTAATTGTTAAGCAGTGCAATTTTTAAGTGAGGCATCACGTGAACATACCCGAATTTATGACTTTTTGGGCATGGTTGTTAAGCGAATCACCGCAGTTGTTATGTGAGAATCACATGACTGTGGTGTCAATTTTTCCAGCCAGCTTTCTTACTGACTTTGCTAGTTTTAATTTATTTTTCTAATAGCTTCAGCAATGGCACTTAGACTTATATACCTCTTTACAGTGTTTTATAGCCCTCTCTAAGCGGTTTTACAGAGTCAGTCTATTGCCCCCAACAATCTGGATCCTCATTTTACCGACCTTGGAAGGATGGAAGGATGAGCCAATCTTGAGCCAGTCAGGATCGAACTGCTGGCAGTCAACAGAATTAGCCTGCAATACTGCATTCTAACCACTGTGCCACCACAACTCCTCCCTCCCTCCCTCCCTGCCTCTCTCTTTTGTCCTTCATTCCTTCCCCCTTGTCTCCCTCCCTCCCACCTTTCCTTCCTTCCTTCCCTCCCTCCCTCCTTCCTTCCTTCACAATAGCCCTTAGACTTATATACCACTTTACAGTGCTTTACAGCCCTCTCTAATCAGTTTACAATCAGCATATTACCCCCAACAATCTAGATCCACATTTTACCAACCTCGGAAGGACGGAAGGCTGAGTCAACCTTGAGCCTGTCAGGATCGAACTGCTGGCAGTTGGCAGAGTCAGCCTGCAATACTGCATTCTAACCACTGTGCGACCACGGCTCCTTAGATTGACAGGTTCATTCCAGGAGTCATTTTCTCCATTAAATCCAAGCTTATCTACAAGAGATCTGTGATTGCATCAACTGAGCTGCTGTACATCCATTTTTTAAAAAAAAATTAATTTGCATTTGATCTTTAAATGATTGAAATAATAGTCCATCTAATGAGCATTATTAAATACGTTTTAAATATCGCGTTTCATAATCAGGTTTGTTTTGCTGCACTTCTACATTTCAAAACCTTGCTGAATTGCTGTGGTTGAGCCCGTAGTGCTATTATAGTTTTATTGTATTTTGGACAGCTTTTAATTCTCTTGCGAGTCCTCTCGAATATTACTTACAACTGAAAGAAAGTCTCAACACATACATTACTCATCGCCACCAATCTTGATGAACAGTAAAAAAAAAAACATACAAGGCAACCTTTGCAGTAATTTCTCATTTTAACTTTGTTAAATAAATCCAACTAATAAATGCAACGTAGTACAAAAAAAAAATAAAAAATAAAAATAAACCTCCAATACCAAACACACAGAGACCAGAATGAAACAAAACGTCACTTCCTTCCAAAGCAGGAGAGCACCCTGAAATTTTATCGAAATAATGAAGTACATTTTGCACTGTAACTGTTGGGGTGAGAATAAAATCTCATAGAGGCGATTTGGATCTTTGCTTGGAATTCAGACAGTTAGAAATAAAACCGAGATTAAAAGTCTAATAGAAATATTTATTTCGGTACAAAAACAATAAATCCTGAATAATTACATCTTTGCTAAGAAAACGCGACCGTTCAGGTAAAGAGCCAAGTCAAAAAGATTAATGGTGGATCAGGAATGCGTATAAGATCATATCACGTGTTCTGCTTGTATTGGAATATACCATAATATTAGAATAGGGGTGCATCACCCTACATAGACATACAATTGACAATATTCACACCGTGACAGTAACGTTACCTTGTATGTCTACGGAGATTCTCAGTCGTTGTCCCAAAAGTCCTTTTTGAAGAGGCAAGGTTGCTTTTCCTTGAAGACCTTTCGCTTCTCATCCAAGAAGCTTTTTCGGTTCTGAGTGAATGGTGGAGAAGGGAAGGATTGATATTCCTTGCAGTCGTCTGGTCGTTAGTCCTCCCTCTGAGAGTCCTTGAGGCCACTTGGAGGTTTATTTGTGCCCTCAAGGTCACCTGAATAGTGCAAATGGGTGTGGAGCCTTCTTGGAACTGCCTGAAAGGACTGTGTTGCAAACCCTGAGGACGCAGATAAATCTCCAAGCGGCCTCAATGACTCTCTAAAAAGAACGCAAATGACCAGCTGTCTGCAAGGAGCATAAATCCTTCCATTCCCCACCATCCAGTCAGAACTGATGAAGCTTCTTGGATGACAAGTGAAAGGTCTTCAAAGAAAAACAGAGTCCAGTTGCCTTTGGAAAAACAAAACACCTTGTATGTTTTTTCCTTGCTATCTGCGATACTCAATGCTACCAAGTCAAGTTTCCAAGTTGTCGCTTTTCATTTATTTCCCTTTGCAACATCTATACTTTATGTGATTCCATTACGCCCGAATCCAGTTTTGGCTACTTCTGGACCCTTTAGTAGAGACTGAGAGCTGGAGTTGCCAAATGTTTAAAGATGGTGGGGGGAAACCACTTTGGGGCTGTAAATCAAAGCAGATATTTAAACGCTGGCATCACCAGCAATCGGAATTCATAAAGTAACCTAGGGGAACCTTGTATTCTCTGTTATGCTAAAACCACATCTGACTGATCTCAGTTAATTAGAACGATTACAGCTTCCAAGTTTGAAGGAGTCTTTAAAAAAGGCACTCTTTGGGGACCATTGTTTGTAATAATAATTGTTTTAAAGGGGGAAAATGTTATATTAACACAATTAAAGAGGTTTGGTTTTCTTCAGTGGGAATGGAATAACCTTTGAAAATTAGTTACTGGTTGGCGGCCTGTTTTCCTGGTGAATTTAACCTTTGAGAGGGACCCTTCCTTCCTTCCTTCCTTCCTTCCTTCCTTCCTTCCTTCCTTCCTTCCTTCCTTCCTTCCTTCCTTCCTTCCTTCCTTCCTTCTTTCTTCCCGCCTGACTTTCTTCCTTCCCTTCCTCCCTCCCTCCCTCCTCCTTTCTTTCCTCTCATCCTCCTTCATTTCCTCCCTCCCTCCTTTCCTTCCTTCCCTTCCCACTCCCTTATTTCCTCGCTCGCTCGCTTGCTCCCTCCTTTCTTTCCTCCATCCCTCCCTTCTTCCCTCCCTCCCTTGCTCCTTTCCTCCCTCCCTCCCGCCTTTCCTTCCTTCCTCCCTCCCTCCTCTGTTTCCTCCCTCCCTCCTTTGTTTCCTCCCTCCCTCCTTTCTTCCTCCCTCCCTCCCTCCCTCCTCCGTCCCTCCCTCCCTCCCTCCCTCCTTTCCTTCCTTCCTTCCTTCCTCCCTCCCCTTCCTTCCTCCCTCCCTCCCTTGCTCCCTCCTTTCTTTCCTCCCTCCCTCCCTCCCTCCCTTTCTCCCTCCCTCCCTTCTTCCCTCCCTCCCTCCCTCACACCTTTCCTTCCTCACGCCTTCCTTTCTTCTTTCCCTCCTTCATTTCCTCCCTCCCTCCCTCCCTCCCTTTCTTTCCACCCTTTCCTCCTCCTTCCCCATTGACTTTGCTTGTCAGCTGCAAGCCACAAGGGACACCACAACTGTCATAAACATGAGCCAGTTGCCAAGCATCCGGATTTTGGTCACCTGACCCATGGGAATGCTGCAACGGCGGTAAGTGTTAAAAAAGATCATAAATGACTTTCCCCCCCCCATGCCCTTGTAACTTCGAACAGTCACTAAACGGATAGTTGTAATTCGAGGACTACCTGTTTCATCCATTAAACCCAAAACTCCTTCTTCAAGGTTGACTCAGCCTTCCATCCTTCTGAGGTGGGTAAAATGAGGACCCAGATTGTTGGGGGCAATAGGCTGACTCTGTAAACCGCTTAGAGAGAGCTGTAAAGTACTGTAAAGCGGTATACAAGTCTAAGTGCCATTGCTAAGTGCTATTCACAATCTAGAGCCATGATGGCGAACCTATGGCACGGGTGCCACAAGTGGCACGCGGAGCCATATCAGTGGGCACGCGGGCTCAGGTCCGGCGTGCATATGTACACCAGCCGGCTGATTTTCGGGCCTTCTGGGCCCACTGGGAGTTGGGAAACAGGCTGTTTCCAGCCTCCAGAGGGGGTGGGGAAGGCCGTTTTCACCCTCCCCAGGCTCCTAGAAAGGCTCTGGAGCCTGGGGAGAACGAAAAACGGGCGTGCCATTGCATGCTGGGAGCAGGGGGGGTCATGCGTGCATGTGCAGGGGTGCATGGAATTATGAGTGTGGGCACGCACACACGTGATCCCCCGCATTCCTCCCCCCCTTTTGGCACGCGAACCAAAAAAGCTTCGCCATCACTGATCTAGAGTCTGCTCTATCACCTTTCGATATGCTTTCGAAGCTAAAGAAATATCGAATGGCCACTATTTAAATCAGACACTCAACCCGGAATGGCAAATTACTCAACCCGGAATTCTTCTCCTCTAACTCAGGGGTCTCCAACCTTGGCAACTTTAAGACTTGTGGATTTCAACTCTCAGAGTTCCTCAGCCAGCGAAGCTGCCCAATTTGGAGACCCCTGTTCTAACTGAATATGCCAAAATCCATTACTTGCCGCTTAGACTCTGAACAATTGAGCAGCCCTGAAATTAGTTGCAATTTCTTCCACTGCCAGCAGCTGATAACTCTTCTCTCCAAAGAGTTTTATTTAAATTCCTTGTTCTCTTCCTGGTTTCTCCGCAATTACAACTGGGCTTCGTTCAATCAGCTCACTGATTTTTTACTACGTTTCTCATCTGTTCAATTCCTACTCGACTTTTACCCTCAGTGTATGGCAATTTTCCTTGGGAAAGGCTACAGTAATTTCTGTGAATTCCATTTAATTGAATTGAACCCTGTAGGCATTTCTAATCCCCTAACACATCTTTAAATTCATCAGCGGTAGAAAGCTTGCTTGTTGCGAGAATTTTCTACAAGGTTTAAACCAGCTACTCGTTTTCATCCTAAACAGCCTTTGCTTCAAAATCTACCACAATTTTTTATCTCTATGCCTCCAATTTAAACCTCATTTTTCTATGACTTGCAACCATTCTCCTGAATATTTTTTTTTTTAAACCCTGCATTTAACTTTTGCATGGTGTTCTTACTTGCAAGATTTAATACGGTCTGAATTTGAATGTTAGTTAGCCCACAGGCCATAATAAAACACAAGAGTTCCAAACACAAATTATTAATAAAATCAATTTGAAATGAAATTGGAATAAAATACAATGATTTAATACGCAGATAAGTAAAATAAGGCAAAATTATACTTCAGTATCCACCCCTATAACGTACAACATTGTATTTGTTTGTAGCGACTGTTTCAAGTTACAAGGCACTGAAAAAAGTGACTTGTGACTGTTTTTCACACTTACGACCATTGTAGCATCGTCATGATCACATGAACAAAATTCAGATGCTTGACAGCTGACTCACATTTATCTTTTTTTAAAAAAAATAATTCTCCAAACATACACAAAAATCCATACATATACTACATTATCAAAACATCCATAGTAATATATTTCTGTCCAAAATATCCTAAACATACCGATATATCCTTAGTTTGCTCCTTTTGTATTTTTATCTCCAGTCTGCTTTCCTTCTATATTTCATACTACTCCCCTCCCTCTATCTCCCTCTCTCCCCTCTACCTACTTCCTCCCTTTCTACCTCTTTCCTACTTCCCTCCTCTCTCTCCCCGCTTCCTTTCTACTTCCTCTTCCTCCCTCTTATCCTTCCCTGAGTACATCTACTCGTAGGGGTGGCCAAACTATGGTTCTTTGAGGACCTGTGGACTTCAGCTCCCAGAATTCCTGAGTTAGCCATGCATGCATGGCTGGCTCAGGAATTCTGGGAGTTGAAGTCCACAGGTCCTCAAAGAACCATAGTTTGGCCACCCCTGATCTACTGTAATCTTAATCCATTCTATGGTTAGCAGACTAGGAATTCAAAAACCCTAACTTCATTCCAGCATCGGAGCTACTTCTTAAACTTTTCCCTTTATCTATATTTATATATTTAATATATTTTACCAGGTATATCTACTATTATTCTAATTCTGCCTCCTTCCTCCTATTTTTGTCGCCTGGGTCTACCACCTCTTAACTCTCAACTTTCTTTCAAATTAATTGCTATAGCTTAACTTCCAAGAATCTTCATTATCTCTTTTTATTTATTTATTTTGTCAAAACATGTACAAGATAGCAGGTATTGGTATAAACATAAACAAAAGCAAAGTAGGTACAGGTAAATTTGGACAATAGGACAGTAGGACAGGGACGGTAGGCACAATTATGCGATTATGCACGCCCCTTACAGACCTCTTAGGAATGGGGTGAGGTCAACAGTAGACAGTCTAAGGTTAAAGTTTTGGAGGTTTGGGGAAGAAACCACAGAGTCGGGTAGTGCATTCCAGGCATTGATCACTCTGTTGCTGAAGTCGTATTTTCTGCAATCGAGTTTCGAGCGGTTTACATTGAGTTTGAATCTATTGTGTGCGCGTGTGTTGTTGCGGTTGAAGCTGAAGTATTCATTGACAGGTAGGACATTGTGGCAGATGATTTTATGAACTACATTTAGATCAGATCGAAGGCGACGTAGTTCTAAGTTGTCTAATCCCAATATTTCAAGCCTGGTGGAATAAGGTATTCTGTTGCGAGCAGAGGAGTGGAGGACTCTTCTCGTGAAATATTTCTGGACTCTCTCGATTGTATTAATGTCCGATATGCAGTGCGGGTTCCAGACAGGTGAGCTGTATTCGAGAATTGGTCTAGCAAATGTTTTGTATGCTCTGGTTAACAGTGTAATATTGCCAGAGAAGAAGCTACGCAAGATTAGATTAACAACTCTTAGTGTACCAACTCTTGTACCTCTTAATTTTAGGCCTTATTCCTTCCTCTCCTCAATTGATATCTTTATTCATATTTATGACGGTTGCAGTGTCCTGGGGTCATGTGATCACCTCTTGCCACTTTCTGACAAGCAAAGTCAACGGGGAGCCAGATTCACTTAACAACCATGTCACTAACTTAAGAACTGCAGTGATTCGTTTAACAACGGTGGCAAGAAAGATGTAAAATGGGGCAACTGTCCCATTTAGCAACAGTCTTACTATGTCACTGACTTAACAACTGTCTCACTTAGCAACAGACATTTTGGACTCAATTATGGTAGTAAGTTGAGGACTACCTCTATCTAACTTTAAAAAAGTAGTTTTATAGTATTCAGTAAGTAAATCAATAATAACTCAACAATCCATTAACCTTCTATTCCTTCTTATTTTTTAAATCAGCTCAATTAAAAGTTTTCTCTGAAGGATCGTCCTCTTTTTGCAATGCAAATAATGTTTTAGTCTATAAATGTTTATCGTTAGTGCTGCACATGTTTACAAAATGGTTCAGCCTTTGCGATTTACTGAATTTTGTTTTCAGGAAAGCTGGTATAAATTTTGTATAAGCTCCAGGTCTGAGATATGAGTATTTTCATTCCCAGGATCTTTTAGCAGAATGATAGAAAAACAGAGTTGGAAGGGACCTTGGAGGTCTTCTAGTCCAACCCCCTGCTTAGGCAGGAAACCCTACACCACTTCAGACAAATGGTTATCCAACATCTTCTTGAAAATTTCCAGTGTTGGAGCATTTACAACTTCTGGAGGCAGGCTGTTCCACGGATTAATTGTTCTCACTGTCAGGAAATTTCTCCTTAGTTCTAGGTTGCTTCTCTCCTTGATTAGTTTCCACCCATTGCTTTTTGTTCTACCCTCAGATGCTTTGGAGAATAGTTTGACTCCCTCTTCTTTGTGGCAACCCCTGAGATATTGGAAAACTGCTATCATGTCACCCCAGTCCTTCTTTTCACTAGAGTAGACATACCCAGGGGTGGGTTCTACTTACCTTCCCTACCGGTTCGCATCGCATTGGAAGTGCGCGTTTTATGCCTGTGTCACGTCAGGGAAATGACCCTCTGCGGTTCTTTGCCAGCCGCTTTCAAGGAGCAGCGACCGGAGGACCAGTTCAGGGGCGTGGCCAGCTGGCCATCGCTACCAGTTCGGTGAGTGGGGGCAAATTTCCGCCACTGGTACAGGAGAACCAGTCTGAACCAGCAGCAACCCACCACTGGACGTACCCAATTCCTGCAACCGTTCTTCATATGTTTTAGCCTCCAGTCCCCTAATCCTCTTTGTTACTCTTCTCTGCACTCTTTCTAGAATCTCAACATCTTTTTTTATATCGTGGTGACCAAAACTGGATGCAGTATTCCAAGTGTGGCCTTACCAAGGCATTATAAAGTGGTATTATTCATGTGATCTTGATTCTATGCCTCTGTTAATGCAGCCTAGGATTGCATTGGCTTTTTTGGCAGCTGCAGTGTTAATAGAGTTATAGACAGCTCATTTGCTCTACAACAGAGGTCTTCAAACTTGGCAACTTTATGACTTGTGGACTTCAACTCCCAGAATTCTCCAGCCAGCATAGCTGGCTGGAGAATTTTGGGAGTTGAAGTCCACAAGTCTTAAAGTTGCAAAGTTTGAGGACCCCTGTTCTACAACATGAATGACATGTTCCAATGATAAACCACAACTGAATCATCATCTTACACTTTCAGTTTTTATTCCACATGCTACCCAATCATTAAAGAGTCTTATAATTGTCCAAAGTCATAAACATATGCTTTTTTAAAGGCACCCATGCCTTCACTTTTTCTCCTTTTCCTTGTAAAAAAAAATACACTTCCCACATGCAACATTACAGTATTTCTTAGCGCAAGCAGTGTTCACGGGTCTCAACACCTTATCAGATTCATCTTTGAACTGAAATAAATGAAATGCTTTTATTGTCTTCTCCCAGCAAACTGCAGAAACAAAGCTTACCTGTAATTTCTCATTATGTTTATCAGCTCCAATATAGCCCGAAGCTTTGTTTCCTTTGTCTCCAGTTTTCCAACACATTTCCAAGAAAACTAATCTGGAAACTGCCGTTGATGGTTGATTCCCTAGACACCATCCAAAATATGGCTCTGAAACCATATTGTATTAGTACAACACACCATTCAAAGGGTGTTCATCCCAAATTGTATAGCTAAGTCTGTAGAGATTCTCAGTCATCCAGGTCATGGTTGTCCCAAAGGTGCTTTTTCAGGAGGCAATTGGACTTTCTTGTTTTTGAATGGTGTGGGAGTAGGAATGGCTTTCCAGAGGAAAAAATTGCAGACTACAGGAACCAGGAGCACTACTCATGTGACCCTGAGGACACAGATAAACCTCCAAGTGCTTCAACGACCCTCTAAAAGGATGCAAATGACCAGCTGTCTGCAAGGAGTATCAATCCTTCCATTCCCCACTGTCCTGTCAGAACTGAAGAAGCTTCTTGGATCAGAAGCGAAATGTCTTCAAAAGAAAAAAACAAGAACGTCCAGTTGCCTCCTGGAAAAGCACCTTTGGGACATCAAAAAAGCTTCCCAGCAGAAAGAAATGGCCAACAAACCCAGTTATATCCCTGCAGTGATTGAAAATTGAGTTCATATATTCAGTCTTATATTGAATTTATTAACTGATAGAAAGAGATATCTGCATTTATCCCTTGCATGAGTTCAGTCAGAAAGTTCAGCTAATCTGTGAGAATGAATTCATAGTGCCATAGAATTTAATTATGTGACAAGGCAGAAGACAACTTTTGAATAAGGGTTGCGACGAGGAAAGGAAAGAAGGAAAGGAAAAGGGAGGAAAGGAAAGAAGAAAAAGAAAGAAAGAAAGAAAGAAAGAAAGAAAGAAAGAAAGAAAGAAAGAGAAGGAAGGAAGGAAGGAAGGAAGGAAGAGAGAGAGAGAAAGAAAGAAAGAAAGAAAGAAAGAAAGAAAGAAAGAAAGAAAGAAAGAAAGAAAGAAAGAAAGAAAGAAAGAAAGAAAGAAAGAAAAACTTATGACCACAAGTGAGCCCAAAATTTTGGTTGCTAAGCAAGAGCGTTGTTAAGTGAATTTCACTACATTTTCCAAGTTGCCCATCCCCACCTGGTCACATGACTACCAAGCACGCCCAACGAGTCACCTGACCACGAAGTCATGCCCACCTGACCTCCAAGCCACGCCCACAAAATAAGGCACACCCACAGAACCGGTAGGGAAAATTTTTAGATTTCAACCACTGGGTTGCGTTGAATGCATGCCAATGGAGCTTGTCTCGGTACGCAGCTTCCATATTCCCTGGTTGCTCTGAGGATACAAGAGGCTTATGGTAGTAGCAGAGTAGGGGGTGTGTGAAACCCTCACGTTAGAGAGGAACAGGTGCAGCTCACAAAAGTGTCAAGAGCTTGTCATGTTGTATGGGAGCCCTTAACAAGGCAAGAGGATCCTTTGAAATGGCTAATTAAGAGAAAGGAAGACGGAAGCTTTAACTTGGTTTAATCCACTTGGTAGCATTACGCAAAGAAGGAGTAAAGGTTTGAGATCCAATTTCTCTTTTTGTTTTACTTCAAAACCTCGCTAACGAAGGGAACTCCTGCCAGCAATTCATTAAAATTCAGAATCGTTCACTACTCAGGCACGAAGGCCATCGATTTTTCTCCCTTCGGAGTTTGTTTCTCCCAGAGCATTCTTCGGATCAGAACCGAAGGCTGAAGCTGAGAGAGAAAATTAACTGCCTGATGATGGTAATTTCAAACTTTGCTTAGCCACAAAACCAGCAAAGGAGCTGTATCTTTTGCTGTTGCATTAAGGAACTGGTCTCCAGGAAAAATGCTCCAATTAAAATTGGATTTAGTTCTACTTGTGGCAGACAGGCTAAAATACCCCAAACGGATTGATAACTGCCCTTATCATTAATTATCTGAGAGGTGGTGAATATGGACATGTTCAAGGACAGAAGAGTTTGGGGGTTCCTCCAATGACCAGTGAGAACAATTAACCAGTGGAACTGCTTGCCACCAGAAGTTGTTGGTGCTCCATCACTGGAGGTTTTCAAGAAGAGTCTGGACAGTCATTTGTTCAGAATGACATAGGGTCTCCTGCTTGAACAGAGGGTTGGACTATAGGACCTCCAAGGTCCCATCCCACCCTGTTATTCTATGTTCTATCAGGGAGTGTCTTTGAGAGCCAACTCTTCCCAACTTTATGGTTCTATAGAAGGAGAAGTTTGAAGAAGTTGTAGGATTCTGGTACAGACGACTGCATTGCTCAGCCTAAAGCTTGCAACTTTTAATGTTGTTGTGTATGGGGTGAAATCCAGCAGGTTCTGACAGGTTCTGGAGAACCGGTAGCGGAAATTTTGAGTCGTTCGGAGAACTGGCAAATACCATATCTGGCTGGCCCCAGAGTGGGGTGAGAATGGAGATTTTGTAATATCCTTCCCTCAGGAGTGGGGAGGGAACGGGGATTTTGCAGTATCCTTCCCCCAGGAGTGGGGTGGGAATGGAGATTTTCATTTTTTTTTATTTATTAGTGATATTTATATACCGCCTCATAGTGCAAGCACTCTCTAAGCGATTTACACCATTAAGCAATGTATATATTTACATTGCCCCCAACAATCTGGGTCCTCATTTTACCTACCTTGGAAGGATGGAAGGCTGAGTCAACCCTGAGCCGGTGAGATTTGAACAGCTGAACTCAAATGATCAGTCAGCTAAAGTAGCCTGCAGTACTGCACTCTACCTGCTGCGCCACCTCGGCTCTTTTGCAGTATCCTTTCCCCAGGAGTGGGGTGGGAATAGAGATTTTGCAATATCCTTCCCCCAGGAGTGGGGAAGGGATGGGGATTTTGCAGTATCCTTCCCCTGCCACGCCCACCAAGCCACGCCCACTGAACCGGTAGGGGAAATTTTTGAATTTCACCCCTGACACAACACCACAATAAGATCCTTCCACTTTGTCAAGGAGCTAGGAACACTTTTCTCTTTTGTGGGCCATGGTGAATTTTGCCCCTCTCCTCCCCTCCCCTCCCCTCCCTTCCCCTCCCCTCTCAAAAAGATTGACTGTCACTCTATCCAGATATTTTTATAGTGATTCATCATGAGCAAAGTACATTATTCAGTATTTCTAAACCCGGCATTTAGCAGCCCTTCAAAGCTTAGACTAGGACAAGAGGCTGTGTGTTTGTGTGTGTGTGTGTGTGTGTGTGTGTGTGTGTGTGTGTGTGTGTGTGTGTGTGTTATTGTAACTTGTTTATTTTTCTCCTTTGAAGAGTGAGCCTTGAGCCACCTGGTGGAAACTTCAAATAATACATTTGCCTCCCCATGCAGAGGTTGAGTCCTGGAACAGCATCTTAAAAACACCACATTTTCCTTTTCCTTCTCGTTTCATGGATGGCTTAATGAGCTGCAGTAATCATTTGCTTAGCTGCAAAATAAATTTGAACTTGGAGCGTGGCCCCATTGGGGACTGAAATTTCAATTGAACTGAAAAAGCAGGAATTACTCTTTTTCAGAGAGAAGTGAATTAAGGTAATTTGATATTTGGGATGCTATAAGGTGCCTCTCAGTCCATTTCTGGCTCATTTTAGAGAGGATGATAGATTTCCAGAAGGGGACTTCTATCAACTTTGGAATTTCACTTAGCATTTTGCAGACATTTCAGCGATATTTATTTATTTATGCAAGCATGCATGGATTGAGATGGGCAGCTATACTGTAGAAACGGAATATATAAATAAATGAATAAGTTACATCCTTCTTTTCTCCAGGTGGCTAACCTATCTGGGTGAAAAAGCTAAACAGAATTGGGCTCTGTTAGTATATGGATCAAAAATCTCCAGGAAAGACAAGATTGTGTAGACCAGTGGTTCTCAACCTTCCTAACACGCCCCCCCGCCCACGCGCCCCCACCACGACCCACCCCGCTGCTGCGCCAGCCACCACAACCCCCCGCCACCATTTCAGTTCTTTTACCCTCTGCGCATGCGCAGAGGGTAAAAGAACCCAAATGGCGGCGTCCAGGCAAAATCTTCCGACCCCTGTGAAAGGGTCGTTCGACCCCCAGGTTGAGAACCGCTAGTGTAGACTAAGCGGGAAATTTCTGCAGATTGAATTGGAAATCCTAGAAGATCACAGTGAAAAACCATGTTTGTTTGTTTGTTTGTTTGTTTGTTTGTTTGTTTGTTTGTTTGTTTGTTTTGCATTCCTTGGATTGAGGTCCAAGTATGTCTAGTCCAAAGTTCTTCAAACTTGGCAACTTTAAGACTTGTGGACTTCAACTCCCAGAATTCTCCAGCCAGCTATCTTAAAGTTTAAGGCTTAAAGTCTTAAAGTTGCCAAGTTTGGGGACCCCTGGTCTAGTCTAATGAAAAGAATGAGTAGGGGAGGCATGATAGCAGTCTTCCAATATCTAAGGGGCTGCCCCAAAGAAGAGGGGGTCTCCTAAAGCACCCAGACACAAACTGAGCAATGTGGTATATGCAGTACAATGCAGTGAGCCATGCACAGATCTGTACATTGGGGAAACAAAACAACCACTTCACAAACGCATGGCACAACATAGAAGAACAAACCTATCAGGACAAGATTCAGCACTCCATCTGCATTTAAAAGACAAAGGCCACTCTTTTGAAGACAGCAAAGTCCACATTTTGGACAGAGAGGACCGCTGGTTTGAAAGAGGGGTCAAAGAGGACATACTATGTCAAAATTGAACAGCCCTCTCTCAACAGAGGGGGAGGGATATGACGTCATTTATCTCCAGTCTACAACACAGTCCTTTCAACAGTTCCAAGAAGGCTCCACCCCCATTTGCACCACTCAGTTGACCCTGAGGACACAGATAAACCTCCAGGTGGCCTCAATGACCCACTAAAAGAATGCAAATGACCAGCTGTCTGCAAGGAGTATAAATCCTTCCATTCCCCACCATCCAGTCAGAGCTGAAGAAGCTTCTTAGATGAGAAGCAAAACATCTTCAAAGAAAAACCACCTTTGAGACATCCATAAAGTCACCAGGACCTGAGTGAGTTTTAAGAGAGACTTGGATGTACCCAATGCTCCTCTGTTTTGGTAATGGCCCAATAAAGGTAGTCCTCCGCTTACAACGACTCATTTATTGATCATTCAAAGTTAGAACGACACTGAAAAACCTGTGATGGTTTTTCATGACCGTTGTAGTACCTCCGTGGTCACATGATCAAAATTTAGATGCTGGGCAACTGGCATGCATTTGTGATTCTTGCAGGGTTCCGGGGTCATGTGATCAACTTTTGCGACTTCCTGACAAGCAAAGCCAATGGAGAAGTCAGTGTAGGAAATGATCGGGCTGAGACTGAGGGAGGGATCAAGCACATCATCCAGGGATGGGCTTCAAAATTTTTAACAAGGGGTTCTCTGCCCAGTTGCTGGGTGGGCGTGGGCATGGCCTAGTCGGCCTCCTGCATCACGGCGGGGGAGGCGCATTTTTGCCCTCCCCAGGCTCCCTAGGTTTTCCTTGAGCCTCCTGGAGGACTAAAATGGCCTCCCCAGGCTCCGGAGGCCCTCTGGAATTCGGCCTTCCCGAACCTCTGGTAGGCCCATTTTTTGCCCTCCCCTAGCCTCCATGCACGCCCTGCCCTTACCTGCATCCAAAACGGGCCGCATGGGGACTCCTGGGAGGGGCATGGTTGGGTGGGCGGGGCCAGCCAGGAGTGTGATTTGGGGGGTTCTCTGAACTGCACAAAATCTTAGTAGAGGTTCTCCCGAACCCCTGCGAACTCCCAGCAGCCCACCCCTGACATCATTAGTCATGAGTCCCCGTGCACCCACAAGAGATCTAAGTGCAGATCATCTTGAATTCCCGTGATTCTTAGCTACCGCCAGTTTGCTTGGACCATTAGTAGTTCAGATTCTTGTATAGAGCTTAAGCTTGCAATAAATCTGGATCTTCTTATTTCCTTTGAGCTTGACAGCCAGATTCACTTAACAACCTTGATACTATATTAACAACTGCAGTGATTTGCTTAAACAGCTGTGGCAAGATACATTGTAAAGTAGGGTAAAATTCACTTAACAAATCAATCAATCAATCAATCAATCAATCAATCAATCAATCTATCTATCTATCTATCTATCTATCTATCTATCTATCTATCTATCTATCTATCTATCTATCTATCTATCTATCTATCTATCTATCTATCTATCTAAGCTCCATCTATCTACCTTTCTATCATCCATTTGTCTGTCCATTTATCATCCATCCATCCATCCTTGAAGGATAATAAGAGTCGTAGTGGTGCAGTGGTTAGAATGCAATACTGCAGGCTAATTCTGCTGACTCCCAGGAGTTTGATCCTGACCGGCTCAAGGCTGACTCAGCTTTCTATCCTTCTGAGGTTGGTAAAATGAGGACCCAGATGGTTGGGGGCAATATGCTGATGTTGTAAACCACCCAAAGAGTGCCGTAAAGCTACTATGAAGTAGTATATAATTCTAAGTGCTATTGCTATTACTATCACGTTTTCCTCTGATCATGTGAGAACTAATTCTCACACTTTTTATAGCTAGTTGGTTCCAACTGCATCCATGCCATTTAGAGCTGTGTATTTCAATGATGTCCTTTAATCTCAGATCCTGATCAGTATGCATTTAATGTTTCCAGGTGTGCCTTTGCTTCCTTTATGCATGTCAACCTTGAGCAAATTTGTCTAGATGTTACTTTTTATCTCAACTATGTAACGTTTGGATTGGATGCTTCCAATATCAAAGTGTAATTGGTGTACTCTGTTTTCAACTAGTTTAATATTTTGGATCATTTGACATCTGTTCAGTTATGAGCAGGTCAGTTTTAAGCAATGAAGTGTCCTTTTTGCAAACTTAGCAGAAGACGTTCGAGGCCGAGCCATTAATGTGTACCTGGGAGAACCACAACTCACCTTAATGAAGATTATCTTGGTTTATTTTAACCCACATATGGAATTGGGAATTGCATGTGGCTCAGAGTCAGCATGGTTGGAGATGTTTATAAGCACTGCAAATGAATCCATCTTCCACTGGCATGGGTTACATAAAGAAAAGGCAGGACTAGAAGCAATGGATGGAAACTAATCAAGGAGAGAAGCAACCTAGAACTAAGGAGAAATTTTCTGACAGTTAGAGCAATTCATCAGTGGAACAGCTTGCCTCCAGAAGTTGTGAATGCTCCAACACTGGAAGTTTTTAAGAAGAGATTGGACAACCATTTGTCTGAAATGGTATAGAGTTTCCTGATTAAGCAGGGGGTTGGACTAGAAGACCTCCAAGGTCCCTTCCAACTCTGTTATTAAAAATGGAACATATTGTTTTTATTTAGTTATTTATTAGTTTGTCAAACATGTACAAGATAACAGGTATGAATATGATGCAATTTAAGGTGTTGGTTTTAACCTTTAAAGCCCTACATGGCTCAGGGCCAGGTTACCTCCGGGACCGCATCCTACCGCATACCTCCCTACGACCGGTTAGGTCCCACAGAGTTGGTCTCCTCCAGGTCCCATCAACCAAACAATGCCGGTTGGTGGGACCGCGGGGGAGGGCCTTCTATGTGGGAGCCCCGTCTCTCTGGAACCAACTCCCACCAGAGATCCGGATTATCCCCACCCTACTGGCCTTCTGTAAAGCCGTGAAAACATGGCTCTTCCTGCAGGCGGGGTGAAATCAAGATCAATCCCCCATGTGTGAATGATGGTCTGTTTTTAATTTTTTTTAAATTTTGTAATTTTTAAATCATTGGTATCGTTTTTATAAATTGTTTCGTATTATGTTGTACGCCGCCCTGAGTCCTACGGGAGTTGGGTGGTATTTAAAAACATCCAAATAAATAAATAAACAAATAAATAAACATGGACATGAACAAAGGAAATGAATACAAATAAATGGAGACAGTAGGACAGGGACGGTAGGCAGGCTGGTGTGCTTATGCACGCCCCTTTTACGGACCTCTTAGGAAAGGGCTGAGGTCCACGATAGACAGTTTAAGGTTGAAGCTGTGAGGGTTTGAGGATGTAACAACGGAGTCGGATCGAGCATTCCAGGCGTTGACCACTCTGTTGCTGAAGTCGTATTTTCTGCAATCGAGTTTGGAGCGGTTTACTTTGAGTTTATATCTATTGTTTGCCCGTGTATTATTGAGGTTGAAGCTGAAGAAGTCATTCACAGAAAAGACATTGTAGCATGAAATTTTGTGTACCATGCTTAGATCGGACCACAGGCGGCACAGTTCCAGATTGCCCAAGCCCAGAATTTCAAGTCTGGTGGCATAAGGGATCCTATTGTGAGAGTCCAATATATAGCTAAGAGTCCAGTGGTCAGCTGGTGTAAAGCAGCCCTGGGTTGAAAATCAGAACCTAAAATTACTGATGATTTGTGTTTGCAATTGTGAGAGATGTGTAGTAAGAGCTATACATATTTTTTTTCCTGTATTTGTCTTCTGGAAGGCATCGTTACAGAATTTGTCTGGGACAAATGGCACCTGTATTTGGAGGCCATATTCTGGCCATCAGCTGAATTCTTTCTTGAAAGACCATTTGGACTTTTCTAATTCTATAATCGTATAGCAAGTAAGAGCTAGAGATCCAGTTTGATGTAGTGTTTAAGGTGCTAGCCCAGGAACCAGGAAAGGCTGAGTTCTAGTCCTGTCTTAAACATGAAAAACTGGCTAGGTGATTTTGGGCCAATCACCAGAGATTGTGAGTTCTAGTCCCGCCTTAGGCATGAAAGCCAGGTGGGTGACTTTAGGCCAATCACCAAGAGATGTGCGTTCTAGTGCCATCTTGTAAATGAAAGCCAGCTACTATTGATTGGCCCAAATGACTTTGAGCCAATCAATAGCAATAGCAATACAATAGCAATAGCAATGACAATACAATAGCAATATAATAGCAATACAATAGCAATACAATAGTAATAACAATAGCAATACAATAGCAATAGCAGTTAGACCTATGTGCCACTTGGTAGTGTTTTACAGCATCCTCTGAGCAATTTACAAATGTCAGCATATTTATTTATTTATTTGGTTGTGTTGATGCCGTGTATATTAGAGGGGGAGAGCCTTTGAGAGCTGTATGCAATGACATTTCATTTTAATGTATGCCGATTAGTGTACATTCAAAGTGACGATAAAGTTATTCTAAATTCTAAGTTCTATATTTCCCCCAACAATTTGAGTCCTCATTTTACTCATTTGCAAGGTTGACTCAGCCTTCCATCCTTCCGAGGTGGGTAACATGAGGACCCAGATTGTTGGGGGCAATATGCTGAACTCTGTAAACTGCTTAGAGAGGGCTGTAAAGCACTATGAAGCGGTATATAAGTCTAAGTGCTATTGCTATGACTGACCTCAGAAGGATGGAAGGCTGAGTCAACCTTTAGCTCTTCAGGATCAAACTTCTGGCTATGGGCAGAGTTAGCCTGCAATACGTCAAACTCAAATCAGCTTCCTTTGAAGCAAATGAGAGAGAGAGGCTGTGTTTATGTCTGATATGGGGGAATCAGTGGTGGTTTGCTACCAGTTCGGACCGGTTCGCGCGAACCGGTGGTGGAAATTTGGCCACGGTCGCCGAACCGGTAGTGAAGCTTGTCACGATGTGAATATTGTCAGTTTGTGCATCTCTGTGTTTTATACTGTTCTTGTATCTATGGTCAGACAGACGTATGATATATTCTAGTACGCATGTCTACATTCCTGAGGTCAACTCCTTTCCCTTTCTCATCGCCATCTCTACCGAAGGTAGAACTGTTTTATTTTCTTAGCCGATACAATGTAGTCCTAATAAGAATTCTTTATTATTTTTCTACTGAAATAAATATTTTGTTTATTAGTATTTGAATCTCGGGCTTTATTTTCTAAGTAACAATGTCTTCAAAAGGGAAGCCCGATCCATCGCCTCTGAGAGAGTAATTCTCTTCCTAACAAAGCTGGCTTGCCACGCCCCGGAACTGGTTCCCTGGTCGCCACTGCTTGAAAGCGGCTGGCAAATAACCCTCTACGCATGTGCAAAGGCTTCTGCGCATGCGCAGAGGGTCAGTACCTGAATGTGACGTGCGCGCGCACTTCCGAACCGCTAGGGAAGGTAAGAGAAACCCACCCCTGGGGGGAATGCTTGTTTTTTGAAGGCAGCTGTGCTTATTAACCTCATTTCTTCCTACGTTAGTTCTTCCCAAAGAGAAAGTATCTGCTAGTGCAAGCAGAAGGCATTCGTTAAAGAAGGCAGAGCAAGACCAGGAACTTGCTTAGTGTGCCTGACAATAAAGAGTCAGAATTCCTCAACTGCCCTTCTTTTATATATTGGTGTTTTTCTGGTTGCCTCCTGTTCCTCCTTCTCCTTGTCTGTCAGGGATGGGTTTGAAGTTCACCCCAGCTGTGGGAAGCATCGATTGCTTCTGCCAGCAGCAGCCGGGGCTTGCTGCCAAGCGTCTCTGCGAGTCATTTATTGACAAAGAGCAACCAGCAGATGATGCTGTGTTCGGCTCTCCTCTCCTCTCCCTGCTCCCACGATGATGCACTGCTGATAGCAGCTGTCAAAAGTATTTGGCTTACGGAAACAGGACCTTCCGTCTGCCGAGAAAGGGAAGGTCGGCAGAAGGATCTGAATCCCGGTCTCCTGCCATGAAGACGTACCTTCCTCGGCAGCATAGCTGCTGCCGCGAATCCGATGGGATAGAGCCTGCCAGAGGAATGCCTCCTTTATCCAGAGGTGTCCATTGTACCTCCAGTTGGCAGAAAAACGCCCCAGGGCATTGTGGGTATCATCAGCATCATGGCCAGGCGTTAATATCGACAGCTTCGGGACCTTTGTGTCCGACGTCATCCCAAACCAAGACAAGATGTCACCCGACATGGGACAATGCGCAACGCAACCCCAGGAAAACCTTGGCGAAAGTAAAGGGGATGAGCAGAGGTAGAAGCACAGAGTGCACCTGTGCCCACAACTGGCACGGACCTGTACAGGTGAGCCTCTTTTGTTCCCAAGTTGCCTAGAACGGATAGACTCCCAAATCGAGCCAGGTAAAATCAATTAGCCATCGCTTTAGGAAGGATCAAAGTTCTTAAGCCTGGCAGTGCATTTTATGAAAGCCCAGTGTGCTGTCAAGTGTGAGAAAGAGACAATTTTGCAAGGAATTAGCTTCCGAGAAATATTTTATTCTCTGTTTTTAATGTGTTTTCTTTATAGTTTGGTGCCCTTTTTCCTGGTATATCGTGGCTTTGTAACATTGGACGGTGTGTTAACGTTAGTTCGTTGTCATTGTGTTGGGAAATGGTATCTCTAAGGGCAGCTAAAACAATTCAGAACAGGAAGACGAAAAAGAGAGTGACTGAAATATAATTTAAAAGAGGAATATCTGCCAAAAAAAAATCTAGGATGAAATAAGGTTTTTATTTTGCTTGTCTTCTGCGTGCAGCATGTATAATGAATTTGTTGCAGTCTGAAGTTTTGAAAATGACTCCCAGGCACTTTTACTTGGATTTGGTTATGCTAAGAATCAACATACAAGAGATATTTAAGTAATGCAAAAAATTAAATCAACAGGGATCTCTAATCGCTGATAATATTGAGAGATAACTATAATTGTCTCCCTTCTATAAACATCCAGAAATCAGAGTCTGTTTTTTTTTTTCATTTTCCCATGAGTTAAAATTTTGCTCAAAAAACCCCTGATTTTACTGGTCTTAATATTATGAAATGTTAAGGAGAAGAAAGAAAAACAGAAACAGTGTTAAATCTGTAAACCAAGAAATTAGTGTAAGGGAGAACAAGGTGTAAATAAATGTTTTCTTTAATCTAGGGGTTTTTTTATTTAAAAATAAGAATAAAGCACTTAAGCACTTAAAGCACTTAAAGTTAAATTTCAGTATAGAAGTGCAGGTATCATGGTATAAGTTTTAGCAAGAAAAATATTTGTATTATTATGAGTTTGGAAAACTGCTGAGAACTTTATAAAAGTAAAGTGTTACTATTTACATGAAACGAACGCTAATAACAAAAATTCCGTTTCTAATGAATAGCTTCGTTTTATGTCTATGAAAGCTACATTTTACAAGGCACTATAGATTTCCATTCATTGAATGGAAACACATGTTAAAGGAAAATAGCATTTGAATGTCTAACTCAGAGGTGGGTTCCTCCCAGTTCGGACCTGTTTGCCTGAACCAGTAGCAAACCGCTGGTGACAACACGATGATGTCACGGAACCGGTTCGGTCCGTGCTGGTCCGTGGGCGCCGTCATCTTTTTTTAAAAAAAATTCTTCGTAAATTTTTTTGGGGGGGATTTTTGGGGGTTTTTTTTCTTCTGTGCATGCGCAGAAGCCGAGTTTCTGGCACTGCACATGCGTTGCCATCTTGTTTTTGGCTTTTGGGGGGGGAAGATTTTTTTGGATTTTTTGCCACCGCGCATGCATCAGATAAATGATGTTCGTCCATCATGTTCGAAGAGGACCTTGACATCTATCAGATTGTGGGCTGTTTACGATGTGTCCGCAGGTGGCTGGTAAGGCCTATACGGGCACGAAATGTTCTGCCACATGTTGAGCAGACCATTGTCGCAGCATTTGCAGCTCTGGCTTTGCGGAGTGCTCGCTTTTCTCCTGCTATGGCTGTTCTTCTGTCCTCAGATATTTGGCAGCCTTGGTGGATCAGCATGCGCCATGTTGATCGATCTTGAGCCAGGGTTTCCCAGGAGGTGGTGTTGATATCGAGGGACTTGAAGGAGGCTTTCAACGAGTCTTTGTATCGTTTCTTTTGTCCCCTGTGCGATCGCTTTCCTTTAGACAGCTCACCATAGAGGAGCTGTTTAGGGATGCAATGGTCTGGCATCCTTACAACATACAACATACAACATGTATTCAGATAAATACATCACATTTAGAAGATACCCCAGTTTGTTCGGTATAATGGGTTCTTAGCTCAACTGCCTTAACTATAAACTTAGCAGTTCTGCTCATAATGTATATAGCAATAGCACTTAGACTTATATACCATTTCATAGTGCTTTACAGCCCTCTCTAAGCGGTTTACAGAGTTCAGCATATTGCCCCCAACAATCTGGGTCCTCATTTTACCCACCTCGGAAGGATGGAAGGCTAAGTCAACCTTGAGCCGGTGAGATTTGAACAGCTGAAGTGCTGAACTGCAGTGCTGCATTTTAACCACTACGCCACCTCAGCTCTTGAATATTGAATATTTAAGAATATTTATTTAAGGTTTTTAAGAAGAGACTGGACAGCCACCTGTCTGAAATGGTACTGGGTCTCCCGCTTGAGCAGGGGGCTAGACTAGAAGACCTCCAAGGTCCCTTCCAGCTCTAATCTGATTGACTGAAAGTTATGTCAACTACTATCTCAGTTACTTATCCAAGTAGCTTCTTCAGACTGAGCAACTTGGTTAGGGGGACCCCATATATATGTCCCCCCCAGGGTAGTTTCATTCAATAGGCATGTGTGTCAGTGGTGGGTTGTAAATAACTTTGCTACCGGTTCGCACGCTCATGTGCGCGATGCTTCTGCACATGCGCAGAAGCATCCCGGGCAGGTAGGCGGAGCCTCCCACCGCCAGCGCTACCGGTTCTAAGAACCGGTCCAAACTGGGAGCAACCCACCGATTGCTCCCGGTTTGTGTGTGTCGTCCCTACCCTCTTCATCTCTCTTTCTCTCTTTGTCTTTCCTCTTTTTTAAGCCAAGCCTCTTATGCTCAGTGTATACACAGAGTTTTGACTTCTCCGGCAAGATTATTCTTGGCTGTATGATTCCTGCTGTATTCCCTCGGTATTGGGTTCTGTTTGGTGTACACTTCAATGATACATAATTGAATATGACAGCAAGGATGGCTGATAAATGCCCATTAGTGCTCCATTTATGCAGTTTTAGCTTTTCTTGCTGAACGTATTCATGAATTAAAAGAAGAAGAAAGCCACAGCGCCTCAAACTACAGACCTAGAAATCCAGTGATTCCCAGCCCCCTTAAAAATTACATTAATTTTGCTCGTCTGGGTGAGTGTTTATCAGAGGTGGGATTGCCATAATTTCCCTACCGGTTCGCCCATATGAACGCATGCACAGGGCCTTCCACACATGTGCTTTGCTTGTGCACGTGGCTTGCACGCATGTGCGCGGCTTGAAAATGTGGCTAAATAGGACGACATAGCACCGGGGCGGGCAGGCAGGCCCACCTGCAGGTCGCTACTACCAGTTCGCCCGAACCTGTCCAAACCAGCTGAATACCACCTCTGGTTTATTCATAATTGTATTACAGCAACATGCAATTAAGGTTGTGGAAATCATCTCTTGAATTGCCCCGACAATACTTGTTCTTTTGCTTGCTTTAATTCAGATTTGTTCAGCCAAGGAAGTTTTGTAGGCCTTAAAATGGGGATCCGGTTGGCTGTTTTACGGTCCTTGGACATGCAGCTTTGGGGAAAGAAAGAAAAGGCATATGTAATCATGCTAGACTCGAGCTACAATAACGTGGCGTGATGACAAACCCATTGAAGGCTAGATTCTGCTTCTTAAATCTTCCCAGGGGTGGCTAGACAATTAGCAAGTACAACTAGGATTGACTGAGCTGGCCAATTGAAACAATTTCCTTGAGATCTCTTCCTTCCTTGCCTTGTTTTCCCTTTTCACCTACTGACTTGAGAGATCAGAATGAAGGAGATCCAACATGGGGCAGTGGGTATATTAACTGGTGTCAGGAGTGACCTTTTGATATCTATCTATCTATCTATCTATCTATCTATCTATCTATCTATCTATCTATCTATCTATCTATCTATCTATCTATCTATCTATCCATCCATCCATCCATCCATCCATCCATCCATCCATCCATCCATCCATCCATCCATCCATCCATCCATCCATCTATCTATCTATCTTTCTATCTGAGGTGGGTTCCTACCGGTTCGGCCGAACCGGTAGTGACCCGCTGGAAACGTCACGATGACATCACGGAACCGGTTTGGTCGGTGCAAGTGCATGGGTGCCTCCATCTTTTTTTATTTTTTTTTAATTTTTAATTTTTATTTTTTCTTCTGAGCATTCGCAGAAGCTGAATTTCCGGCACTGTGCATGTGGTCGCCATCTTGTTTTCGGCTTTAAAAAAAAATCGGCACTGCGTGTGCGTGGAAAGCACACACACGCCCGCGAGGCACGCCCACACAGCATGGGAGGAAGCGAACCAGCACCGAGGTAATTTAGAACCCACCCCTGCTATCTATCATCATCTAATATCAAGCGCCTGAATTACTAATAATTCAATCAAATTGGCGTTGGTAAATAAGAGTCACAGGAATTCAAGGTAGGCTGGATTTAGATTTCTTGTGGGCGCAAAGGGATTTGAGACTAATAATGCATTTGACTCTCCCTCGTTCTCAGCCTGGTCAGCTCCTACATCTATCTATATACTCTGTCTATCTGTCTGTCTGTCTGTCTGTCTAGCTATCTAAATCTATTAATATTTATCTACCTTCTATCATCTATCATTTCCATCCATCCATCATCTCTATCTCCTAACTTTTGAAAGCAAGCAGTCAAGCTTACAGTAGAGAGTATCAAGAACTCCTGCCTGTTTCTCTGTCTATGTGTGTTTGTCTCCTCTCTCTGTGTGTCCCTCCCTCTCCCTCTCTCCCCCTCCCTCCCTTCCCCCCTTTCTCAATTTCTCTCTGAGATGAGGAATTTATCCATAGGGTAAATGCTTTAGGAGAATTGCTCAGAGGAGCAGCTTGATAAATTAAAATAAATCCATCCATGTAGCATTCTTAGACTGCGGTACCCAGAAGTCATTATGCATTGGAACGGAAGACCTATCAATTGTCTCCATTGTGCACTCGAAGCCTGCCATTCGCTTTCTGAAGTGTGCAATAAGATCAACCAGCTGCTCTGCTATTCAAACAGAGGAGGAACTGAATCAGCGGATTTTTTTTTTAAATATTTCCTGTACAGATTTCTTCTCTATTCCAACTTGATTGATGCTATTGTTTCCTTTTGAGGGAAAACAAAAACCCAGCAGTTTTGAAGGAGCTTTCTCTCCTGTTCAAGTTGTTCGAAAGTGGTCGGAAGTTAAGAGAATCCTAGCCAACTTGGCAGCTGCTAACGGGGCATCTGAAGGAGCACTTTTCCTCTGTAGAGTTTTCCCACTGTTGCTGGCCACCAGTTGGGCTGTGCCATGAAGTGGAAAGACACTTTGCTTCCATGTTCTTATGATAAGGTGACCAGACGTCCCGCTTTTGGCGGGACAGTCCCGCTTTTTAATAATTTGTCCCGCATCCCGCAGCGTTTCAAAAAAGTCCCGCTTTTTAAATTTGAATTTGCCCTGCACACCCCTCTGCCTCCTGTCTCGCCTGCCTCCTCCTGCCAGGCGGGGAGTGAGGGCAGTGAGAGGGGCAGCGGCGGTTTTGCCTGATCGTCGCCGCAGAGCCGAAGAAGCTGGTGGCGTTCGCGGCATGGGGCTTCCCCCGCCCGCTTTCCCCGGCTGCCGGGACGCCGCCATTTGCATTCTTTTGCCCTCTCCGCAAGCAGAACGCTTTGCGCATGCGCAGAGGGCAAAAGAACGCAAATGGCGGCATCCCGGCGGCCGGGGAAAGCGGGCGGGGGAAGCCCCGCACCGCGAACGCCACCAGCTTCTTCGGCTCTGCGGCGACGAACAGGTAAGCCCGCACCGGTAGGAACCCACCCCTGGTTGTGATGAAGGGAGGGTGTTTGGGGGGTGGTGCACAAAGCTGCAGGATAAGAGAGATGGACCCCTCCCGTCTTGCTCCCCTAGAAACCCCCCCCATCAATGGTGTCCCGCTTTACAAATATTAAAATCTGGTCACCTTATCTTATGATTAAGACAGCAGCACCGGGAAGATCCCACTGCTTTTACCAAAATAACTAAAGCGGCGGTTCTCAACCTGGGGGTCGCGACCTCTTTCACAAGGGTCGGGAGACTTTGCCCGGATGCCGCCATTTGTGTTTGTTTATTTATTTATTTATTTATTTATTTATTTATTTATTTATTTATTTATTTATTTATTTATTTATTTATTTATTTATTTATTTATTTATTTATTTATTTATTTTGTTCGATTTGTATGCCGCCCAACTCCCAAAGGGACTCTGGGCGGCTTACAGCAAAGAGAAACATGTGAATGAACAAAACCATAAAAACAGAACAATAATTAAAATACATATAAAAATTAAAAAACTATCAAACATATCACGGGGTGGCCGTTTAAAATCATTCTCCACGGTCCCCACGGTGTTCTTTTACCCTCTGCACATGCGCAGAACGCTTTGCACATGTGCAGAGGCTGAAAGAACCCAAATGGCGGCGGCGAAGTGAAGGTCGCAGCGGCGGGCGAGGTGGGGCGTGAGGGCAGGGCGCGGGTCGCGGCATTAGGAAGGTTGAGAACCACTGAACTAAAGCAACATTTGGCAGGCCTGAAGATGAGGGTGGGGGGGCGGCCTGTCAAGCCTGCAAACCATTTTTTGGGCCTTGGATCTTCAGGCCTGCCACATTTAGTGCTGTGGGAAACTGGGAGGGGGGAATTGTATGGCGCTGGGGAGATATGTAGTCAAAATAACATTCCTTTCTCCGAGAGTCAAGGTCACTCTGCCCTGCACCTGGAGGGGTGTTCCTGGGAGGCATCTCCAGTTGGGACGGTGCATTGATTAGACAATGTGATGGACATCTGGGTGTTGGGTCAGGGACTTGGACTTTCTTTTGGGTGGGGAAAACCTGGAAGCTTTCAAATTCGGGTTTTCCCAGATGTGCCAATATGACATCTCTAATAAAATGGAACTTTGAGGAAACTCATGCCTCGGAGTTTTCTTTCGTTGGGGGTGTTACTTGGAACCCTGACAACATTATGGTGCTGTTGTGTCCCAAGTCCTATTCCTTTGAAATGTGATATAAAAAAGGATATTGAGACTCTAGAAAGAGTGCAGAGAAGAGCAACAAAGATGATTAGGGGACTGGAGCTAAAACATATGAAGAACGGTTGCAGGAATTGGGTATGTCTAGTTTAATGAAGAGAAGGACTAGGGGAGACATGGTAGCAGTGTTCCAATATCTCAGTGTTCCAAAGAAGAGGGAATCAAGCTATTCTCCAAAGCACCTGAAGGCAGGACATGAAGTGATGAATGGAAACCAATTAAGGAGAGAACCAACCTGGAACTAAGGAGAAATTTACTGATAGTTAGAACAATTAATCAGTGGAATGATTTGCCTCCAGACGTCCCCAAAGGTACTTTTTCAAGAGGCAACTGGACTTTCTGGTTTTCCTTTGAAGACGTTTCGCATCTCATCTAAGAAGCTTCTTCAGCTCCAGAAGTTGTGGGTGCTCCATCACTGGAGGCTTTTTAAGAAAGAGACTGGACAATCATTTGTCTGAAATGGTATAGGGTTTCCTTCTTGAGCAGTGGGTTGGTCTAGGTCCCTTCCAACTCTAGGTCCCTTCCAGCCCGATTAGTGTGTTATGTATACAATTTTCAATGCATGTAGAAAAAAGGCAGATCTTGCACCCAAATCCTCAAACTCTTGTTTCTGTGGTCTAATTCCCATAGTCTTCTCCATGGATTTGGACTGATTCTACCATTAGTGGAAGGAACCGGTTGCTTTGTTCTTCTTAACATCAGGAAAAGTCCTACCAATAAGAGAGATACTTCATTATTCCTTTCTGGAATAACTTCTGGAATCCCAGTTAGTTGCCCAGTACAAAGTGCTGTGAAATTAGCTAAGGCACCAACTAATATATGCAGATTCTGTCAATGACCAGAGCTATTGATGAATGAGTGATGGTCCTGCATCGCTGATGGGAATTCAGGCTCATTATGCTTCTAAATACTAGTTACAGGAGACGTTAGACAGGTGAGCAGGAGATAACTCCATCTCCTGCTTGTGATCACTGCAGTGTTTCTCAATCTTGGTGGCTTTTAGACGTGTGGACTTCAATCCCCAGAATTCCCCAGCAGCATTAACTTAACTGTGGAATTCTGGGAGTTGACATCCACACATCTTAAAGCTACCAAGATTGAGAAACAATGCCTGACAGATGTCTGTTGATTCTTGTGAGAAACAAAATGCTGAACTGAAGAAGACTATTGGTCAACAGTACTTTTGTCCTCCTGACCCATCTGAATACCTCCATGAAAGAAATGCCACATTTTCTTAAGATTGGCAAATATTCTGTTTTTATTTCCTTCTAGCAGTAGAAAAGTTGCAACTTGGAACAAGACCTGGTGGACCTATTTTTTGGAAGTCTCAAATGTGCGGATAGAAGGGAGAAAGGGGTTGGTTTGTTCCATGGTGGTTTTGTAATTCTCTTTCTTCATTGAGAAAATTGGTCACCACACTATAAAAAAGAAGTTGAGACTCTAGAAAGAGCGCAGAGAAGAGCAACCAAGATGATTAGGGGATTGGAGACTAAAATGTACGATGAACGGTTACAGGAACTGGGCATGGCTAGTCTAGTGAAGAGAAGGACCAGGGGAGACATGATAGCAGTCTTCCAATATTTGAGGGGCTGCCACTGAGCTGAGGTGGAGCAGTGGTTAAATGCAGCACTGCAGGCTACTGCTAGTTCAGCAGTTCAGCTGTTCAAATCCCACCAGCTCAAGGTTGACTCAGCCTTCCATCCTTCCATCCTTCTGAGGTGGGTAAAATGAGGACCCAGATTGTTGGGGGCAATATGCTGAACTCTGTAAACCGCTTAGAGAGGGCTGTAAAGCACTATGAAGCGGTATATAAGTCTAAGTGCTATTGCTATTGCCACAGAGAGGAGGGGATCAACCTATTTTCCAAAGCACTCGAAGACCAGACAAGGAATAATGGGTGGAAACTGAACAAGGAGAGATTCAACCTGGAAATAAGGAGAAATTTCCTGACAGTGAGAACAATCAAGCAATGGAACAGAAGTTGCCTTCAGAAGTTGTGGGAGCTGCATCACTGGAAGCTTTCAAGAAGAGATTGGACTGGCATCTGTCAGAAATGGTGTAGGGTCTCCTGCTTGGGCGGGGGGTTGGACTAGATGACCTACCAAGGTCCCTTCCAACTCTGTTAATCTGTTAAATCTGTTAAATCTTTTACCCGTGTCCAAATACAGAGGGCCAAAGGGCATTCACCGAATCCATGGATGTGTCAAAACTGAATAGAAACTCATGCATTTGGGGAAATTCCATTAAGGAATCTACATACATTTATGAACATCGCATAACTGTAGAAAGAAACAGATTTATTATTGTTATTATTATTATTATTATTGGACTTTGAATTTGGCAAAACAATAAAAAGTATCAGAAGAACATACTGTAATGGAAGATTTGTGCTTCTTTATATTCCTGCTGGCAATTAATTAGAAGGACATATTTTCTCTCAAATCTGTTCTTTTTATATATTCATTTTATATGTGTTGGCATCTCACGGGGACTATTTATTCCTGACATCAACAAAGTTTTCAGACCTCGATTTTTCTGGAAGCTTTTCTAGAGGGAGACCTAGATTCCTCTGGATAAAACAGCCTTTCGGGTCATTTGATCTGGAAGGTCTCTGTACCACAGACAGCCCATAGTGGGTTCCATTCTTTCTCTACCGCTTCTCTAAGCTCATGCTGTGATATTCCAAACTGACTTTTTAAATTGGATAGCATTTGCAATGACTGCTCCACCATATGCCATCTGTGATCTGCCGGTGGCGATCTGCGCGCTGGCCAGCCTCTGTCAGATGCTCAACCAGCATCCTTGGAAGTCTGGGAGAAGGAAGGCTAGTGAGTCAGTCCTTGGGCAGGGGGGAGAGTTTCTGCTTTGTGGTAGCCCCACTCCAGATTGATTCTTTCATTCTCTCTCTCTCTCTCTCTCTCTCTCTCTCTCTCTCTCTCTCTCTCTCTCTCTCTCTCTCTCTCTCCCTCCCTCCCTCTCTCTCTCTCTCTCTCTCTCTCTCTCTCTCTCTCTCTCTCTCTCTCTCTCTCTCTCTCCCCATCCCACCAGAGGTGGTAATTCTGCCTGTTCAGACCAATTCGGGCGAACCGGTAGCGGCGACTGCAGGTGGGCTGGACGTAATAGCGTCCTATTTAGCCACATGTTCGAAGCTGGGAACATGTGCGGAAAGCACGCGCACAAGTAAAGTGCATGCGCGGGAGGCTGTGCGCGCTCACATTTGCAAACTGGTAGGGAAGGGAAGTGAATACCACCCTTGCATAAGGTGACCAGACGTCCCGCTTTTGGCGGGACAGACACGCTTTTCAAGCGTGTGTCCCGCGTCCCGCATTCTTTTCAAAAAGTCCCACTTTTTTGAAAAGAATGCCGAAACAGCGGGACGTCTGGTCACCTTACGACAACACCCGCCCATGCCTTTCTCTCTGCAAGGCGGGCGCGGAGAGATGACGTTGCTGCTGTCGGCGCCCCACGCTGATTGGCTGTTCAAGAGTGAGCCGAGGACGCACTCGGGCGTCGGAAGTTGGGAGCCCATGAAAGTTAACTCTTTAGTTCGCGGAGAGAAGCGAGGAAGGTTTAGAAAGGATTGTTAAAGTGGACGCGCAGGTAGTTGTTCGGGGCTGGTCACACGCAGATCGTTATTCCTTTGTCTCTGGTCTGTTTTATGGCCTTTGCCCCCCCTATCCTATCCCGCTTCACTTTAATCCTCCGCTTTTCTTAATCTGAATTTATACTCTAATGGTTATCTAAAACTTTGCAGAATAGAATAACGAGGGTGAGTCAAAAAGTAATGCCGTTTTCTTGCAGGTCGGCAGCGGCGGAGGGTCGCTTGAACTCGCTTCCTGCCACGGACCGCGTTCACGCGCGGCGGCGGCGACAGCAGCAAGCCGGGAACGCTCGCCCGGAATTGGAGTCAGCGAGCAGCCGGGCATCGGGGCTCTTCCCCCGCCTTCTCCATCCTCCAGGGTCGCCACTGCGGGGGTTCCGTCTCTCTGGTGGTGCCTGCGTTGGAAGGGAAGGGGGGAAAGGCGGCCTGCGGGGCTTGGCACGGCTGGGAGTTGCGAGGCGGCGTAGCAACCGGGCTGTTCCTCCGGGTGTGCTAAAGTGCTCAAGTTTTTTCTCTCTCACACACACATGCACAACCTTCCAACGACCGGGTCGGACTGGATCTCCCAGCATGACTTCCCGGTCGTTGGAAGGTTGTGCATGTGTGTGTGTGAGAGAAAAAACTCGAGCACTTTAGCACACCCGGAGGAACAGCCCGGTTGCTACGCCGCCTCGCAACTCCCAGCCGTGCCAAGCCCCGCAGGCCGCCTTTCCCCCCCTTCCCTTCCAACGCAGGCACCACCGGAGAGACGGAACCCCCGCAGTGGCGACCCTGGAGGATGGAGAAGGCGAGGGAAGAACCCCGATGCCCGGCTGCTCGCTGACTCCAATTCCGGGCGAGCGCTTCCGGCTTGCTGCTGTCGCTGCCGCCGCGCGTGAACGCAGTCCGTGGCGGGAAGCGAGTTCAAGCAACCCTCCGCCGCTGCCGGCCTGCAACCCGGCGCCCCGTCCTGCCTGCCCCGCCCCGTGCCCCGTACTCAGCTCTTGACTTTTGCCCTCTGCGCATGCGCAGCGTTCTGCGCATGTGCAGAGGGCAAAACTCAAATGGCGGCGTCCAGGCGGCCACGCCCCCCCCCCATTTAAAAAAATGTCCCGCTTAAAAAAAAATATCTGGTCACTTTACCCTTGCATCCCACCATATAGATGAGGATAACTAATCCATTCCAGGATTAAACATGTGAGCCCGGAGAGAAACTTTTCTGCTATTTGGCATGGACAACGTAGAACGAAGCTCGCTCAATATAAAACAGAATCATAACAGAATAACAGAGCTGGAAGGGGAGCTTGGAGATCTTCTAGTCCAACCCCTTGCTCAGGCAGGAAACCCTATACCAATTCAGACATTGTGGTTTTCTGTGTTACACCTATATTTCATTCCTCAACACTTTGGAGGCTAATCTTAGCTGCGTACCTTCCTGTGGGGCCTCTTTGTTTTCTGTTTGCCATTCCCGGCTATTGACATTTAGCTGATTTGGACTCCGAACTCATCTCTGGGCCTTCCAGGTGTTGCAAAGTTGGGCAGCAAAGCTAATGCTGAGCGATTGGGCTTGTCTGATCAGTGCTAGGATGAGATACTGGTGGGAAAACTGAGTTAGTTGCTTGGCGATGTTTGTAGGGATAGTGACACACACAGGGGTGGGCTTCAAAAATTTTAGCAAGGGGTTCTCTGCCCGGTTGCTGGGTGGGCGTGGCCATAGTCGTCCGGCCTAGTCAGCCTCCTGCACCATGGCAGGGGGCGGGGCGTTTTTGCCCTCCCTGGGCTCCAGAGGCTTTTCTCGAGCCTCCGGGAGGGCGAAAACGGTCTCCCCAGGTTCCGGAGGCCTTCTGGTGGCTGGAAACTGGCCCGTTTCTGGCCTTCCCAAATTACCGGTAGGACCGTTTTTCACCCTCTCCGAGCCTCCGTGCACGCCCTGCACTTACCTGCATCCAAAACGGGCCACATGGAGACTCCGGGGAGGGGAGGGGAGGGGCAGAGTGGGAGGGGCCAGACAGGAGTGGGATTTGGGGGTTCTCCGAACTGCACAGAATCTTAGCTAGAGGTTCTCCCGAACCCCTGCGAACCCCCAGCAGCCCACCCCTGGATGCACAGCTTTGCCTCTTGGGAGGGTAGACGATGGATTTATTGTAGATCAGGGGTGTCAAACGCACGGCCCGCAGGCCGGATGCATCATGCGCTGGCCACGCCCACCCCCAGTTTAGCAAAGGGGGGGAAGTTGCAATACGTCACCTGACGACAACGTGACTCAGCGAATTTGACACCCCTGTTCTAGATATTTTTATCTTGCTTTTATTATTTTTATAGATAACTCCAGATAGGAACATGCCTACCGTATTTTTCGGAGTATAAGATGCACCGGAGTATAAGACGCACCTTAGTTTTTGGGGAGGAAAATAGGGGAAAACAATCTGCCTACCAGGTATTCATCTGGCTAGCGTCTTTAATCTGGTCAGCTTCAGCACATTATTTTATCCCCTGGTTAGGACTTAAAAAAAACTTCTTCTGAGAGAGTAACAATGAAAAAGCCTGCAAGGTAGTAAGAGCTGGGAAGATCTGTTAGCACCTAGTTAGGGCTTGGAAAAAAAAGCTACATTCGAAGTATAAGACGCACCCAAATTTTCAGCCACTTTTAGGGAGGAAAAAGGTGCGTCTTATACTCCAAAAAATACGGTAATACTCCTTCTTCCTCCTATTCTCCCCACAACAACAACAACCCTGTGAGATGAGTTGGGCTGAGACTGAGTGGCCCAAGTCACTCTAAGGCGGGACCAGAACTCACTATCTCCTGATGATTGGCCCAAGGTCAATCATTTAGCTTCCATGCCTAAGGCAGGACTGGAAGTCATCGTCTCCTAGGGAGTGGCCCAAAGTCGCCCAGACAACTTTCATGCCTAAGGCAGGACTAGAATTCGTCATGATCGGCCCAAAGTCACCCAATGGCTTTCATGGCTAAGGTGGAACTAGAACTCACCATCTCCTTGTTTCTAGCCTGGTGCCTTAACCTAGACCAGTGATGGCGAACCTATGGCACGTGTGCCACAGGTGGCACGCGGAGCCATATCTGCCGGCACGCAAGCTGTTGCCTAGCTCAGATCCAGCGTGCATGTGCACGCTGGCCAGCTGACTTTTGGCTCACATGGAGGCTCTGAGAGGGCATTTTCAGCTTCTGGAGGGCCTCCGGGGGGACAGGGGAGGGCGTTTTGGAGCCTGGGAAACCTCTGGAGCCTGGGGAGGGCGAAAATTGGGCCTACCGGGCCCACCAGAAGTTGGGATAAGGGTCATTTCCAGCCTCCAGAGGGCCTCCGGGGGGACGGGGGAGGTCGTTTTCGCCCTCCCCGGGCATTGAATTATGGGTGTGGGCACTCGCGCATGTGCGATAGCACGCGTGCATGCAGTTTCGGCACCCAAGGAAAAAAAGGTTCGCCATCACTGACCTAGACCAAACAATTTGCTGTTTTTTCTCCCCTTTGTGTTTCCCACTTTCTGTAATACTGCATTCCTGTTTCCCATTTAAACAGTTCCCTCCATTCAGTTAACAGAAAAAAATAACTTTTTTAACCTATTTTTTTTGTGCTAATACAGGGTTCTTGCAAAAGATTTGGGGAACACATGCACTTATTTTATCTGACATATTCACAATTATATTAATTTTACTTTGCAGCTCAATCAGGACAGGGAGATTGGCGGACAGATTATAACTGTAGATGTATATTAATTCAGAACCCAAAGGTAGTAAAGCTATCTGATGCAAAATCTCCTTCCCTATCGCGAATTTTTTTGCCGTGACCTTCTATTAACTTGAGATGCAAATTCCGTTGTTTCTCCAAGAGAGTGAAATTGGATGAGGACTGACAAATCTGCCAACGGTGGTGCCTTAAGTCAAAAGTGACAAGTTGATAGAATCCAGTGCAAAATGCTGGGTTTTAAAAGGAAACGATAATTAATGTTTAGCTGTGGGCATGCTTGCCGGAGTTTTTTCAAAAAATGTTGTGGGGCTTTAGGTGGCGATAACTTCCAGTGTTATCGTGGAGCTATCGTCTAGATCAGGGGCGTCAAACTTGATTTCATTGAGGGCCGCATCAGGGTTGTGTTTTACCTCAGGGAGCCAGGATGGGCGTGGCCAGGGTGGGTGTGGCCAGCTTGACGTCACTCATGTTGGGGGTGCCTGAGGGGGCCTGAGCACTCTGTCAGCAAAAACGGGCTCCTGAGCTCCGTTTTCGGCTGCGACAGCCTCCTGCAACCCTCTGCCTGCAAAAACGGAACTCGGGATGGCCATTTTTGCTGGCAGAGGCACCGCGGGCCACTGTTTGCAGGGCGGCCCCGCGGGCCAGATCTAAGCACCCCGTGGGTAGGATCCAGCCCCCCGGGCCTTGAGTTTGAGTTTGTCTAGATCAGTGTTTCTCAAATAGTGGGGCGCCCCCCCCCTGGGGGGCACGGAGCGATGCCAGGTAGGGCGCGTGTCATCCCAGGGAACATACGTGGTCCCTCTTGATCGATTTGACGATCCAGACGGGGAGTGTTTTCCCAGTTGCACGCTGCTCCGAGCCCGGAAGAGAAGGCGGCCAGGCGGGGCGGGGCGGCTGCATGGGTTCTTGTTGTTCTCGGTGGGTGCCGCGGTAGCCATGAACGGTGTGGCGAACCTGCTGTTGGACAAGGAGGAGCATCCTCTGCAGCTGGGCAAAAACTTCGAATGGCACCCTAAAGCCTCCTTCCACACCATTCGCTGTGAGTGCCTGGCAGAGGCGGCGCTTATGGGCCAGGCCGGCGACCCCAAAACATCGGCTTGATTAAGCTGGCCTGGCCCCGTGTCAAAAGAGGGCCCTAACCACGGTAGCCTATGCCTGCCTGACCGAAAGCAGGCTCCACTGAGTTCACTGTGACTTACTCCCAGGTAAGTGGGTAGAGCAGCCTTCCCCAGCCAATAGTTTGCTTGCAGCTTATAATAAGTAAAATAATAAATATTAACACTAAAATTCCATTGGGCCCAGATCGGAGAGTTGGGGGGGCGTGAAATGTGTACTTCTTCCTAGGGGGGGGTGTAACAGAAAATAATTGAGAAGCACTGGTCTAGATGAACGGAAATGGGGAAAGGGGGAATGGATCTGAAGATATGTATAGACTACCTTTGTAAGATGTATTAAGGATCCCATAGCCAACCCTGGTTGAGCTCAGAAAAGGCCTAGCAAAATCAGAAACACTTTGTTGAAATTACTATTACTACAGTACTAGGAATGTGCAAATGGTTTCCATCAATGAACCTCTAGATCACGGGAATCCAACCTTGGTCACTTCAAGACTTGCGGACTTCAACTCCCAGAATTCCCCAGCCATTCAAAGTTCACAAGTCTTAATGCGGCCAAGGTTGGATACCTCTGCTCTAGATAGTTGGGAATTGCACCTCTCCCAGGTTCCACTTTTAAGTTTATAGTTTACCTGCAATTCTTGGAAACTTTTATGCTTCAAGAATTAGCCAGCTCTGGCGTTCTTAAAGAGCAGCCCAATTCGGTTTGAGGGCTTCCACCCATCTGGGCTCACTGTAAATGGTCTACACTAGGAATACATCCCAGGTTGGTTTTCTTGGCAGTGATAATGGAAATTGGTGGAGAATGTCTTCTTCCATGATAGCAGTGTTCCAATACTTGAGGGGATGCAACAGAGAGGAGGGGGACAGGCTGTTCTCTATGGCACCAGAAAGTCAAACAAGGAATAATGGATGGAAGCTGACCAAGGAGAGATTCAACCTGGAAGTGAGGAGAAACTTTCTGACGGTGAGAGCGATCAACCAGTGGAACAGCTTGCCAGCGGAGGTTGTGAGAGCCCCAACACTTGAGATCTTCAAGGAGAGACTGGACTGCCACCTGTCTCAAATGGTGTAGGAACTCCTGCTTGAGCAGGGGGTTGGACTAGATGACCTACAAGGTCCCTTCCAACTCTAATAATAAATCTAAAAAAATCTTCTGGATCTTTCTTGATCTTCTCCCATCGGAATTCTAATTAAGTCCATTACTGTTTCGCATGTCCATATCAGCCAAGGCTGGCTTGGTGCTGCCATGTGGACAGTATTTTTATGATAGCCCTTTTAAAATTAATAAATTGTTCCCTGCAGTTGTGGGACACCTTATTTTTAAATCTGTTAGATGAAAAGTAAAATATTGAGCTTCCCTAGAACATGTGTAGACTCAGAAGTAGTGATCAGAAGGGATGGTGCACATTCTCACATGTCCTATGGCGTTCCTGGTGCCTTCTAATCTTGGTTGTTTTCTAGCAGACAATTCACTTCCCAACTAGGTAAAGTCATCAGTGCTAGCAGGAAGTAGGAACAAATCCAAGTTGAAGTACTAGAAGGGATTGGAACCACCAGGGAACAATTGCAAACCATTAGTATATAAAAAGAGATCAAAGCAAACCCCACTCTTTCTAATACTGATGATGTTACCTACTGTGGTAATGAAATGTCTGCAAGAAAACAACCAAGCTGTGAGAGCACCAGGGACCCCACAGTTCTCCTCCTCCTCCTCCTCCTCCTCTCCCACTTCCTTCTAGCACTGATGATGTTACCTAGTTTTGTAATGAAACGTCTGCAAGAAAACCACCAAGCTCTGAGAGCACCAAGGACCCCCTCATTTCAACCCTGAGCTACAAATATTATCTTCTATGTGTATTCTGCTGCCCTTCAAAATGTGTCATTTATGCTACCAACTTCTTAATTTTCTTACCTTTTCCTAACCTGACTAGAATAATCCAGAGTCGTAAGTGACTTTTGGGTCACCTCTTTTTTGTGTTACGTCCTTCAACATCTGTTAGGCCTCCAGTGCTTTTTTTTTTTTTAAGTTTTCCAGGAAACTGGACTCTTTATTCTGGTTGATTTCTTTGGCAGCTGCACCTGTGGTGTCGAGCTTCAAGTGGTGGGGTTTTTTTGCAAGTTTTTAATTTTTAATTAATGCCCTGTCAATTATTAATGAAAATGCCTAGAACGGTTTGGGGATTTGATTGGCCTATGTCACCTTAGCTTTACCATATGTGTTGTTGTTGTTGTTTTGTTCTACAGTAAGGAATGTAATTCTCCCTTTGTGGCAGTGAGCATATTGTGAGCTCCAAGTGACCCGTGTCAAGGAGGGAGACTCAAGCTGTTGTGTGAAGAGCTCGTAAAGGGTCATTATCTTTGGAAGCTTCTGTTATTGGTGTTCTGCCCCAGCTAAGAACGTAACACAACACCCAGTTTGACAAACTTATTTAATCCAATAATCACTACTAATAAACGTCTTAGCAGTGAATGTGCACACACCAATCTACAAGCAGTCTTTTCTTGCAAGCAACCAGCTGCTAATTAACCTTCATTAACAGCTGGTATCAGTTCAAAGAGTCTTAAAGCAAAGAAGAGCAATTAGGTCTTGATATCTTACGTAGCTTCAGAAAGCTGGCAAAATGCCTAGAGGTAGTCCTTGATAATCAAAACGAAGCAGAGAAACAAAGCAGAAGTTTTTCAGACACGGAGCACACTATGACCAGACGGATTTCCAAACGTTGTTTCCTGCAGCCTTTCAGCTGCCTCTGATGTCCTTAAGTAGACTAGGGGAGTGACAAATTAGCCCCAAGTCTTACTCCCAAGGAGACCTCCTCTGGAGTAACCATTCCTGCCTCTTAGCAGCTCTGGGAGCCCTTGCATTCAGAAGAGGAGAAGCCTCTTCTCCCTCATCACTGCTATGAGGTGCTGGAGGTTCCGAAGGCCCTGGATGAACCTCTGCCTCTGGCACCGAGTCCTCGCCAGCCTCCTCACTGTCCGACTCGGGTGCCAGCTGCACGGGCCGCCAGCGCAACACCAAGTCGGTCTCCTCTCGAACGGGATCCGCTATCAGCTGCACGGGCTGCTGGCGGGCCACAACAATTGGTAGTGAAACTGGGACCCAACAGGTGGGACATCAGGTGGATTTTCCAGCAGAAAAAAAAATTACAGGTGGCCGTCAATTTACGACCACAATTGGACCCCAAATTTCCATCGCTGCGCAAGACAGTTGTTAAGTGACTTTCGTCCCATTTTACCACCTTTCTTGCCACAGTTGTTAAGTGAATCAGTGCAGTTGTTCAGTTGGTAACACAGGTTGTTAAGTGAATCTGGTCTCCCCATTGACTTTGCTCGTCAGACGGTCACCAAAGGGGATCACCCCTCACATGGAGGAAGACTGCTATCATATCACCCCTAATCCATCTCTTCAGTAGACCAGACATACTGTACCTGGTTCCCTCAATGTGTCTCAAAGGTGCTTTTTTCAGGAGGCAACCGGACTTTCTGGTTTTTCTTTGACAACATTTCACTTCTCATCCAAGAAGCTTCTTCAGCTCTGACTGGATGGTGAGGAATGGAAGGATTTATACTCCTTGCAGACAGCTGGTCATTTGCATTCTTTTAGCGAGTCGTTGAAGCCACCTGGAGGTTTATCTGCGTCCTCAGGGTCACCTGAGTGGTGCAAATGGGTGTGGAACCTTCTTGAAACTGTTGAAAGGACTGTGTTGTAGATTGGAGATAGATGATGTCGTATCCCTCCCCCTCTGTTGAGAGAGGGCTGTTCAGTTTTGACATAGATGGCCTCTTTGACCCCTCTTTCAAACCGGAGATCCTTTCTGTCCAAAATGTGGACTTTGCTGTCTTCAAAAGAGTGGCCTTTATCTTTTAAATGTACTGCTGAATCTTGTCCTGATGGGTTTGTTCTCCTATGTTGTGCCATGCATTTATGAAATGGTTGTTTTGTTTCCCCAATGTACAGATCTGCTCACTGCATTGTACTGCATTCTTTTAGAGAGTCATTGAGGCCACTTGGAGGCTCATCTGTGTCCTCAGGGTCACCTGAGTAGTACAAATGGGTGTGGAGCCTTCTTGGAACTTCTGAAAGGATGTTTTTCTTCCCTGTGTCCCTTCACTATTGAAGACAGGCACAGGCTGTTGGGGATGAGTCTGCGTGGTCTGCATCTCAAACTGAGGTGCAAATGGTTCGTGTAGTCTGCAAATTAAACCTTCAAGTGGCCTCAATGACTCTCTAAAATAATGCAAATGACCAGCTGTCTGCAAGGGATATAAATCCTTCCATTCCCCACCATCCAGTCAGAGCTGAAGAAGCTTCTTGGATGAGAAGCGAAACGTCTTCAAAGGAAAACAAGAAAGTCCACTTGCCCCATGAAAAAAGTACCTTTGGGACAACCATGACCTGAATGGCTGAGAATCTCCCTAGACTGTTCCCTCAATGGTTCATCCTCCACCTTTTCCACAAATAAAGGACTACCAAACCGTATGGCAACGGTTTTTCTGAGTCTCCGGCCTGCTATCTCGTAGCCATTTAGATAATTAAATCCTGAGGAGGATTTTTTTTCCCCTTCATGGAGAAATGCCACGAAAGGCAGAAGGGCTTGTCATAAGTTTATGTCTCAAATGAACCATCTGTCTCTATTCTATCGCTTCTTAACTGTCCAAAATAGAGCATCCGAGGAAACGTTTATTTATGAGCTAGGAATCTGACCGCATAGATCTAATGATCCAATTTACATAATTCTTCTCAATTTCCCTGGCTCGGACCATTTATTTATCCTCAGTACATTTTTCAACATGCCAAAGTCAAGTCTCTCAGATGGCCCAATCTTTTTTTTTCCCCTTTTCTTGCTAAAAACACTTCTGAGAACAAGGCTCTCATCATCTTTTAGTGTACAGGTAGTTCTCAAGTAACAACGACAACTCTTTCATCATCATCCCCTTTTGATGACCCCATAATCCCTTGCAGGGTGGAGTCTGGGCAACTGAATGGAGCTGAGTATTTACTGGCCGGATGCCCTTCCTGTCACCAATGCGGAGTTTTGTTCCGCATTGTGCCCAGAGAGAGAAATATCTGCCTCTACCTAGGATCGAACTCACAGCCTCCAGATTGTGAGGCAAGAGCTCCACCTCTAGGCCACCGCACCACTCAAGTAACAACTACAATTGAGGCCCAAGTTTACCATTGGTGTCTCACAAAACATTTGTTGGCTTGAAGGCAGTAGTAAATTGCTCTCTTGTCATAACCTCTAACACAGTGGTCTCCAACCTTGGCAACTTTATGAGGTGTGGACTTCAATTCCCAGAATTCCTCAGCCAGCATGGCTGGCTGAGGAATTCTGGGATTTGAAGTCCACACCTCATAAAGTTGCCAAGGTCGGAGACCTCTGCTCTAACACACAGACGCACCCAGAATGTTCCTTATTATCCTCTTGTTCTTGATTTATAACCACTATTGGGACCGGAATTTGGGTTGCTAAGCAACATGGTCATTAAGTGACTTTACAACCCTTTTTACCATGGTCAATAAGCAAATCACATAGTTGTTAAGCGAATCCACCTTTCCCCATTCATTTTGCTTGTCAGAGGTCGGCTGGGAAGGTCACCAAATCCTGATCATGTGAATGCAAAACACTGAAACTGTCGTAAAATATGAGCCGGTATCCACTATTGGCAGATTGTTCTTGGTTGGCTTTCTGTTTGTGTTGCACTGTGAGTTTTTAAGGTTTTAGATTTTTTAGATTTATTATTAGAGTTGGAAGGGACCTTGTAGGTCATCTAGTCCAACCCCCTTCCTACACCATTTGAGACAGGTGGCAGTCCAGTCTCCCCTTGAAGGTCGCAAGTGTTGGGGCTCTCACAACCTCCGCTGGCAAGCTGTTCCACTGGTTGATCGCTCTCACCGTCAGAAAGTTTCTCCTCACTTCCAGGTTGAATCTCTCCTTGGTCAGCTTCCATCCGTTATTCCTTGTTTGGCTTTCTGGTGCCATAGAGAACAGCCTGACCCCCCTCCTCTCTGTGGCATCCCCTCAAGTATTGGAACACTGCTATCATGTCACCCCTGGTCCTTCTCTTCGCCAGGCCAGACTGGTTAGATAACTCCTTCCTTACAGGGTCCGTTGTTAATGGACTTATTTGGACCTGTATGATAGTCTTGGTTTGCAAAAAAAATAAAAATGGAACTTCTCTAAATTTTGCTTGTTTATTTGCATATATATTTGGAGATTGTTGTTTGTCTTTAAGTGTGTTTGTGTTTACCTTTCTAGTAAATATTTTATAGAGCCATCTGCTAAATAATGCATGTGGAATGCCCTTATTAAGTGTTTTTTTTTTTTTGCTCAATCTTGCTGTAGTAATTTCTGTTTTAACTGCTACGCTATCTTTCTCTTAGTCTCCGTAGAATGGAACTGCACACAGCTGAAATGTGCAATATTTAGAATAGAATAGAATAGAATAGAATAGAATAGAATAGAATAGAATAGAATAGAATAGAATAGAATAGAATAGAATAGAATAGAATAGAATAACAGAGTTGGAAGGGACCTTGGAGGTCTTCTAGTTCAACCCCCTGCTTAGGCAGGAAACCCTACCATTTCAGACAAATGGTTGTCCAATCTCTTCTTAAAACTTCCAGTGTTGGAGCATTCACAACTTCTGGAGGCAAGTCGTTCCACTGATTAATTGTTTTCACTGTCAGGAAATTTCTCCTTAGTTCTAAGTTGCTTCTCTCCTTGTTTAGTTTCCACCCGTTGCTTCTTGTTCTACCCTCAGGTGCTTTGGAGAATAGTTTGACTCCCTCTTCTTTGTGGCAACCCCTGAGATATTGGAAGACTGCTATCATGTCCCCCCTGGTCCTTCTTTTCATTAAACTAGACATACCCAGTTCCTGCAACCGTTCTTCATATGTTTTAGCCTCCAGTCCCCTAATCCTCTTTGTTGCTCTTCTCTGCACTCTTTCTAGAGTCTCAACATCCTTTTTGCATCGTGGCGACCAAAACTGAATGCAGTATTCCATTTGTACAATGGAGATGGTTACACGCAAAATCAGAAATAGCTACAGTAGAACCTCTGGTCAGGAACGCTTCTGACCATGACCAAATCGGGTTCCGACCAAAAAATTCACAATTTTTTTTCCCACGGATGATTTCCCCTTCCGCCCCATTTTTTTTTCTAAGCGCCAAATTTCCAAAATTAGGTTTGGGCCACGACCAAATCGGTTTGCGACCAAAGTTATGGAATGAATTATGGTTGTGACCAGAGGTTCTACTGTAGTTTGTTTCTCGCTTGCAAAGTTCTTTCATGTTTCTAAAAGATTATATGCAGTAGGAGAATTTTACCGTTTACCCCAAAATTCAAATTTGCGATGTTTAATCACAGTATAATATTGGCTTCTTGGGAGTGACAGAAGAACCATTTTTATTCATGATTACTATCTGAGGGGCAAACGTAATTCCAATGTGATTATCAACAAAACAAACACATCCCTTTAAATATATTCAGCGTTTTGATATATGCAGGATCTACTTTCCCTGAGACTGGGAGAATTTGTATCAGTCTCATTGGAATTCCTCCTTTTTCCACCTTCCCTCAAAAGAATCCATGGAGGGTGGGAGGGAGGGAGGGAGGGAGGGAGGGAGAGAGAGAGAGAGAGAGAGAGAGAGAGAGAGAGAGAGAGAGAGAGAGAGAGAGAGAGAGATTTGAACAGGTGTACAGAATAGAATAACAGAGTTATCTCTCTCTCATTAGAAGAAAATGTACTAAAGGGACCTTGGAGATCAACCCCCCTTGCTCAAGCGCCAGACCCTATAACCGTGATGGTGAACCTATGGTGCGCGTGCCACAAGTGTCACGCGGAGCCATATTGGTGGGCACACGAGCTTAAGTCCGGCGCGCATGCGCGCCTGGCCACCTGATTTTCGGGCCTTCTAGGCCCACTAGTAGTCGGGAAATAGCCTGTTTTCAGCCTCCGGAGGGGGTGGGGAAGGCCCGTTTTTTGTTCTCCCCAAGCTCTAGAGCCTTTTTAGGAGCCTGGGGAGGGTGAAAACGGCCTTCTCCACCCCCCCCAGGAGGCCCGCCGGAGACCAGAAATGGCCCGTTTACCAACTTGGCAAACGGGCCATTTCTGGCCTCTCGAGGGCCTCCTGGGGAGGTGGGGAAGGCCGTTTTCACCCTCCCCAGGCTCCTAGAAAGGCTCTGAAGCCTGGGGAGAGCGAAAAACGGGTGTGCCATCGTGTGCTGGGAGCGGGGGTGTCATGCACGCATGCGTGGGGGCCCCCGCATGGAATTATGGCTGTGGGCACGCATGCACACGACACCCCCCCACACCCCCTTCTTTTTGGCATGCGAACCAAAAAAGGTTCGCCATCACTGCCCTATACCATTTCAGACTTATGGTTGTCCAATCTCTTCTTAAAAACCTCCAGTGATGGACCACCCACAACTTCTGGTGGCAAGCTGTTCCACTGATTAATTGTTCTCAGTGTCAGAAAATTGCTCCTTCTTTCTAGGTTGCTTCTCTCCTTGATCAGTTTCCATCCATAGCTTCTTGTTCTGCCTTCAGGAGCTTTGGAGAATAGGTTGACCCTCTCTTCCTTGTGACATCCCTTCAAATATTGGAAGACTGCTACCATGTCACCCCTGATCCTTCTTTTCATTAAACTAGACATACCCAATTCCTGCAACTGCCATGTGTTTTAATCTCCAGCCCACTAATCATCTTTGTTGCTCTTGTCTGCACTCTTTCTAGAGTCTCAACATTGTTTTATATCATGGCGACCAAAACTGGATCCAATATTCCAAGTGTGGCCTTACCAAGGCATTATAAATGGTATTAACACTTCACATGATCTTGCTCTTGATGTCTTCCTATAAAGCTTTAGGTCATTTCATGATATTTTGTCCCGATCTTTACGGAATAGTTTTTACCGACTCTGAATTCTCTAAGTCCATGGGTTTCAAACTCAAGGCCCGCGGGCCAGGTGCTTAGATCTGGAAACAGCAAAGGACCGGCCCGCAGTGGTTCTGCCAGAAAAACAAACTAAAAACAAAACAATGTGTTGTATTTGAGCATCCACGAAGGGACAGAAAAAGAGAAAGGGAAAGAGGAAAGACAACAAAAAGAAGGGAAGATTGGAGGAGAGCAAGGAAGGAAAAAGAAGGAAAGAGGGCAAGGAAGAAAAAAGGAGAATGAAGAGGAAAGGAAAAGAAGGAAGGAAGGAAGGAAGGAAGGAAGGAAGGAAGGAAGGAAGGAAGGAAGGAAGGAAGGAAGGAAGGAAGGAAGGAAGGAAGGAAGATTTTAATGAGAGGGAGGGAGGGAGGGTCTGAGGGAAGTGCTGACGTCGAACTGGCCATCACACACACACACACACACACACACACACACACACACACACACACACACACACACACACACCAAGGTCAAACACAACCCTGATGTGGCCCTCAATGCAAACTGCTCTAAGTAATGCAAACAGAGAACATTTGAGGTACAAACTACATTCCTATTTCCGATGCGCCTCACGGAGTCATCCGTAGAATCCTTTGGAATCTTCTATTAGTCATCCAATGTTTATTAAATGTACCACAGCAATTGCGCCTGAGTGGGCCCTTCCATCTTTTCAAAAAGTTAAATTTCTATCACACTCTACAAAATGAGCTGGGCCACTTGTACAGATTCTTGAGTTAATAAGCTGTTGAAGTACATTCTACCCTTGGGAAAATTTTGGAAGTTTTCTCTCTCTCTCTCTCTCTCTCCCTCTCTCCCTCTCTCCCTCTCCCTCTCTCTCTCCCTCCCTCCCTCCCTCCCTCCCTCCCTCCCTCTCTCTCTCTCTCTCTCTCTCTCTCTCAGAAAATGTACTAAAGGCGTCTTGGTTTCCCTTTGACTCTGCAAAAAAAAAAGGTTCATTTGATGAAATCACCTCGCTGAATAATTATTTTCTTGCGGAAATATTGGGAAAGGATTTTGTCAGTGATGGAAAATTGGTCAAAAAATGTGGAAAGTGCAGTTCAGTGTTTTCAAATGGAAGATCGTGAACTTAGGAGTAAAAAAATTCTCTGTCAGGGTCAGAGGTGGGTTTCAGCAGGTTCTGACCAGTTCTGGAGAACCGGTAGCGAAAATTTTGAGTAGTTTGGAGAACCGGTAAATATCACCTCTGACTGGCCCCACCCCCATCTATTCTCTGCCTCCCGAGTCCCAGCTGATCAGGAGGAAATGGGGATTTTGCAGTATCCTTCCCCTGGAGTGGGGAGGGAATGGAGATTTTACAGTATCCTTCCCCTGCCATGCTCACCAAGCCACGCCCACTAAGCCACACCACGCCCGCCAAGCCACGCCACGCCCACAGAACTGGTAGCAAAAAAATTTGAATCCCACCACTGGTCAGGGTGCAGTATTGTGGGTATATGTCTATGAAGATTCTCAATCATCCAGGTCATGGTTGTCCCAAAGGTGCTTTTTCAAGAGGCAACTGGATTTTCTGGTTTTTTTCTTTGAAGACGTTTCGCTTCTCATCCAAGAAGCTTCTTCAGCTCTGCCTGGATGGTGGGGAATGGAAGGATTTATACTCCTTGCAGACAGCTGGTCATTTGCATCCTTTTAGAGGGTCGTTAAGGTCCCCTGGAGGTTTATCTGTGTCCTCAGGGTCACCTGAGTGGTGCAAATGGGTGTGGAGCTATGTCAAAATTGAACATCTATGTCAAAATCGAACAGCCTTCTCTCAACAGAGAGAGAGAGAGATATGACATAATCTATCACCAATCTACAACACAGTCCTTTCAACAGTTCCAAAAAGGCTCCGCTGCCATCTGCACCACTCAGGTGACCCTGAGGACACAGACAAGCCTCCAAGTGGCCTCAACGACCCTCTAAAAGGACGCAAATGACCAGCTGTCTGCAAGGAGTATCAATCCTTCCGTTCCCCACCATCCAGTCAGAGCTGAAGAAGCTTCTTGGATGAGAAGCGAAACATCTTCAAAGAAAAACCAGAAAGTCCAGTTGCCTCCTGAAAAATGTATTTAAAGATCCAAAGACTTTGTCCACTTAGGAGTCTCCACAGAGGTCTTCTATCTCAAATTTCTCCCCTCAGAAAAAAAAAATAACAATAAAACCTGAGGCACCTTGCCTTAGAAAATGTTAGCATTTTATCTCTTTGCTGAGAGACTTTTTACATGTAAAGAAGTCGAGTTTTTGTTGATACGGGTTTGAAGGATCCCATTTTCAGTGATTTTTATGAAGGCACCGCTGTCAAAATTTTACAGGAGATAAGCCTACAATATTTATTTTTTTCCTGAGCTGATAAAAAAAGGAAAGATAAGCTGTCAGCTTTGATTGTAATTTTATAGCTATTCAGCTTTCTAGTTTGTCTGCAGTGTTTTATTGCTTGAGTGAACAAAATGAATCTTTTCGTTAAAATAGAAAAATCCTCTCTTTACATAATGAGTAGCGTTCAGCCTTGCTGTATTTTACATACCGTAATGCTTTCAGAGGTGTGTGTGTGTGTTGGTGTTGTGTGTGTGTGTTAAGGACATAAAAAAAATCCCAACCACTAAGCTAATGTAGTGCAAAATCAGTCGATGGCTTTTACACAATTAGCTTTGATGAATTGTTACAGGAATCCAATTAAAAAATATGTCAAAGTCTTGTTCATCACATTTCATTATGTGTTGACCATTGTTCTCTGTAATACTGAAAGCCAATTGTTCTTCCTGGCCATCTGCTTGGTGGCACAATATCAATGTGAAATATATTCTGATTCTGAATTCCTCTCGGAAAACCCAGACCTGTTTCAGAGGAGAGGAACAAAGAAAAAAACGGTCCTATTCAATGTAGAAGATAGATAAATAGACAGACAAACAATTGATGGATTGAAAGATGAAGAGTTTTGACGTTCTTATACATGTAGTGTTCAATTTACGACTACAATTGAGCCCCAAATTTTTGTTGCTAAGCAAGACAGTTGTTAAGGGGTTTTGCCCCATTTACGACCTTTCTTGCCCATTAAGTAAATCTCTGCAGGTGTTAAGTTAGTAACACGGTTGTTAAGTGAATCTGGTTTTAATTTAGTCTATTTATGGCTACGTAGGGACTCGAGGGTGATGGCTCTTTTTGACTCCGCCCTGTAACACCTCAAATAGAGAAGGTACTGATAGAGAATATAATATTTATAGAACTGTGGGGTCCTTGGTGCTCTCTGAGTTTGGTTGTTTTCTTGCAGACATTTCGTTACCCAACTAGGTAACACCATCAATGTTGAAGAGAGTGGGGTTGCTCTCTCTTTTTTTATTTTTTGCAAGCAAACCACATTCTCTTCTAGCGCTGATGATGTTATCTAGATTGATAATGAAATGTCTACAAGAAAACTGTCACAGGGGGTGGGTGATTAGGGGGGGAAGGGTGGAGGGTGGATAAGGGGGGGGAGAAAAGATAAAATTGTATGTACTTTGTACTCTTAAAACTTTTTAATAAAAAAAAAAGAAAACTGTCACGATGTGAATATTGTCGGTTTGTGCATCTCTATGTTTTTCTACTGTTTCTTGTATTTATGGTCAAGCAGACGTGTGATATATTCTACTACGCATGCCTGCATTCCAGAAGTCAACTCCTTCCTTCTCTTTCGCCATTTCTGCCGAAGGCGGAAGTGACTTTTTTCATTAGCCGATAAGATGTAGCTTATTAAGGATTCTTTTTATTACTTTTCTACTGAAATAAATGTTTTATTAATTAGATTTGAATCTCGGTTTTATTTTCTAAGTAAGAATGACTTCAAAAGGAAGCAAAGATCCATCGACCTCCACGGGGGATTGCCCCCCCCCCGGCTAACAAAAACAACCAAGCTCAGAGAGCACCAAGGACCTCACAGCCTAACCCCGGACTCCAAATATTCTCTCCTCTATCAGTACCATTTGTTCTCCAATATCAACTCTCGGAGTTTGCTGATCCAGGTGCCAGTTTTGGTCCACCAGGATTAACGTAGATCTAACTATAAATCTTCCTTCTCCATTTGATCACTTCAATCTCTAATAATTGCATTGCTCAAGGTTTTATTCAGTTTCCCATCTGTAATTTATAAGCCTCTTGCTGCTTTTGAAACGCAAATGCATTTCATACCCAGTCTGGACCCACTAGATTTGATAGCCTACCTCTCCGACGAAGTTGTTTGAAGTCTGACCTTGGCCAAATCTTGTCCGTAACACCAAAGGCCCATTGGGAGCTACACAACACTGAGTCATCTGCGCATAATTACAAGGCCTTATATAATGTACATAAAAATCTCTCAAAATAACCAGTCCCAGGCTTTGAAAAATGCTTACAAAGATGTAACTCCAAACAAGCAGACAATATTTGCTTTCCTCGTAATCACGCGTTGATTTATTTTTATTTTATTTTATTTCCGACTTGGAAGGAAATAATAATAACAACCCGATCAGCTACTTTCTGTTCATCTGACGATACAGAAAAGTCACCTTGCCTATGTCAGAATCTTCTTGAACAGAGTTTGATGACAAGAGCTCGGTTTAAGTGTTAGAACCCTGTTCAAACGATTGGGTGTGTTAATATATGCTTAAGCCACAAATCAATGTTATGTGTATATTGCTTTAAATGCATTGTGGATGAGTACTATATAAGTAAGCAAGAGAGCATGCTCAGTGTGGTGTGGTGAGTGGTGTTTGATGGTGTGTTCCGGATTGAAGACTCTCTGCTGCTTTACTGATGAGTAGATTACTTTATGACTGTGTGGAATTGCTGTGAAGAGAAGATTAACTATTTGTGATAGTATAGAATTAAGTGATAGCTGTAATCTTTGTTTGTGAGTTAAAACAAAGATAGGCAAGAAGAAGAAACTTCGCATTGACTGAATAACTGTGTATGACTTGGACTTCCTATTTAACTTTGCTACTATTCAAGTAAAAATATTTTGTACATACTAAAGATATTCTGTTTATTGACTGAATAGCATTCATATCAAACTGCAACACCATTACTACAACACATTTCGCTGTGTATGTGCTTAACAGCACAATAACTCCTTAACATTAAGGACCCTCCTCTCTTAGAAGTGGCCAACTTCTTTATTCCATTTTCTGTCACTGGAAATTGAGATACCATTTAACCGCTCTTCACTTGAAGATAAGATGGGCTCCCGGCCATTCATCTGTGTGCCATTGACGGCCTTGATTGCTGTTGAATTCTGCTAGTGTTGCCAATTCTCTTCTGCTTTCATTTCCCACCACTGTTGTTTGGCAGGATGCAACGGTGACTTCAACGAATTGCCAAGCGTTTGGCCCAGATGACTCAGAATCAATTTCATGCTTTAATCTGGATAAACACTTGTCTTAATTAATTCCACTGAACAAACTTCTGCCAAACTTCCCGATTTGGAGATTGAACAAGAACCACTTCTGGAATGTGCAAGCAAGGTTTTTTTGGACACCGTCGTTGCTAAATGGCTACGATAGCCTTTCTTGACTTGAGCAACTTTAAGACTTTTGGACTTCAACTCCCAGAATTCAGAAAGATTAAAATGTGGTTGCTGGCATGTTTCTCTTCGCAGGAAAAAAAAGTGCTACCTTGACTACCCAGGCAGATACAGTTAAAGTTCTACTCTTGAAACTCATTTCTTTTTAACATTGCATCAATTATTAGTTCTATTTCAAACGGTAAAAAAGTTGCATAGAGTCCATACTACACAGATTTAACAGATTAACAGAGTTGGAAGGGACCTTGTAGGTCATCTAGTCCAACCCACCCCCCAAGTAGAAGACCCTACACCATTTCTGACAGATGGCAGTCCAGTCTCTTCTTGAAAGCTTCCAGTGATGAAGCTCCCACAACTTCTGAAGGCAACTTCTGTTCCATTGACTGATTGTTCTCACTGTTAGAAAATTTCTTTCCAGGTTGAATCTCTCCTTGATCAGTTTCCACCCGTTATTCCTTGTCTGGCCTTCAGGTGCTTTGGAAAATAGTTTGACCCCCCTCCTCTCTGTTGCAGCCCCTCAAATATTGGAAGACTGCTCTCATGTCTCCCCTGGTCCTTCTTTTCATTAAACTAGACATACCCAGTTCCTGCAACCGTTCTTCATATGTTTGAGCCTCCAGTCCCTTAAGTATTTTTGTTGCTCTTCTCTGCACTCTTTCTAGAGTCTCAACATTTCTTAAAAATCGTGGTGACCAAAACTAGATGCAGTCCTCTAGGTGTAGTCTTACTTATGTTCCCTTATTGTTTCTGTTTGCAGTCACATGGACACTAAAACACCATGTGAGAAAGGAAACAACTTGTCCTATTTTTGTTCATTTTCCATATTTTGGCCACTCTGCATCCATTTCCCCTCCTCCCTTATTTCAGGATAATGTTTAGAGAATAATTAGAGAACCAATAACAAACATTTGTTTTTGTGCATGCCCATTCTAGTATGGTATATGCAGTGGTGGGTTCCTACCGGTGCGGTCCACTCTATTGCACTGGTAGCGGCCCGCTGGTAACATCACAGTACCGGTGCGGTCGGTTGCCGGTGCCTGGGCGCTGCCATTTTTTAAAAAAATTTTTTTTTAATTTTTTTTTTAAAAAAATCTTTTGCGCATGCCTAGAAGCCGAGCTTCCGGCACTGTGCATGCGCTGCCTTCCTACCCCACAGTGAGTCCAAGCAGGGGAGGATGGCTGAGGTAACGCGTGAGATGTTGAAAGAACGGGCGGCAGGAGCTATCTCCATTCCCCTCCCTTCAGCAATCCGAGAAGCCACGAATGCGCGGTGATGATCCCAGGCATTTTCACACGTTCGAGGCTTCACGAGCTGCTGAGGGGAGGGGGAATGGGCGGCAGGACCTATCTCAGTTCCCCTCCCTTCAGCAGTCCGAGAAGCCATGCCCACCCGGTCACATGGCTGGCAAGCCACGCCCACAAAATAAGCCACGCCCACAGAGTGGTAGTAAAAAAATTAGGAACCCGCCCCTGGTATATGTGTATTGTTCATATGTAATAGCATTGCAAAACTCAGAATGGCCGCAAGGGATGAGTCCAAAGGATGATTAGATAGAGTTCTATCCATTGGTGCAGAAAGTGAATTTAATTAATTTGCTTAACAACGCAAATTAAACAGAATTCTCTCTCTCTCTCTCTCTCTCTGTCTGTCTGTCTCTCTCTCTCTCTCTCTCTCTCTCTCTCTCTCTCTCTCTCTCTCTCTCTCTCTCTCTCTCTCTCTCTCTCTCTCTCTCTCTCCCTCCCTCCCTCTCTCCCTCTCTCTCCCTCTCTCTCCTTACAATGTTTCTCTGACACTAGGTTGTGAGATTTACGTTTTATTAACCAAAGGAATTATTTGCTTTTAAATCATGGTTGGACCTGGTGTGTTTTTTGTCACCAGAACTAGGGACCTGTGATCATTCTAGTGCTGGATTTCAGAAACTAACATGTGTAAGCAGAAATGACACAAAAAATGAGAAATATTTATCTTGGAAGAACAACGTGATCCATTCCCTGACCTTTGGTACTTATATCCTGATGTTCAAGGCAAATCCATCGGTCATGTGGCTTGTGTTGTGACATCGTTACAGAATTGCAGAATTGGAAGGACCTTGGAGGTCTTCTAGTCCATCCCCCTGCCTAAGCAGGAAACCCTATACCAGTGGTAGCTAACCTTTTACATCATGCTGACCTGCATGCTGGAAATAGCATGCAAAACCATCCCGCCTGGACCGCGCGGCCTTGTTTGCTTTCGCACGTGTGGGAACGCCGAAACCTGGAAAAGCAGCATTCTGCACACATGCGCGTGCCGGCACCCGAACTTCCGGTTTCCGGCACGGATGTGTGCCCGACGAACAGCTGGCCATTGTGCATGCGTGCAGTGGAAACCCGGAAGTTCTGGAGGCAACTGGACTTTCTTATTTTTTTTTTCTTTTGAAGACGTTTCGTTTCTCATCCAAGAAGCTTCTTCAGCTCTGACTGGATGGTGGGGAATGGAAGGATTTATATTCCTTGCAGAGAGCTGGTCATTTGCATCCTTTTAGAGGGTCGTTGAGGCCACTTGGAGGTTTATCTGGACTGTCTTGTTTTTTCTTTTTCTCCTTACATTCCCCATTATCCTGTCAGAGCTGAAGAAGCTTCTTGGATGAGAAGCGAAATGTCTTCAAAAGAAAAAAAAGTTTCCAGTTTCCCCCAGAAAAAGCACCTTTGGGACATAAGAAGGGGTGTTTGTTGTTGTTATAAGATTTTTCTTCCCTCAAACAACTCGGGAGCAACTGATCTCCCGTTTTTTAAAAAGGGGACGATGTGCTTGCTTGTCCCAATGATCTGGTTGCAATTTGTCATGGCAGCTGTCATTTGTCTTAGCAGCGGGGTACTAAGCAACCCGATTAAACCCAAGGGAGAACAAGATTCGCCAGAAGGAAACTAATATTTAGTCAGGTTATCTAAATGGTGTGTAGGACGCTTGGAGAAATGTAAGGGGTGTGTTTGGAAATAAACTTAAAACCCAGAGCGTTTTGGATCGAAAAGAAGGATGGAGAAAAGAGGTCAGGCAGGGAATTAAAATGCTAAAAAAGCAAAATTGAGAAGTGTATCGTAGATGAGCCTGCAAGAATTCTGTGTTGATTTGGGCACTTTCCAAGCCAAGATTCAGGCAGCCCATTTGAGAAGTATATTTATTTATTTACATCCCCACGTTATTATTTTTTTTATCAATAACTCAAGACGGAGAAGACACATAATACTCCTTCCTTCTCCTATTTTCCCCACAACAACAACCCTGTGAGGTGCGTTGGTCTGAGAGAGAGTGACTGGCCCAAAGTCACCCAGCTGACTTTTATGCCTAAGGCAGAACTAGAACTCTCCATCTCCTGGTGATTAGCCCAAACTCAGCCAATTGTCCTTCATACCTAAGGCAGGGCTAGAACTCACCTTCTCCTGGTGATTGTCCCAAAGTCACCCAGCTAGCTTTCATGCCTAAGCCAGGACTAGAACTCACAGACTCCTGGTGATTGTCCCAAAGTCACCCAGTCAGATTTCATGCCTAAGCCAGGACTATAACTCACCATCTCCTGCTGATTGGCCCAAAGTCACTCAGGTGGCTTTCATGCCTAAGGCGGGATTAGAACTCACCTTCTCCTGCTGATTGGCCCAAAGTCACCCAGGTGGCTTTCATGCCTAAGGCGGGACTAGAACTCACCTTCTCCTGCTGATTGGCCCAAAGTCACCCAGCTGGCTTTCATGCCTAAGGCGGGACTAGAACTCACCTTCTCCTGCTGATTGGCCCAAAGTCACCCAGCTGGCTTTCATGCCTAAGGCGGGACTAGAACTCACCTTCTCCTGCTGATTGGCCCAAAGTCACCCAGCTGGCTTTCATGCCTAAGGCGGGACTAGAACTCACCTTCTCCTGCTGATTGGCCCAAAGTCACCCAGCTGGCTTTCATGCCTAAGGCGGGACTAGAACTCACCTTCTCCTGCTGATTGGCCCAAAGTCACCCAGCTGGCTTTCATGCCTAAGGCGGGACTAGAACTCACCTTCTGCTGATTGGCTCAAAGTCACCCAGCTGGCTTTCATGCCTAAGGCGGACTCATAAAAACTTGTCTATTTCAGAATATCTTCAGAGACTGATGTTGGCAAAGATTGATGTTGCACGTGTAAAATGGTTGCGTCTAATGTACTGTATTCATTAATATTTTGCATGATATATTATACTGGTGCTCTGGGGCAGGGGTGGGTTCCATTTACCTTCCCTACTGGTTCGCATCGCGACGAAAGTGCATGTTTTGCATCACGTCGCGCAAAACACCCGTAAATGACCCTTTGCGCATGTGCAGAAGCCTTTGCGCATGCGCAGAGGTTTTTTTTGCAAGCCACGGCAACTGGAGGACCGGTTTGGGAGCATGGACTGCCGGTCATCGCTGCCGGTTCGGCGAGTGGCGGTAAATTTCCGCTACTGATTCTAAAGAACCGGTCCGAACCGGCAGCAACCCACCACTGCTCTGGTGTCCACCACTTCGGCTGAAATAACATATAAACCTTCTCCAAAAATAAACTCTGTGCCTTAATGGAACTTAGATTTTGGCCCTCAGCCTATTGTGGAATTTGATTTCAACTTCTTACGCCATTCGCCAAACTCAAAATTACCTCTTCCACCCAAAAACTAAAGAGAAGATCAAAAGGAAAACATTCAGATATAAGCCTGTTGTGCATTACTCTCAGGTTTTTAGAACGTGTAAGTTGTCTATCCCACCGCCAAAAATGCACATTTGAATTTTTATGTTCCTCTGTATAAAGGGTGTACGTTATTGATCTGCTATGGGATGATTTTTCTCCTCGGTGTCATTCAAATCATGTTATGAACCGTTGTGTGATGGAGGCATTAAACAGCTTTTAAGGTAGATAGTTTATCCGTTCTGTAAACGTGTTATTCTCTCTCTCCTTCCCAGGCCAGTCCTGCTCCTATTATTGTCAATACAGATACATTGGACACCATCCCTTACGTAAGTCCAATTTTTTTAAATTGTGTTTTCTCACTGTGTTTTTCTGTGGGGGCTAAGTTAGTATGGAGGTGGGGAACATTTCCCAGACCACTTAACCATTGCCTGATCTGTGACTGGTTGTCCTGCAAATACTAAATGGCTGAGGTCTGGCCAAATCCTAATTTTTAATTTAATTTCAGAGGACAGAATACATGTTAAGAAGTCAACAACAAGCCCTCTATTTAGCAATGTCTCCTTACACATTTGATAATTTGGGGGTTGCATCTGTTTGTACAATCTCAAGATCTGCAACTGTAGTTAATCTCCTAGCATTAGTGCCTTTTGTTAACTCTCCAAATACACCATGAAAACATTTATATTTCCATAAAATAGGCTGCAGGAAAGTCCACCGCCTTCTAGAAACAAATAATGCCATATTATTAACGTGCATGTGATTGCATTGGTGGTTACGTTGCATTGATTCAACTTTGGGGTTGTACCAGGTAGTTGTGATGACCTGGGGCATGGCACAGAAGCAACACAGGCAGCTGGTGGTGCAAACCGTCCCTTTATTGCTCCAAATTTCCCCAAACGCTCCCATGTTTTTGGCAAGTCGCAGAGCAAAATGATGACACACACACACACACACGCACACACACACACACACACACACACACACACCCCTCCAGCAGCCTCTGGCTACAAGTAGTGCAGCCCAACGCTGTGAGCACAATGGCTTCAAAGCAAGAAATCCAGCAGGGTAAGTCAATGAATCCAGGAAGCAAAGGAGCAAGGCGATTAATCCAGGAAGCCAGGAAGAAAGCAGGAAATCCAGGGAACGTCAAACGTCACAATGGCACTCAACCCTCCATGAATTCAGCATTTGTTCCTGACAAATGCCCCCCCCCCGCAGCGTCTCCTTGAGTCTCAGTCCCCAGGTGTGCCTTGTGAAGAGGGGCAAGGCGCTCTCCTCCCGAGTAGTCGGGTCAGCCTGCACTGTTCCCGCCTTCTCTCCACTCTCCGTGCTCGAGGATCAGGTGAGGGTGGTCCTTGCTCATTGCCTGACCTCTGTCTCTCCTCATGTTCACTGCTTGCCCTCTCTTGGTCATCCTGCTCATGTTCCTCCCTGCCTACAAGCCGTCCCAATCCTGAAAGGCTCTGCCTGATTCGGCCTGCTCCTCCCCATTTTCCTCCAAAGCCAACAAAGCCTCCCCATCGATCTCTGTCGGCTCCAGTTCCGGCTCGTCTTCCTCCGCTGATTCAGGCTCTGACAAGGGCATGGCAGTAGTCCTCGACTTACAGCAGTTCATTTAGTGACCATTTGAAGTTACAACGGCACTGGAAAAAAGAGACTTATGGCCGTTATTCAACTTACGGTCTTTGTAGCATCCCCATGGGCCACATGGCCCAAACTCAGCAACTAACTCATATTTATGACGGTTACAGTGTCCGGGGGTCCCGAGATCACCTTGTTGTGACCTTCTGACCAGCAAAGTCAATGGGGAAGCCAGATTCACTTAACGGCCGTATTACTTACTTTACAACTGCAGTGATTTACTTGGTCCTTTCTTCCTTTCTAGAACCAACCGACTAGAGAATTTTTCACTGAGATTCTTCTTCTTTTTTAAGTAGATTCTGTCTTCCCCTTTCTCTCTATCCCTCAATTCAATGCAGTGGCCTATTTATCAGTGTTCACTTAATTTACGGTTCAAGAAGCAGATGGGCTCATGTCTAAAAGGTTGGCTAGAGCCACGAGGGAGAAAAACTATTCAAGATCAGCTAAATTATAACTTTTCCTCAATGTGTAATGAAGCAGCGAGGCAGCTGCTGATGTCCTTCAGCAAACCATCATCAATTAACAATGCTTAGGAGAAATTCCTCACTCCACAGTATTTTACTGGTAGCTTTCTGGGTATTGATACAGCTTCCCCCCCCCACTACAAATAGTAAACTGGATGAGGGTTCATGTTGTGCATTTGTATCCCTCTTTTTGTGCAGTGTTTTAATAGAACGTACAAGGGGCAGGTGTATGCCTATCAGTCAAACACTACACAGCAAAGGTTTGGATAGAGATTTACGATACAAACCACTCAAATAATAATTCCACTTAAAGATGTTGCCGCTGGGCAACAGATAATTAGTAGAAAAGGCACACTTGTTTATGCCTAACATATTTAATCATTGTTCTGCTTCTGTTATGATATTATTGCAGCTTAATTGCACAAAATGTAATAGAATAGCCTGTTTGGTCTACTCTAGTGGCATCAGGCTAGAAACTAGGAGACCGTGATTTCTAGTCCAACCTTAGGCATGAAACACTTATTCAGAATTCAGGCGCTTGGCAACCGGCATGTATTTACAACAGTTCAAATATCCCGGGGTCATAGGATCGCCATGGTGGCTCAGTGGTTAGAATGCAGTACTGCAGGCTACTTCTGCTGACTGCCGGCTGCCAGCAATTCGGCAGTTCGATCCTCACTGGCTCAAGGTTGACTCAGCCTTCCGTCTTTCCGGGGTCGGTAAAATCAGGACTTGGAATGTTGGGGGCTGTATGCTGATTCCGTAAACCGCTTAGAGAGGGCTGTAAAAGCACTGTGAAGCGGTATATAAGTCTAAGTGCTATGGCTATTGCTATTTGCAACCTCCCCAAATAGCTTCTCACACGTCAAGTCACTTGGGGGGGTGGGGTGGGGGTAGCCGGATCTTTCACTTAACTGCAGCGATTTGATTAACCAAGAAGTTGTAAAACTGGTGTGACATGTTTCACAACCGTCTTGCTTAGCCATGGACTTCTGGTCCCGGGGACGGTTGTAAGTTGAAGACCCCCTGTTCTTTGTTGAAAAAAAGACGTTAAAATAGATATCCACTAGATTTTCCTAGTGGCCTTTCATCCCAAATTTAATGGGGTCTGTTCCACTTGGGCTGAGCTGAGGCACGGTAATTTTCCTCCAGTACAGAAACTCCATTGTCCAGAGTTTCTCTTATAAGCGGGTAATTTTTGGTGGGTTGAACTAATGCCCTGCGTTGCCTCTTTTCTCCTGCCAATCGATACTTCATGGAAGACCACGAAACATAAATAAAATTTCATTCTTATCCCAGAGCTGAAACCGGCCCCCTGTTCATTTCTCTTTTGTAGTTGTAGTCTTCAGAGAGGCCAATAGAGAGTTCAGGATCAAAATTCCCATTAATTCTAACATTTCTGTGATATTTCCAACATCACAGGACTTATTTTCCTGGAGAGTTAATGTCTTTCTTCCTCTCCCTGGGGCACACCCTTTCATGAGTGCTTGAAGCATGTCCGCTGCAGGCAATTGAATGGCTTGAAGCATCATTTTCGACGTGAGCCACAGCAAGGAAGGAAAATGAATATGGAAGAAGACAAGAGAAGAAGAAGAAAAAAAACCCAAGTCTTCTGAGGAAACAGATACTCCCAAACAGAGAATAGACAATGTGGCTCATTCCGGATATTGCTTATCTGCCATCCTCAGCATCCCTCACATTCTAGGATTGCTGAGAATTATAATTCAGCCACATCTGGGGAGTCAGAGATTGAAGAAACAAGGATCAGGGCCACAGAATATTTGAAGGATGGATTAAGAGATGGAGCGGGCAAGGGAGACTATTTATTTGCTTGCTGGGGCTCAGATACTGCTTCAATCAAACAGGGCTCTGAGCAATTTACAATCCCTTCTTAGAATAAGGGTTTAAAATAAAAGATGGCATGTTTAAATGAGAAAACAGTGCAATATAATAACGGCAAAATTGCAGAGAACAGTCACATGTGGATAAGATTGGAAAAAAAGGTTTCATTTCCTTCCTTCCTTCCTTCCTTCCTTCCTCCCTCCCTCCCCCTTCCTTCCTTCCTTCCTTCCTTCCTTCCCTTCTTCCCTCCCTCCCTCCTTCCTTCCTTCCCTCCTTCCTTCTTTCCTTCCCTCCTTCCTTCCTTCCCTCCCTCCCCCCCTCCCTTCCCTCCCTCCCTCCCCCTTCCTTCCTTCCTTCCCTTCTTCCCTCCCTCCCTCCTTCCTTCCTTCCCTCCTTCCTTCTTTCTTTCCTTCCTTCCTTCCCTCCTCCCTCCCTCCCTCCCCCTTCCTTCCTTCCTTCCTTCCTTCTTTCCTTCCCTCCCCCCTTCCCCCCTCCCCCTCCCTCCCTCCCTTCCTTCCCTCTCTCCCTCCCTCCCTCCCCCTTCCTTCCTTCCTTCCTTCCTTCCTTCCTTCCTTCCTTCCCTCCCTCCCTCCCTCCCTCCCTCCCTCCCTTCCTTCCTTTCTTTTCTTCCTTCCTGGTAAATGCTTACAGGTAATCCTTGACTTACATCCATTCATTTACTGACCATTTGAAGTTACAACGGCACTGAAAAAAGTGACTTATGACCATTTTTCACACTTACAACCATTTCAGCATCCCTCATGGTCATGTAATCAAAAGTTGGATGCTTGGCAACTGGCATGTATTTATGACGGTTGCAGTGTCCTGCTGTCATGTGGTCACCTTTTGCAATTTCTCAACAAGCAAAGTCCATGGGGAAGTAACAATCATGTTCCTAATTTAACAACTGCAATGATTCACTTAACAACTGTGGAAGCAAACTGGTAAAATAGAGCAAAATCCATTTAGCAATTGTCTTGCTCAGGAGTCCCCAAACTTAGCAACTTTAAGACTTGTGGACTTCAACTTTTAGAATTCACCAGCCAGCTATGAACGTCTGGGAGTTGACGTCCACAAGTCTTAAAGTTGCCAAGTTTGAAGACCTCTGGTCTTGCTTAAGAACCCAGAAATTTTGGGTTCATTCGTGGGCGTATGTTGAGGACTATCTGAATCCTTTCTTTCCACTTATAAGTCAATTCCAGTCATTCCAAAACAAATTTTTGTTTATTTGCTAACTTGTCTAATTTACTCCTGTCCAAGATGGATGAGGAGCTTGCCAGATTTTAAGGAGCATTTCGTTTCATTGCTCATTATCCAGTTGTATTATTCGTATGAATAAATAAAAATTAACTTAATTAAGTTGCGGTGATTTGATAGACTATTCTTAATATGCTCTGCTGATCAAAACTCTCTATTTAGACTTGGATATTTCTCTTTAATTTATTCTGGGTGGTATTTTATACCTGCCTGCAGCATCTGTTATTGGGTAAACAAAAATCAAAACTGCCAAGATTTAGGATTTAATTCAAGATTGCAATGAATATGTGCCTTTCCTTTACTTGGTTAAGAATCTGGGCTTGTCAAGGAAGGGCGATTCTATGATGTGGATGGTTTACTTTCAGGTGGACACTAGAAATAATTTTAAAATCTAATTCTTTAGTTTAGCACAGGGGTGTCAAACTCAATTTCATTGAGGGCCGCATCAGAGTTGTGTTTGAGCTCAGGGGGGCGGAGGTGTGGGTGTGGCTGTGGTGGGTGTGGCCAGCTCGACATCATTCATGTCGGGGGGCACCTATGGTGGCCTGGGCGGGGCTTGGGTGATCCATTGTTTCCAGTGGAGGAATTTCTCGATACCTCCTTGCCTTGTGATCAAATGCCACTTTTACTAATAGTTTGTTTTGTTAGCCCTCTGCCTGCGAAAACGGAGCTCGGGATGGGCACACGTGGCCCTTCCGGCTCCGTTTTTGGCCAGGACAGCCTCCTGCAGCCTTCTGCCCATGAACACAGAGTGCACAGGTCCCCCCAAGCTCTGTTTTTGCTGGCAGAGGGCTGCAGGAGGCTGTCATGGCTGAAAACGGAGCCCGGGGGGGGCATGCGAGCCCCTCCCGGGCTCCATTTTTGCCGGCAGAGGCACCATGGACACAGGGGCGGGTCCCTAATTTTTTTACTACCACTCTGTGGGCATGGCTTATTTTGTGGGTGTGGCTTGCCGGCCATGTGACCGGGTGTGCGTGGCTTGCCGGTCATATATTAGTTATTTCAGAGAGATGTTACTACTATTTTTGTTATTTTATACCTTACATGAAAAGCTTTGCATACAAAGTGCGTGTTACACCATGGCAACACAGCAACCTTTATATGCAGAAAATGCTATAGTTAAAAGACAATCAAGTCTCATACAGCATTTTTGGTTTCAGTCATGGATTCCTTAGACAAAAATATTGAGGACTGTTAAAAGAACAGTATCTTTTAACAGTCCTCAATGTTTTTGTCTAAAGAATAACAGTATAAAACTGTATAAAATTAACAGTATAAAAGGTTAAGCTTTCGGAAAACACCCACTTTGGGAAGCTTTAGGCAAAAGCGAAGGAAAAGTGTCAAATGCGAGCTTCTTATTTTCAAGCGAAGGGACGGGGAAAGACTTAATTGTCAGGTTTCTGGGCATGCACAGAATTTTTTTTTTAAAAAAAAATTTAATGGCGGCACCCAGGCACCGGCAACCGATTGCACTGGTACTGTGACATCACCAGCGGGCCGCTACCGGTGCTATAGAGTGGACCGCACCGGTAGGAACCCAGTACTGCATGGGCACCATGGGTCGGTCCTTTGCTGTTTCCAGGGTGGCCCTGCGGGCAAGATCTAAGCACCCCGTGGGCCAGATCCGGCACTACAGAAAATGTCAGGACGGGAACCACAACCATACAACTAAAATAAAAAAACCCTTCATGGTTGTGGCCACCACCTTGAAAAGTTGGATTCACCCTTTGCTATATCTGTCCATATCTTTGATGCGGTCAAAGTAATCAACATTTTGGGGATTGGCAACCAGCATGTATTTATGATGGTTACAGCATCTTGGACTCGTGTGACCAATATTTGCAACCTACCCAAGCCATCTTCCTACAAGCAAAGTCAAATGAAGGACACTGTAACCATATCTTACACAATTGAGGGGTTCACTAACCAAGTTCCATAAGCTAAATGAGAAACACCTGGCCCGTAGCTCAGTTTATAATCAACCCTCCGCCAAGCAAGGCACGTCCATATTCCCAATGCACTAAGAGAAGCAAAACCTCTCCTTCGTCGTACAAATTAACTTTGTCTCATGCATACTTGGTCGGAATAATTTTCTCCAAAAGATTGGCTTGATTAGAAGGTAAAAAGCAGCCTTAGACAAGAACTGCAAGGTACCGTAATTCTCCCGTTTTCTACAGGCCGCTCATAATAGAAAACTAAGATTGAAATGGGCCTGTTTGTTCGACTGATAGAGTCTAGCAGATACCGGCAGATTAATATCCATAAAAATTGGTGGTTAAGCTTTTAAACACTGCAGTTTTCTGACAAAAGGGCAAACTGGTCTTTGTGCAAAAGCAATTGGACAGCCATTTGACTGAAAAGGTATAAGGCAGTGATGGCGGAACGTTTCGGCACCAAGTGCCAAAAAGGTTGCACAAAAATGGCATGCACGCACGGGCTCGCCGTGCTCTGGAAAAGCTTAAATTCTGGGTTCTAATGCGCATGTGCGCCCGACAATCAGCTGACCAGCGCACATGCGCACACCGGTTTTCGGCACTGCCACGCGCGCGAAGGGATCGCGCTCCAGAAATGCTGAACTTCCGGGTTCTGGTGCGCATGCACAACCGACAGTCAGCTGGCCGGCATGCATGCGCATAGCGGTTTTCGGCACTGCCGCACATGTGAAGGACAGCTGATCGTCGCGCACACATGCATGCCAGAAACCCGGAAGACAAACAGGCAAGGTCGTCGTGCCGGGCAACATGGCTTCGCATGCCGCTTTGGGCCCGCGTGCCATAGGTTCACCAACATGGGTATAAGGTTTCCTTCTTGAGTAGGGGGTTGGGCTAGAAGACCTCCAAGGTCCCTTCCAACTCTGTCAATCTATTCTGTTATTTATATCACATAGTGAACAATAGACTCAGAAATCAGGCCACATCCGATCAACATTGCTGAAAACTAACAGCATTTTGAGTTGGAAAACATGCAACATCTGTTGGTATGAACACTGAAAGAGTCAGATCATGTGTAATATGGCGAGACCACTCGTTTTCAAAATTTTCAGTCCCACAAAAATATTAAGTGGAGACTTTGAACCTGAAAAGCATTTTACAGGTTTAAGCAGATTACAGACTGTAATTTCAAAAGAGGTGTATATGGAAGTATTGCAAGAAAATAACAGATTTATTTGAGAATTTTTTTAGAAAAAATAGAGGGAGGAATGGAAGAAAGGAAGGAAGGAAGGAAGGAAGGAAGGAAGGAAGGAAGGAAGGAAGGAAGGAAGGAAGGAAGGAAGGAAGGAAGGAAGGAAGGAAGGCCAATCATGAAGTGAATGCACTGTTTGCAGTCATTAAGTGAATCCATTGTAAGCAATGGGTCTTTTTGCTGGAAACTAGAAATAAACACCAGTTTCTGACCAAAAAAGTGCAATAAACTGTGGTCATGTGACTCAGGGCTGCTGCAAATAGCCAAAAATTCAGGCCATTGCCGAGTGCCTCAAATGCGATCATGTGACTGGGTGGGGGAAACCATTAGAATTTCAAATCTCGGTTGTTAATAGCTCTGGGGAGGTCCGTCATAAATCGAGGACTATCTGTACTTATAATACAGAGTCTGGAAAGTGTCTGTATGAATTGTGAGGGGAGGGAAGGAAGAAGTCACAGACTGAGAAACGGTGTCTGAATTAGGGCAATGACACTGACTAGAATCTGAGAAGGAAGATGTTAATAAACCGAACAACTGAAAAATAAAATCACCAGCAACAGAAATGTTATATCTGGTGCGCCAAAGTAAACATGCTGTATAGGACGCTGAGTGTTCTATATGGAAGGCTTAATTATATGTGAGAATTCCCCGAAGTCAGAAAAGGGAATACCAGATGGAATACAAAGTGAGTCAAGCATTTATGAAGTTGTCCAGTAAATCCACTAAACAGTACAGAAGCGATTATGGCATTATTGAATTCTGGTAAACCAATTAGATGGTTCTTACTTCTTAATTACAGGAAAGATAATTGGCTTTGAAGAGGCCACATTTGTCATCAAAACTATTATATGTAGTTCGCCAGGAGGAGGAAGAAGAGGAGGAGGGAGGAGGAGAAGGAGAAACCAGTAGTGGGCCACGGCCCAGGGGTTGGTGACCCCTGACCTAGCTAATATCATCTCTCTGTTGTGGCCTGTTGGCCGCCGGCCCCTCCAGCAGCCAAATCAGAGGAGGAGGAGGCGTGGGAGTCAGGGTCAGCATCAAGGCAGCCTGAGAGCTCCGAGGGGAAAGAGGGAATGGATCTGTCAGAGATAGAGAGAGAGGCGGAGCCTGGGCCGTCCGTCAGCCCTCAGATGGAGAATCAACAGCCCCCAGGTCTGGAGGTGGCTGATGAGGAAGGGGAGGAACAGCTGGGTCCCGTGCCTGATGCGTGGATGTGCAGAAGGCAGAGGAGAGGAGAGCAGTGGAAATCTATGGGCCGGTCCTTGGGACGGAAGAGCCACCGCTGCTAGCGAAGCCCCACCCTAGCTCTGGGGATAAAAGGTGGGGGGGAGATGAATAGGTGTGGCAAACAACTATTCATCTGCCGGCCAGACTTGTTAGCCTGCGGTGAGAGAGAAACTTTTTGCCGGGGCTGCTGGCGCTCCTAATAAAGGAATAATTGCTTCAACTACAGAGGGTTTCTTGTGTTTGGGAGCTGGGTCAGAACACACTGTCTCTCCTGTTCACCTCTGCATTTTCTGACACTCAGAAGCAAATTTATAAATAGTCATCATCATCATCATCATCATCGCCTTTTAACCATCCCATAATCCCTTGCGAGGTGGAGTCTGGGCAACCGAACGGAGCTGAGCGTTTACTGGCCAGATGCCCTTCCTGTCGCCAATGCGGAGTTATATTCAGGAGATAAATTCTCAACTATATAATAAATAGTCACCATATGCCATATGGGAGAAGATGATCCCAAAGAATAGCTTACTTGGAAAATGTCTTTTCTTTTCTTTTCTTCTTTCTTTTGTTGCTCCGTTTTCTTGCATTCAGAATACAGCGCAGGCCATCCGTGGGTTATATAAGCCTTAATTTTCATAATTCTGGCATTATGCAAAGGGTCGGAAAGATGCTGACTGCTGTTTTTATGGAAATCTTGAGGACTGCTTTTAACAGTATGTATGATGTTGAATGGTTGGTGATGATTCTTTTTATAGTGTGTTTTAATTTTTATATTTGCTTTTAATTAACTTTTTAGATTTTGGTTATTCTTGTATTTTCTCACTGTTGTACGCCGCCCTGAGTCCTTAGGGAGTTGGGCGGCATATAAGAATTCCAAAATAAATAAATAAATAAACACAAAGGAAAACCGGCAGTATTGAACGAAGCAAAGAAAAGCATTACTGAAGAGAGTAATAAAGCAAGATGGAAGAGGACACTCAATACATTTTCTGATGCTTCTATTCAAATATAATGAAAGGAATTTATGTTAAGGTATTACGGACAATGGTACAGCTTCTTAAGCACGGAAAAGGGATTTTTGAGCTTTTAAACTTGGAGAAAGAGGGCCTCTTATCAGCTCCTGTGTTGTAGGAGCTTTCTTCACCATCTAAGCTGGTCCCATATGTCTCCGTACTGTTCCAACCCAGTCGGAAACGAATCTTTCCACTGGATCTTTGAAACCAGAGACAGGTCCCAAAACGCGGATTAAAATGTAAATAATTGAGCCACAGCTAAACAGGGACGAGGCATTAAATGACACTCCAAAAGGACTGGATTTTACTTGTGTAGAACTGGGTGGAATAGAAAAGAAATATGGAATTTGTCCAGAGAGTTTTGTTGTTAGGTAAAAGGTAAAATAGGGTTTCCCCACCACCACCTGTTGGGTTTAAGTAGGAAAAGTATCACCTTGCCCAAAAAAATCTATGCGGTTGCAAAGAATCAAGTCTGGCTTCATAACACATAATGAATGAATCAATCAATCAATTTAAATAAGATAAATCTCTTTTACAGACCCCCTCATATCCTGGACATAAATTGTTTCAACTTCTACCCTCAAAACGACGCTATACGGCACTGCACACCAGAACAACTAGACACAAGGACAGTTTTTCCCCCACATGCCATCACTCTGCTAAACAATTAATTCCCATAACACTGTCAAACTATTTACAAAGACTGTATTATAGGGGTGGGCTGCTGGGGGTTCCCAGGGGTTCGGGAGAACCTCTAGCTAAGATTCTGTGCAGTTCGGAGAACCCCCGAATCCCATTCATGGCTGGCCCCGCCCACCCTGTCCCTCCCCTCCCAGGAGTCCCCACGCGGCCCGTTTTGGATGCAGGTAAGTGCAGGGCGCACGCGGAGGCTCAGGGAGGGCGAAAAACGGGCCTACAAGAAGTTCGGGAATGCAGGAAATGGGCCTTTTTCCAGCTTCCAGAGGGCCTCCGGAGCCTGGGGAGGCCGTTTTCGCCCTCCCAGAGGCTCGACGAAAGCCTCCGGAGCCCAGGGAGGTCAAAAACGTCCCTCCGCCATGCTGCAAGAGGCCGACTAGGCCATGCCCACCATGGCCACGCCCACCCAGCAACTGGGCAGAGAACCCCTTGCTAAAAATTTTGAAGCCCACTCCTGCTGTATTACTATTCTTCTTCTCATCCTTCCTATTAACTATCTCCTCTCACTTATGACTATCACCTTGTTGCTTGTATCTTTACGATTTATATTGTTTTATTTAGTTTCCTAGTATGATTTGATTGCTTATTTAATATCCTATGACTATCACTGAGTGTTGTATCTTATGATTCTTGATGAATGTATTTTTTTTTACTGAGAGCATATGCACCAAAGACAAATTCTTGTGTGTCCAATCACGCTTGGCCAATAAACAATTCTATTCTATAAAGAATTCTATTCTACTTCACTCAAGCTCAAATATTAGTGACTTCATCAATTAGAACCACAGCATTTTAAAACATTTCTTTCTTTAGCCTGCAGCCCCATGAATTCCCATCCCATCCATAACCTCTAGAAATTATTAGAAAAAGAGGTTTAAAACACAAGTGCTCCTCAACATATGACCCCAACTGAGCCCAAAATTTCTGTTGCTAAGTGAAACCGTTGTTAAGGGAATTTTGTCCTGTTTTATGAACTTCCTTGCCACGGTTGTTAAGTGAATCACTGCAGTTGTTATGTTAGTAACACGGTTGTGTTAAATTGAGTCAGGTTTCTCCATTGAGTTTGCTGATCAGAAGGTCACAAAAGGGGATCCCATGACCCCGGGACTCTGCAACCGTCATAAATATGAGTCAGTTGCCAAGCATCCGAATTTTGATCATGAAAGGTTGTAAGTGTTGAAAAACGGTCATAAGTCACTTTTTACAAACGTGTGTGTGTGTAACGCAATCACACGTGAAAGAACATTAACCCTCCAGAAAACAAGTTTCCCACAGGTATTAATAGATTTTCTTTATATCATTTTTAGGTCAACGGCACAGAGATTGAATATGAATTTGAAGAAATTACATTGGAAAGGGTAAGTTAATTATTGCTCACCCTGGAGAGATATTGTTAGAAATACAAATAAAGCAGCGTGTTGGGAAAAACACCTTTTATTTTCTATTTAAGTCATTTGAGTGGAAGTCATATTATTTAGCTGTGAGAAATGCCTATCAGTCCAGATTTATTACAGGTTTGAAATCTCAAAAGTACTGCCTGCCTTCCACTGTGGACATAAACTGGACATAAACTCTTTCAACTTCTCCCCTCAGGAAGCTATAGGGCCGTGATGGCGAACCTATGTCAAGCGTGCCACAGGTGGCACGCGGAGCCATATCTGCGGGCACGCAAGCCGTTGCCCTAGCTCAGTTCCAGCGCGCATGCATGCGCTGGCCAGCTGATTTTCAGCTGGCCCTACCCACGCCGCCCCTCCCCTCCCAGGAGTCTCCATGCGGCCAGGTAAGTACAGGGCTTGCGCGGAGGCTCTGGGAGGGCATTTTTGGCCTCTGGAGGGCCTCTGGGGGGCGGGAGAGGCCGTTTTCACCCTCCCCAGACACCAAGAAAGCCTCTGGAGCCTGGGGAGGGTGAAAAACAAGCCTACTGGGCCCACCGGAAGTCGGGAAACAGGGCATTTCCGGCCTCCGGAGGCTTCAGGGAGGCCTGCTAGGACCAAAATGGGGTGCATGGGGTCGTGTGTGCATGTGCAGGGGAGTGTGGGGGGATTGCGCGCGCATGCCCGGGGGGGAGCGCAGGGGGGGGTCGCGCGCGCATGCGCAGGGGGCCAGGGGGCATTAATTAGTGTACATTCAAAATGACAATAAAGTTATTCTATTCTATTCTATTCTATTCTAATTATTCTATTCTATTCTAATTACTCTATTTATTTTATTTTATTCTATTTTATTTATTCTCTTCTCTTCTAATTATTCTCTTCTCTTCTCTTCTCTTCTCTTCTCTTCTCTTCTCTTCTCTTCTCTTCTATTCTATTCTATTCTATTCTATTCTATTCTATTCTATTCTATTCTACATTGATTTTGTGATGTTCGGTGTTAGAAGACCTTGGAATGAAATTCTCTGTTCTGCACTTCTGTATAGTAGACAGGTTTCTGCCAACCTAGCAGTTCAAAAGCATGTAAAAATCCAAGTAGAAAAATAGGGACCACCTTTGGTGGGAAGATAACAGCGTTCCGTGCGCCTTTGGCGTTTAGTCATGCTGGCCACATGACCACGGAGACGTCTTCGGGCAGTGCTGTCTCTTCGGCTTTGAAACAGAGATGATCACATAATAATAATAATACTTGCTTATCCATTTTAATAAACCTTCATTAAATATTTCATCATTCTCTTAAGCCTTTAAATTCCTAACTTCTGTTTCTGTTAGCTAGCCATTGGTAAAATGAATCCCATGTTAAAAAATATTCTGTTTCTTCCTTCTCCTTAATTTTAAGTGTTAATCTATCCATTTCTGCACATTCTAATGTTTTTTTATTACACTTTCATCTGTAGGGATCTCTTCACACACACACACAGAGAGAGAGAGAGAGAGAGAGAGAGAGAGAGAGAGAGAGAGAGAGAGAGAGAGAGAGAGAGAGAGAGAGAGAGAGAGAGAGAGAGAGGGGCTAACACAGAATTATATTCCCATCACAGTGAAAATGATTTAACAAGATTTCACCAGATCCATCACAAAGAATAATGGGAAATGGCACAGGATATTGCTATTCCCTGAGTTATTGGGGCATTTTTAATCATCCTTCTTTAATTAGAGTATCAAAAGGTCATTAAACAGCACATGAGCCTCTCAAGATAATATTTTGGAATGCCCAGATTGTTTTGAATGGATGCACCCAGCGATTCATTTATACTGAACGAAGGCCAATGCGATTCGTGCGTATCGTTGTGGCTTGACCTGGCATAGATAATGGATTAGCCTTTGTGTTAACTTGCAAATGATAGAAAATGAGTGTTTGCTTGCAGCCTTCCGCAAAACCCACAGCTGAAAAACAAGCACAGGACACAAAATACCTCTTGCGTAGTTTGGAGACGTGGTCACAACCCGCTCTGTGAGTCACTGGCAGTAAAAAAAAAAAACCAATTATGTCTATCACCAAAGCGAGGGGAGGGTGGTGGTGGAAATTTTTGTTTTTCTCATGGACCTGTCAGGAGAATAATTGGGGGGTTCCAACTCAAGCTGGAGTTGCACGAGAATAAATAGAAATGAGATCCAGATAGCTGTGAGGAAAGAAGAAATATTGATTCCTGAAAGCAAACAGATTGCCTTTAGGGGAAGCTGCAGAGAAACGGGGTAAAGCAACACAGTTAAATGCAGGTAGTCCTCGACTTAAGACCAGGGGTGGGTTGCTGGGGGTTCGCAGGGGTTCGGGAGAACCTCTAGCTAAGATTCTGTGCAGTTCGGAGAACCCCCAAATCCCACTCCTGGCTGGCCCCGCCCTGCCCCTCTGCACCACTCCCAGGAGTCCCCACACAGCCCATTTTAGGTGCAGGTAAGTACAGGCCGTGCGTGGAGGCTCAAACGGGCCAACCAGAAGTTCGGGAAGGCCGGAAACGTGCCCGTTTCCGGCCTCCAGAGGGCCTCCAGAGCCTGGGGAGGCCGTTTTCGCCCTCCTGGAAGCTCAAGGAAAGCCTCCGGAGCCCAGGGAGGGCAAAAACACCCACACCCACCACCATGGTGCAGGAGGCTGACTAGACCACGTCCACCCTGGCCACGCCCACCCAGCAACCGGGCAGAGAACCCCTTGCTAAAATTTTTGAAGCCCACCCCTGCTTACGACCACAATTGAGCCCAAAATATATGTTCTTAAGTGAAACATTTGTTAAGTGAGTTTTGCCCCACTTTACGGCTTGTCTTGCCACGTTTGTTAAGTGAATCCCTGTCGTTGTTAAATTAGTAAGACGGTTGTTGAGTGAATCTGGCTTCCCCCCCCCCATTGACTTTGCTTGTCAGAAGGTTGCAAAAGGGGATCACATGATCCCAGGACATGTGACCGTCATAAATATGAGTCAGTTGTCAAACATCTGGATGTAAATCACATGTTCATGGGGATTCATAAGTGTGAAAAATGGTCATAAGTCACTTTTTGCAGTGCTGTTGTAACTTTGAATGGTCACTAAATGAACTGTTGTAAGTCGAGGACTACCTGTAGGGGAGTTTGTCCTGATTGTGGAAGTGTCTAGATGCTGATTCTAGGGTAACACATGAGGGGCATATGTGTGTGTGTAGCAGGGGTGGTTCGGACCGGTTCGGACCGGTTCGCCCGAATCATTAGCGACCCGCTGGTGACGTCACGATGATGGGCGCCACCATCTTTTTATTTATTTATTTTTTTGAATTTTTCATTTTTTTTTTCTTCTGCGCATGCGCAGAAGTCAAGTTTCCGGCACGTTTTTTTCTTCTGAGCATGCATCGCCATCTTGTTTTCAGCTTTTTTTAAAAAAAAATTCTGATATTTTTTGGGGGGAACTGCGCATGCATGCGCCCATGCGGTGCGCCCACGCAGCGCGGGAGGAAGCGAACCGGCAGCGAGGTAAGTTAGAACCTACCCCTGGTGTGTAGGTATGTTTATTCTTGTGAACATACAGTTCCACTGGGAGACTCAATTTAATTAACTCTATTCATGTTTGCAGACCTTATCCTTTGATATGTGGAGTAGGTCTGGGTAATTTATTTGGGGTTTTGAGGAAGTTTGAATAAAAGTTTTTCCCGTTTGTTACTTTTACTTGATTAACTTAGTTTCAGCTTTTCTGTCCATTATCTAGTAGAGACATTGATTCTCAGTCCATTGTGGATTCGGTTCATGTTTTAAGGGAAGATGGAAACAGTATAGAGAATAAAGTATATTTTGATATAAAACTTCTCACAGACCCTTATGTGAAATATGCTACAAAATAAACTCATACTGCCCTACAAAACCAGGGACAACTCTGTATCTCCTTAACACCTTAGGCCTGACATGAAGCCATCTACAATTTAGGAGTGGCGTATTACAAGCAGACACAAACTGATTTTTCTGCTAATGCTAGAAAATACCGGGTTTTTGGAGGCCTCTATAATGACAGAAGTATATCTGTGGTTCACCAGCCTCTGTTTTGCGATTGGACAGGTTAATTTGTCACCGTGATTCCGGGAGCCCACCAAAAACATAATTCATGAACCCATGGTGGAACAAAATTCCGTGTGGCTACCCAATGAAAATCACACAGATCAATCAACTCCCAAATGCTCAATCAGAATATATCACTTCATTGCCCTATGGATCAATAACATTATAGGGTTAGGGTACACAATAACAGAGTTGGAAGGGACCTTGGAGGTCTTCTAATCCAACCCCCTGCCCAGGCAGGAAACCCTATACCATTTCAGACAAAGGGTTGTCCAACATCTTCTTAAAAACCTCCAGTGTTGGAGCACTCACACGTTCTGGAGGCAAGTCATTCCACTGATTAATTGTTCTCAATGTCAGGAAATTCCTCCTTGGTTCTAGGTTGCTTCTCTCCTTGATTAGTTTCCATCCATTGCTTCTTATCCTGCCTTCAGGGGCTTTGGAGAATATGTTGTCCTCCTCTTCTTTGTGGCAGCTTCTTTGTAGGAGAAGGAGTGGCAGAACCTGGGGGTTTTGCAATGACTCAACAGCATAACATTATTGTTGTTCAGTCACTAAGCTGTGTGACTCTTCATGATTCCATGGATCACAGCATGCCAGGCCCCACCTGTCCTCCACTGCCTCCTCCTTGCTCAAATCCATGTTCATTGTGTTGATGCCACTATCTAACCATCTCATCCTCTGCAGTCCCCTTCTCCTTCTGCCTTCCATCTTTCCCAACATCGGGATCTTCTCCAGAGAGTCCACGCTTCTCATTAGGTGGCCAAAGTATGAGGGTGAGTCAAAACGTAATTCCATTTTCTTTAGGACAGGTATAATTACCAACACAGGAACATGTAGCATACATCAAAATGAAGCTGGTCCTCTGTGGATCACATCCCTACTTCTCAACATAGTCACCGTTTCTCTCAATAGCAATGTTTCACCTTCGAATGAGAGCATGTATCCCTGCCTCGTAAAATTTTGTTGACTGTTCTTTGAGCCACTTCTTCACTGCAGTTTTCACTTCCTCGTCACTGGAATAATAATCCTCCATACTCACCAGATTTAACACCTTCAGACTATCATCTCTTCGGCCCCATGAAAGAGGGTTTGAGAGGCAAACATTATTCCAGTGACGAGGAAGTGATAACTGCAATGAAGAAGTGGCTCAAAGAACAGTCAACAAAATTTTACGAGGCAGGGATACATGCTCTCATTCGAAGGTGGAACATTGCTATTGAGAGAAACGGTGACTATGTTGAGAAGTGGGGATGTGATCCACAGAGGACCAGCTTCATTTTGATGTATGCTACATGTTCCTGTGTTGGGAATTATACCTGTCCTGAAGACAATGGCATTACTTTATGACTCACCCTCATATTTGAGTTTCAGCTTCAGGATATGCCCTTCCAAAGGACAATCGGGGTTGTTTTCCTTTAGGATTCGACTGATTGGATCTTCTTGTAGTCCAAGAGTCTTTCCCAACACCACAATTCGAAATCATGCATTCTTCATTACTCAGCCTTCCTTATGGTCCAACTCTCACAGCCATGCATTACTATTGGGAAAATCATGGTGTTCAACCTTCAACCTTCAACTTTTCAACCTTCAACCTAGGTCCCAAGAAACATGGTGGCAAAAAGCAGAATCCACTTCCCAGTTATACATGTGGGACATGAGATATGTTCGTGTTCATTTCACTCTGGTTTTCATCAGTTGTGAGACATAAGATAAATTCAAGCAACCCATCATCTAAACTGCAGTTATTAGAATCTATAAAAATAGAGAATGGAGTCATTGTTCTGCTTCAGTGCCAGATGGTGTAGTATAATATACATTTAATTGATTGGCATCAAACTTGACATCAAACACCATTGAAATTCAATGATGAAAAAAGTAAGGTTCTACATTTAGGCACGAAAAACAAAAGGCACAGGTAGAGTATAAGTCGTACCTTGCTCAACAGTAGTAACTGTGAGAGAGATCTTGGAGTCCTAGTGGACAACCATTTAAATATGAGCCAGCAGTGTGCAGCAGCTGCCAAAAAAGCCAACACAGTTCTGGGCTGCATAAACAGAGGGATAGAATCAAGATCACATGACGTGTTAATACCACTTTATAATGCCTTGGTAAGGCCACACTTGGAATACTGCATGCAGTTTTGGTCGCCACGATGTAAAAAAGATGTTGAGACTCTAGAAAGAGTGCAGAGAAGAGCAACAAAGATGATTAGGGGACTGGAGGCTAAAACATATGAAGAACGGTTGCTGGAACTGGGTATGTCTAGTTTAACGAAGATAAGGACTAGGGGAGACATGATAGCAGTGTTCCAATATCTCAGGGGCTGCCACAAAGAAGAGGGAGTCAAGCTATTCTCCAAAGCACCTGAGGGTAGGACAAGAAGCAATGGGTGGAAACTAATCCAGGAGAGAAGCAACTTAGAACTAAGGAGAAATTTCCTGACAGTTAGAACAATTAATCCGTGGAACAGCTTGCCTCCAGAAGTTGTGAGTGGAAGTTTTTAAGAAGAGATTGGACAACCATTTGTATGAAATGGTATAAGGTTTCCTGCCTGAGTAGAGGTTGGACTGGAAGATCTCCAAAGTCCCTTCCAATGCTGTTATTCTGGTGGTTTTCTTGGAGACATTTCATTACTCAAGTAGGTCTCCTCCTCCTCATTGTCATCATCATCATCACAATGATGATGATACCTAGTTGGATAATGAAATGTCTGCGAGAAAACCATCAAGCTCAGAGAGCACCAAGGACCCCACAATTCTGACTCTTAGTGTTAGAATACATGATGAACAAGTGTCTTTGAAACAGTATAGCATTTTCTCCATAAATATTTATCATGTCAGAAAAAATTGCCACTTTCTCCTGCATGAATTTATTAAGCCCCCATTGGTTAGGATCTTGACAGAACTTTCAACAGATGGTTTTTGAAACTACCACTTAATTCTGGCATTTCAAACCTGGAGACATCTGCGGAAGCTCAACCGTTTCACTTGTTTGCAAGGATTTTAAGCCTCTATGCTTTGCTTTCCCCACTTCTCACAGAAGTTAACACTTTTATTTCTTTTTTTTTTTTATATATATATATTTTTAAAAAAAATAGTTTTTATTAAGTTATTTACATTTAAAAAACAGAAACATACAAAAGAAAAACATTTACGACATTGACAAGTACAATATAAACATATACAAAACATAAAAAGCGCATACAGCTATAAAGCTGTCTATTTCTATCGTTTGTTCTACGGCAAATATATATTTAACATTTAATTTAACATGGTTTTCGAATTTTGTCTCATATTTTGCATTGTGTTTTATAAATCAAACGTAGTGGTAGTAAAGTTTAACCATAATATTTATAATGATATAACAATAGTAATATTTGTAGTAGTATAGATAATAATAGTAATAATAATACAGAAAAAAGAAAAATAAGGCATTGTTGGTTTAGTAATTATCTTAGTATACATATATAGTAATACAATATAACTGTTTTCTCTATAAATTCTCTAGTTCAATTTCTATATGCCTTATTTGGCTTATATTTCTATTTATTACATTGATGTTATTTGTTTTCGTTTTTCGTACCAATTGTAAAATAAATTCCAGATTTCATAGTAGTCGGAGTCTTCCTTTCCTTTCAGTTCCATGGTTAGTTTATCTGCTTCGGCACAGTCCAGGATTTTACTAATTACACTGCTTTCCTCGGGAATATCGTTTAATTTCCAATTTTGTGCTATCGTTATTCTCGCCGCTGTTAGTATATGTAGAATAATATAATAGTATTTCTTTTGCATTTTTTGATTTATGTTTCCCAATAGGAAAATTTCCGGTGTGATATCTATATCTTGTTGTGTGATTTCTTTTAACCAGTTTTTGATTGTATTCCAGAAGGCTTTTATTTTTGGACAGGTCCACCACATATGATAGTAAGATCCAGTTTTGTGTTGGCATCTCCAACAATTTGGTGATAAGTTTTTATACATTTTTGCCAATCTCGCTGGAGGGAGGTGCCATCTATAGAATACTTTATAATAATTTTCTTTATATGAAACTGATTTTGTCATTTTGTAGTTTTGGTTCCAAATTTTTTCCCATTCATTAATTTGCATCTCATGTCCGAAATTTTTCGTCCAGCTTATCATATTTCCTTTTATTATGTCTTTTTGTGTTTTGTTTTTTAGAAGAAATTTGTATATTTTAGTTATTGCTTTTGGTTCTTGATCTAGTAAAATTTTATCTAATTCTGATTTGAGTATTTGTATTCCATATTTTCTCTTGTCGTTTTCTAATCTGTTCCTAATTTGGAAATATGGCCACCAATCAATCTTGATTCCTTCTTGTTCCAGTTTTGCTATAGATTTTATGGCACCTCCTTCTTCCAGTATTTCTTCATATGTGACCATTTTTTCCAGATTCGTTGTGTTTGGGTGTGTAATGGCTTCCATACCAGAGAACCAGGGTGGTATTTTAGTGTAGTATTGTTTTTTGATCTTAAGCCAAGTTCCTAAGAGAGAGTCTCTAATTTTATGTCTTTTGAAGTATGAGTGTGTTTTATGTTTATCATCCCAGAGGAATCCATGCCACCCTAAATGTAAGTCATAACCTTCTAGTACCAGTAAACGTCTATTTTTAATTTGAATCCAATCCTTTATCCATGTTAAGGCGGATGCTTGATAATATAATTCAAAGTCCGGTAGTCCGAATCCTCCCTGATTCCTATTTTGTTGTAAATATTTTAATTTAATTCTTGGTTTTTTTCCGGCCCATATAAATTTGGTTAGTATTTTATTTAGTTGTTCAAAATATTTTTTCTCCAATTTGATTGGAATGGTTTGGAATAGGTACAAAATTTGAGGTAATATTGACATTTTAATCGCTGCGATTCTACCAATTAGAGAGATTTGTAATTTATTCCATTTATCTAATTTTTTTTCAATTTGTTTTAAAATTTCCATATAATTTGCTTCTTTTATTGTGGTGCATTTTGCTGACAGATTGATTCCTAGATATTTTATTTTCTTAACAATTTGTAGTTCTAATTTCTTTTCTAGTTCCTTTTTTTGTATGTCTGTCAGGTTTTTGATTATTATTTTAGTTTTTTGTTTATTGATTTTCAGACCTGCTACTTTCCCGAATTCATTTATTTCTTTTAGTAAAATTGGTCCTGTCTCTAATGGTTCTTCTATGTTGAAAACCAAGTCGTCAGCGAATGCTTGTAATTTATATTCCTGCTCTTTTATCTTAAGTCCTTTTATTTCTTTATTTTCTCTTACTTTTTGTAATAATGATTCCAATGATAGTATAAATAATAATGGGGAGAGGGGACAGCCTTGTCGAACTCCCTTTTCTATATTGAAATTTTTTGAAGTTTCTCCATTTATAAGAATTTTAGCAGTTTGTTTTGAATATATTGATTTGATTGTCCTTATGTAATTCTCTCCAAAATTCATTTTATTCAATTGATTTATTATAAAGTCCCAGTTTAGGTTATCAAATGCCTTTTGGGCATCTAAAAATATGAGTGCCATGGATTCCCCTGGGTGTGTCTCATAGTATTCTAAAATATTTGTAATTGTTCTTATATTGTTTTTAATATGTCTATTTGGTAGGAAGCCATTTTGATCTGAATGTATAATTTTGGTAAGTGTTTTTTTTAGTCTTTCCGCCATTATAGACGCAAAGATTTTGTAGTCTGAATTTAAGAGCGAGATTGGCCTGTAACTCTGGATCTTATGTTTCATATTGATGTCTTTTGGAATGATTGTTATTAGTGCCTCTGTCCATGAATCTGGGATTGCTCCTTTTGTTAGTACTTCATTGTATGTAATTAGTTGTATATTTTTTAAAATCGTTTGTAATTCTTTGTAGTACTCTGCTGGAATACCATCCGGTCCTGGGGTTTTATTGTTTTTCTGATTTCTAATAGCTTTTTCTAATTCAATCAATGTTATTTCTTCATCCATCTTATCTTTAATATCGTCTGGTAGTTGCACTATATTAGAATTTTTTAAATACTCTTGTATGCTCTGGAGTTGTATAGTATCCTTACTGTATAGCTCTCTATAATATTCTCGTGCTATGTCTTTTTTTCCCTCTATTTCAAACTGCATTTTCCCTAGCGAATCTTCTAATTGTTGTATTGTTTTTTTTTCCTTTTCTTTTCTTAATCTGTAGGCCAACCATCTGCCTGGTTTGTTAGCATGTTCGAAATAATTCTGTTTGGATGTCTTAATTTTTAATGCGATTTCTTCTTGTAGTATTAGATTTATTTTGTGTTTAGTTAATTCTTTTTCTTCTTTTATTTCTTTATTTTGTGGCATCTCTTGTAATTTATGTTCCAATTCCCCTATCTTGTTTTGTAAGTCCTTAATTTGCTTATTTTTATCTTTATTTCTTTTAATAGAGTATGCAATAGTTAATCCTCTTATATATGCTTTCATAGTGTCCCAAATATTTTGTATAGATATGTCCTCGTTCCAATTCTCCTGTAGAAAGAAAGTTAATTCTTTCTCCATATATTGTTTAAATTCTTTTTCTTTTATTGTTTTCTGGTTCATCATCCATCTCCTTCTTAGCTTACTCGTTCCTCTTATTGTAATTATTATAGGGTTATGGTCCGCCCACGTATTAGGTTCTATTTCTACACTCTCTATTTTAATAATTGGTTCTATATTTGACCAGACCATGTCGAGTCTAGACCAGGATTGATGTGGGTTTGAAAAATATGTATATTGATTCTGTTTCTGGTGTCTTTCTCTCCATATATCTTTTATTTTAAATTCATTCACCATTTCAAAAAAAATTTTAGGTAGAGTTTTCCTTTCCATATTTTTTTTTGGTCCCGTTTTATAATCTTCTTTAACATCTACCACTGCATTAAAATCTCCGATTATACAAATGTTTTCTCTGTCTAATTTAATGATTTGTTGGTATAGTTTTTTATAAAATTCTTTTTGTCCATTGTTAGGGGCGTAGATAACTATTAGTAATATTTTAGTTTTGTCTATTGTAATTTCCACTATGAGTATTCTTCCTTCTGTATCTCTATATATTTGTTTAGGGGTTAACCAATTTTTGATATATAATGCTATTCCTCTTTTCCTTGAGTCGGCCAGGGATGTAAAGAGATTACCTATCTTGGGATATTGTAATAACTTATATTCTTCTTTTTTAATATGAACTTCCTGTAAACATGTAATGTCTGAACCTTGTTTCTGTAGTCTGTTGAGTATTTGTCTTCTTTTTATTGGTGAATTGATTCAATTTATGTTAACTGAAAATATTTTAATTTGATTTTGCATCTTATTTTTTACTTGTTGCTCTTGTTAATCTCGCGGTCTTTACTTCTTTTGTTTTCACCCTCCTATCTCCCTCTCTCTCTTGTCTTTTCATTCTCTCCATTTCTTCTATCATTTCTTTTTCTTCCTGGCTTTGTCCCTCTCCCTCTGCACTGCTCTCTCCTTCCTTTTCTAAGTGTGTTTCGATAAATTGATCTGCTTCTTCCATTGTTTCTATCTTAATTTTTTTTCCTTTCCACGTCACTAGGATTCCTTCCGGAATCAACCACCTAAAAGGAATTTCTTGCCTTATTAGTTTTGCAGTACAGTATTGTAGGTCTCTTCTCTTTTCTCTTATTCGTTTGGGAATTTGTTTTAATACATTGATATTAATACACTTTTATTTCTAATTCGGTAAAATAGCTGGTAACACCGTGACTTAGTGGGTTTGTCCTTTGTCCTTGAGGCTACTAGGTTGTTGTTGTTTTTTTGGAAGGGGTGGGGAAGGAGAAAAAATTGCAGAGAATCTCAGAGACGTAGAAATACCAATTAGGGACCTTGGCGTAATCTTCCAGGTTCAGTTTTCAGCAGGGATATTATTCTTCCGCTGCTGCAAACAATTATCTTCAATTTTTCTCAGGCCTCATTATATTCCATTGTCTTACTTCTGGTAAGGAAGAGAAATAAATAATTAACAGATGGTTACACCAATTCTTGTGTCTGTACACGTGCAGAAAAAGAGGAACTGCTGAATAAGCATCTCGCCAGGAGATAAATTCCAAGTTGGCTGTTGAAGGTGCTTTCATTTCGGGAAACCAGGTTAAGGGCCCAAATGAGGAGAAGATACTGTTGGAAGAAATGTCCATCTGAGTTCAGTTCAGCAGTGAAATCTACTTACCTTCTCTACCAGTTCGGAAGCACGCACATTGTGCGTGCGCCACCATCGCAAGCACTTTTTCACCCTCTGCGCATGCGCAGAGGGCTAAAAACAAGAAAATGGCAATGTCCGGGCGGGTGGGCGGAGCCTCACACTGTCACCGCTACCAGTTCTCCGAACCACCAGCGGCCGCCCCTACCAGTACGCCCGAACTGGTAGCATTTCACTCCTGGTTCAGTTCCAAGTGAGGAAGAAAGACTCTGGAAACATGGTGGCTGTTTGGAAAGATGGTTTTTATGGTGGACAGGATCACATGCCTTGAAGATGTTGGGTGAAGAAAAAAAAGAGGAGAGATGCTGAGAGTGCCTGAGTTTTATACCCTCTCTGGGCTTTTGAATTTGAGCTTGCATTCTGATTGGTTGTCAGACTCCCATGGGGCCATGCAGGGGCAACTCTGTAGGCTGTCCTGAGTCCCAAGCTTGGTTGAGCCTTGCTGGGTGATGTAATATTCCCAGGTGCCATGTGGTGAGTTCTGTTGCTAGATGGGTAGAGAGGGCTAATCCTACCTTTGTTGGATCTTGGGTGAGGGCATTTGCCTATGAATAGACCTAGCTATCTCTTTATCTCTTAAGTGCGGACATCTGCTGTGGGCTATTGAGGACGGTGGGGGCTATTAAGAGTGAGTCTGTTTCCTGCCTAAAAAAACATGTTTCTCCATTTCTCATCCAGGGAAATATAATATTCTGCCTTTTTAATATTTCCCAAATTCTTTCATTTTTCTAGGAGATGGGTGGGTGCTAACTTCGTACAATACTATAGCCCACTTTAATTTTTCCTGAAATGTTTGGATTTATTGAGGTCAAGGGAGTAATATGAAGTCTCCTTCAACTAGAGTTCAATTCCTAGCGACTTCTTTGACAGGGCAATGGCTTCTCCTCCTACCTTCTTCTGCGATTTTTTGGGGGTGGTGGTTAATCTCTTAGTCGCTCCCACAGCCTTGATATGATGTGGTGTAGGGCTTCCTGCCTAAGCAGGGGGTTGGACTAGAAGACCTCCAAGGTCCCTTCCAACTCTGTTATTCTATTCTATTCTATTTTCCAAGATCGCTTAGCCAGGTACAGATAGATCTCAACTCAACAACCGTTCATTTAGTGACCGTTTGAAGTTACAACGGGACTGGGGGGAAAAAGTGAACTACGATTATTTTTCACACTTAACAACCATTGCAGCATATCTTGTGATCAAAATTTGGACGTTTGGCAGCTGGGATGGATTTATGATGTTTGCAATGTCCCGGGTTCATGTGATCACCTTTTGGGATCTCCTGACAAGCAAAATCAATGGGGAAGCTAGATTCATTTAACAACCATGTTGCTGACTTAACAACTGCAGTGATTCACTTAACAACTGTGGCCAGAAAGGTCGAAAAATGGGGCAAAACTCACTTAACAACTGTGCTGCTTAGCAACAGAAATTTGGGGCTCAATTGTGGTTGTACGTCAAGGACTATTTTTACTGACTATCTATGCCCAGTCAAAGTCTGGTAGGCACTTTGATGCTGGACACCTAAACTTATCTGTGTTGTTTTGAACATGAAGTGAAAAGCTTTTTTTAGTGGAGTAGAGTGGAGTGGAACGGAACGGAACAGAACAGAACCAGGGCCGCCCTGGAAACAGCAAAGGACCGGCCTGCGGTGCCTCTGCCAGCGAAAACGGAGCTTGCGAGGGCCATGGCAGAGGGTTGCAGGAGGCTGTCGCAGCCGAAAACGGAGCTCAGGAGGGCTGTATGTGGCCCTCCCAAGCTCCGTTTTTGCTGGCAGAGGGTTGCAGGAAACCGTTGCAGCCAAAAATGGAGCTTGTGGGCCCGTTTTCACTGGCAGAGTGCTCGGACCACCACAAACACCCCCTACACGAGTGACATCGAGCTGACCATGCCCCCTTGGCCATGCTCCCCGGTTTCCTGAAGTCAAACACAACCCTGATGCAGCCCTCAATGAAATCGAGTTTGACACCCCTGTTGTAGGTCATCTTGTCCAACCCCCCCGCCCAAGCAGGAGACCCTACACCATTTCTGAATTGGCTCAGAATTTTAGCAGTGGTTTAATAAAGCAACGAGGCTAGCTGTTGTTTAGTTTCTCTCCCGGCGGCTGTAAAAGCCGTCAGCTTCCGCCACAATATTTGTCCTACAAAAATTGCCTTCGATTGATTGCTTGCCCTATTTTCTCCATCTTGCGTGCCCACTTGTAATTTCATCGTTGCAAGGGTACAGCTGACGCCTCCCTTAAGCACTCTATAATGTAATTAGGCTAGCCTCATTCCTGAGCGATGCAGCGCAGGAAGGATATTTAAATGATTAATCTGGGGGAGAAAATCGGTTGTTGATATTTGCAGCACGATCGATCTGAAAGGCACATTTTCAGCATCAGGGTTGGGGAACCTGGTCACTGCCCGAAGGAATTTGACATCGGAGAATAGGTTGGTGGGAAGAGGTGGATGTAATTAGGTTCAGTTGAGAGTGAGATCCGGAATACTCAATAGAAAAAAAATGAAAAGGAGGCCAGTGAAAATTATCAGATACACAAGAGCCTCAGAAGAGAGAATACAAGAGTGTTTAGCTCAGTGGTTCCCAACCTGTGGTACGTGTACCACTAGTGGTACGCGAGGGCCTTCCAGGTGGTACGCGAACACTTTCGGGGTCATGAACGATTTTTAGTTAGTTATTTTTTACTTCACAAAAATGTTTACTGCCTAACACAAGATAATCTGGCAATGATTTGCAACTGTTGCCACACGCCACCCACCTGGTCCCAGCGGCCCGAGAATCCAGTTGCTGGATGCGCGGGGCCAAAAAAGGAACGGTGACTGTTCTGAACTCTCAGCTGTCGCGCAGTAGAACCCTCGCGAGAAGGTGCGCGTCGTGGAAATAAAGTGATATCTGATCAAATTTAGTTTCTCTAGAACCAGGTGGTACGCGGCGACTGTACGGGACCTCCAAGTGGTACTTGATCACAAAAGGGTTGGGAACCACTGGTCTAGCTGAACAACAGAACGGAATAAGGAAAAACAAACGAACAGATTATACAGATAATCCTCGATTTATGACCACATTGGAGCCCAAAATTTCTTTAAGAAATTTTCAGTTAAGGCAGGGGTGTCAAACTCGATTTCATTGAGGGCCGCATCAGGGTTGTGTTTGACCTTGGGGGGCCAGGGTGGGCGTGGCCAGGGTGGGCACGGCCAGCTCAACGTCACTCGTGTCTGGGGCACCTGTGGTGGCCCGAGCGCTCTGCCAGTGAAAACGAACTCCGTTTTCGGCTGCGTCGGCCTCCTGCAACCCTCTACCAGTGAAAACGGAGCTCGGGAGGTCTGCCGGTGGCCCTCGCGAGCTCCGTTTTTGCTGGCAGAGGCACTGCAGGCCGGTCCTTCACTGTTTCCAAGGCAGCCCTGCGGGCCAGATCTAAGCACCCCGTGCCTTGAGTTTGACACCCCTGAGTTAAGGGTATATTGGCCTTAAGGTGCTCCGTTTGATTGACTTCCCAGTTTTGCAACACAGAGTTGCAGAAAACCCCAGGAATAGCTTGCCTCCAGAAGTTGTGACTGCTCCATCACTGAAGGCTTTCAAAAAGAGACTGGACAGCCATTTGTCTGAAATGATATAGGGTCTTCCGGTCGAGCAATGGGTTGCACTGGAAGACCTCCGAGGTCCTTTCCAACTCTATTATTATCTGTTCTAAATGCTTGACACGTCTGGATGTCATCTAATTTGCTGTTAATGCTGCCATCATTTGGAGTCTGTGTGTGTGCACGCAGACATAATATCAAGCTAAGCCATCGAAGTATATCTACACACGACCTTATTAATGTAACCTCAGTACCAATCACCATTAAAATGTCACGCCGTAGCTGGCCGGTTGACCTTTAGCTACCAAATTCCTTTAAGACTTCTCCCTGAAAATGGACTAATTGATGTTGTGAAGTGAATGCATACAAAGGCACTTATTTTGCATAATTTGCTGCTCATGCATACGTTGATTCCCCCCCACCCCCGGCAGTGAGTATGAACTACTAATAAAACAAACCATATCCTTATCACACAAATGTTGAACTAAGCTGGCAGTCATCGCTTTTAGCTCAGAAGCTGCATACTGTCCCGGTTCCTGATAGCAAGAGAGATGAGATTTGATCTTGAAATATGCTAAGAGTGGTTTTGAAAATTCAACTTGTTAAGGTGAGAATAAATTACATAGAGGCGATGTGGATCTTTTCTTGGAATTCAGACATTCAGAAATAAAGCCGAGATTAAAAGTCTAATAGAAAATATTTATTTCGGTATAAAAACAATAAATCCTGAATAGTTACATTCTTGCTAATAAATCGTGACCGCTCCCGGTCAGAATCAAAGACAGAAGGAGAATAATGGAGAATCAGGAATGCACACATGCGCAGAAGATCACATCACATGTCCTGCTTGTATTGGAATGTACCGTAATATTAGGATAGGGATGCATCACCCTGCATAGACATACAACTGACAATCTTCACTACGTGACACAACTGGCACATAATGTTGGGGAAGGTGGTTGAATGCATGTTCGACTTTCCAAAGAAGATGATATCACAGAGGCCAGATGGCACCACATCAATTTCCTGGGTGGAGTAAACCAGGGGTGTCAAACTCTATTTCATTGAGGGCTGCATCAGGGTTGTGTTTGACCTCAGGGGGATGGGATGGGCGTGGCCAGGGTGGGCGTGGCCAGCTCGATGTCACTCATATCGGGGGCGCCTGTGGTGGCCTGAGCGCTGTCCCAGTGAAAACGGGTTCCCGAGCTCCATTTTCACCGGCAGAGGCACCACAGGCTGGTCCTTTGCTGTTTCCAGGTCGACCTCATTGGCCAGATCTAAGCACCCCTTGGGCCAGATCTGGCCCGCAGGCCTTGAATTTGACACCCCTGGGGTGAATGCATCCTAGAATTTGCAATAGCATTTGGAGAAGATGAAATTGAGTGGCGTGGTGGCCTAGTGGTGCAGACACTCGCCTCCTCCTCAGAAGGTTGAGAGTTAAATCCTAGGTAGGGTACATATTGCTCTCTCTCCTAGGGTGCCAAGTAAGAATATCTGCTGTGAACTCCATATAGGCGTCAGGAAGGGCATCCAGCCAGTAAACGTCAACTCCATCCACTCGCCCTAACTCTACCCCGAATAGGGTTGTAAAAAGGGAGGTTTTTTTTTAAATTTGGAGAAGAAGCAATTAAAATTTGGATAGAGAAAGCAAGACCCCAAATATCTAGTAGAAGCTATAATGTGTGGGAGTTAGACTCCTTCCCGTGCAGTAGTGTTCTGTAACTTACCTTGATATATATTCCACACACAAAAATCATCTTCAGCAACGTTTGAATGTTTTTTTCAGCCACTTTGGAGTATTTTAATTTCTTTTAAGTCTCCGTTTAAATTATCTCATTTTGACATTCAGACAGTTCTTTGCCAATATTTCCTGCCTAAGCAGGGGGTTGGACTAGAAGAGCCCCAAGGTCTCTTCCAACTCTGCTATTCCATTCTATATTCTATTCTATTCTATTACGAGCCATGGTGGTGCAGTGGTTAGAGTGCAGTACTGCAGGCTACTTCTGCTGCCTGCAATTTGGCAGTTCGAATCTCACCAGGCTCAGGGTTGACTCAGCCTTCCATCCTTCCGAGGTGGGTAAAATGGGGACCCAAAATGTTGGGGGCGATATGCTGACTCTGTAAACTGCTTAGAGAGGGCTGTAAAAGCAATGTAAAGCAGTATATAAGTCTAAGTGCTATTGCTGTTCTGTTCTGTTCCGTTCCATTCCTTCCGTTCCATTCCGTTCTATTCTATATAAGAGAACTAGCTGAATACCCATGCTCCGCTACGAAACTATGTGATCGGGCTTGATAAATCAACACTTACAGCTTGAAAATGAATGAGTAGTTACGATTGGCCTCTCTTCTCCCTTTCTCTCCCTCAGCCTTGCTGGCTTAGCTCAAATGTTCTGTAGTAAAGCTGCTTGCTGCTGCGAAAGTAAAACTGAAACTCTCCTCTGCTTGTATTTTGCATTTGGAACATGTGACACACACCCCGTGCCACGTTTTGGGCCTAGCAGGCCTCCCTGAAGCCTCGGGAGCCTGGAAACGGCCAATTTCCGGACTTCTTGTAGGCCCATTTTTTTGCCCTCCGAGCCTCCAGAGGCTTTCCTTGAGCCTCCAGGAAGGCAAAAACGGCCTCCCATGGGCTTCGGAGGCCCTCCGGAGGCCGGAAATGGGCCATTTCCAGACTTCCTGGAGGCCCGTTTTTCACCCTCCCAGTGCCTCCGTGCGAGCCCTGTAGTTACCTGCCATCCAAAATAGGCTGCGTGGTGACTCCTGGGAGGGGAGGTGCAGCGTGGGCATGCGTGCGCATCTCTCATATGCACGGCAGAGACCCGAAAATCAGCTGGCTGGCGGGAGGCACGCGCGCATGCGTGGTGGAGCTGACCTATGGTGATGGCTCACGTGCCACAGGTGGCACGCGTGCCATAGGTTTGCCATCATGGACCTAGATTAATGAAACAGTGACCATGTTTGTTTGCGTGGCACTCCCAAACTAATCCTATGATTTATTTATTTATTTATTTATTTAGGATTCTTATATGCCGCCCTACTCCCTGGGGACTCAGGGCGGCGTACAACATTTGAAGAACCACTAAACAATATAATTTAATAACAATTTAAAATGAATTTTAAAAAAGACATACAAAATCATACATACATGGGGGAGACATCAGATATAAAGTTGTCTCAAACTCACCCCACCTGCAGGAAGAGCCATGTCTTAATGGCTTTCCGGAAGGCCAGCAAGGTGGGAATGGTTCGGATCTCTGGGGGGATTTGGTTCCAGAGAGCCGGAGCCCCCACAGAGAAGGCCCTCCCCCTAGGCCCCGCCAGCCGACATTGTTTGGTTGACTGGACCTGGAGGAGACCCACTCTGTGGGACCTGACCGGTCGAAGGGATTTAACACGATGACGTGATTCATAAAACATTCTAAAACAACGGTTGGCTAATTTTTTATTTTATTTTTGCATCTGTTGTAACCTACAAAATCTACTCCCCTTATAAAGTTAGGATGAAATCATTTTTATCTCTTTGTTCCTCTGTTGTTGTTTTTTAAATATTCGAAGTGGCCAGATTGCAGGTGCGAGCGGAGAAGAAATGCTTACTCACATTATTGCAAAGGCACGCATGTTCAGCTGCCTTAGAAAGAAATAAAATTTGTGATCTTTATTTTTCAAGCTGATGTGTGCCCTGCCCTTGCTGTTCATTTGAAAAAATGCCTTTAGGGAACCATGTCTTAAAATCTCCTTATTGATACAGAAAACAAAGAAGTCAAATTGGACTCAGGCACCATGCATCCTCAAAGCTATGCTTTTGAAACCGTAGTAAAAAAAATAAATTATTGCTTGTTTTCAAATCACATTAATAGAAAGATTCATTTGGTGGGGTCAGGCTCTGTTTCCCTTCCCTAGGCAATTAAAATGCCATTGATGCAAAGATTATTCAGCTATTAATTTCTCCTTTTCCCCTTGCACAGCTTCCATTAATTACTGAGTGATGTGTAAATGCTTTAAATCCCTTCAAGAGTTCAGCCGCATGGCTTTGAAATCAAAACGGCTTCCAATTCCATTGATTTCAAATTTTGCTTTCAAAGCACTTAAATTCAGCCATTTTTAGCAAAATGCCGTGATTGATTTCCTTCTCCAGCTGCTAAAGTCTTAACCCGGGTTGATTTATAAACTGGGTTGCGTGAAAACGTGATGGGACTCCTTGAAAGTCTAAGACAGTGTTTTCCAACCATACAACCCCCAGATAGATGGACTTCAATTCCCAGAATTCCCCTGCCAGCAAGGCCATTCCTGCGCATTCTGACAATAAAACTCACTCATTAGAAACTGACGAGGTTGGAAAACGTTGGTACCAATGGCAATAAGAAAAGATTCACTTGAATTCAGCTAGGTTTCTATCCCAAAGGTGCTTTTTCAAGAGGCAACTGGACTTCCTTGTTTTTCTTTGAAGACGTTTCGCTTCTCATCCAAGAAGCTTCTTCAGCTCTGACTGGATGGTGGGGAATGGAAGGATTTATACTCCTTGCAGACAGCTGGTCATTTGCATTCTTTTAGAAAGTCATTGAGGCCACTTGGAGGTCAGAGGTGGTATTCACTTACTTTCCCTACCAGTTTGCAAATGTGAGCGCGCGCGTGCACGTTCGCTTCGGCCATGCACATGCCTTCCATGCATGCGTTGGCCTTCTGCGCATGCACTTTGCTTGCACGTGCAGCTTGCACATATGTGCGCATCTTCCACATATGTCTGCGGCCTTCTGCGCATGCACTTTGCTTGTGCGCACGGCTTGCATGTATGCACGCGGCTTCAAAACGTGCCTAAATAGGACGGCATAGCACCTGGGCAGGGGTGGGTCGCTACTACCGGTTCGCCTGAACCAGTCCGAACCGGCTGAATACCACCTCTGTTGGAGGTTTGTCTGTGTCCTCAGGGCCACCTGAGTAGTGCAAATAGGTGTGGAGCCTTCTTCAAAGAGCTGAAAGGACTGTGTTGCAAACCCCGAGTGTGCAGACAAGTGCTTCAACACTGGAGGTTTTTAAGAAGAGACTGGACAGCCACTTGTCTGGAATGGTACCTGAGCAGGGGGTTGGGCTAGAAGACCTCCAAGGTCCCTTCCAGCTCTGTTATTCTTTTATTATATTCTGAATGAAGCCGCACTTTAGTTCCTGCTGTCTGTTTTACGCGGTTTCAGAAGACTTTTCCCCAATTCTTTGCAAAACAGCCGAATGAATTCTTGGCAGTCCTTTCGGAGAGGACTTTGACCTCTGCCTCTAATTGGAAGTGATTTCCCTCCTCCCCAAATGCAATTCTCACAGAGTCTCTTTAATAAGATGAATGGAGAATAAAGGGCGAAGGTTGGGATGACAACATTTCTAGCGGCTGAATTATTTCCCAGTTAGAACAATCTCTACCGAAGTGTATTAAGGTTTTTTAACTGCCTCTGGCCAGGTGTTGGAACCTGTTTGCTGATAACAGAGTGGCTTGCAGCTTGTTAGTTGACATAACGGTCTCCTAGATCTTTATCATCCTAGGAACTGACCATTATAATTATTTTAGGCCTTGCAGGGTATTATCAGAACTGTTTGCAGAATTTGATTGGGTCAATGGAAGTTATTTCCCTTGGTGCTTGAAGGACCATAGGAAAGAATCAGTGGTCTTTGAGAATGCAGGGCCTAAAAGTTTTTCTCGACCTTAGAATAGAATAGAATAGAATTCTTTACTGGCCAAGTGTGATTGGACACACAAGGAATTTGTCTTTGGTGCATAGGAACTTTAGGGCAAGTGGACTTCAACTTCTAATGTGCCTAAAGCATTCATTATCCATGCTCAGTGTCCCCTTGACTCTGCACAGTTTCACGACCGTCTTCAGCCAAATTGCCCTCCTCCAAATATTAAGAGAAAATCTACATCTGCTCCAGGTTCTTTGCTTCTATCTCTTTGCAGGTTGCAAATCTTAATTCATTGTAAGCCTTTGGTTTCCTGACTTTATCTTTCAAGATTCAGGCTACCTGCTGATAGTCTGCCTTAGTTATGTGTCCCTCTTTCCATTTGTTTTTGTACTTGTCCTTTTTGTCTTTCAGTTCATCGGAGAGTTCTTTGTATAATCATGCTGGTTTCTTCCTGGATTTCTTGTTTTTCTTTTTCAGTGGTATTGTGCTGGACTGGGCTTTTAGAGACTAGACCAGAGGTGTCAAACTCGATTTCATTGAGGGACGCATCAGGGTTATGTTTGATCTCGGAAGGCTGGGATGTGTGTGGCCAGGGTGGGCATGGCCGGAGTGGGCGTGGCCATGGTGGGCGTTTGACACAGGCTCAAGATGCTCTTTTTCCCTTCCTTCTCTCCACAGTACTCCCCAACCTCGAGAAGTACTCTGCCGGCCAAAAACAGGCTGTGCAGGGGCCCTGCAAGGCCCCTGCATGGCCCATTTTTGGCATCCCCGGCCTCTAGCAGCACTCTGCTGGCCAAAAATGGGCTGTGCGGAGGCCCCAGGAGGCCCCCGCATGGCCCGTTTTTGGCCTCCCCAACCTCCAGAAGCACTCTGACCCAAAAATGGGCTGGCAGAGGCATCACAGGCGGTCCTTTGATATTTCCAGGCCGGCTCCATGGTCCAGATTTAAGCACCCCATGGGCCAGATGCGGCCCGTGGGCCTTGAGTTTGACACCCCTGGACTAGACACTCACTTATCTGAAATGGTATAGGTTCTCCTGGTTGAGCAGGGGGCTTGACTAGAAGACCTCCAAGGTCCCTTCCTTCTCTTCTCCTCTCCTCTCCTCTCCTCTCCTCTCCTCTCCTCTCCTCTACTCTATTTTATTCTATAACGGAAGGCAGTAAGGCCAAAATACAAAAGTCAAAGAATTTGAGGAAGGAGGAATTGAAAATTGGGATCCCACCTTGTCTGGCGTCCGTTGCCTCTATTCTTTGCCATTATGTTCAAGAAACCACAATTTCACCCTTTTTTTGAAGCTTAAGCTTGAAATAGAATTTTATAAAGGAGCCCTACTCACCTGCTCCTATTCCCCTTAGCAAAACATAATGGTGGAAAGTCCTGTGGGGAACTTACTTTATCAATGTATCACCACCCTCCCTTCTCCTTTGCCGCTCTTGCTTCGGTTCCCATCCTTGCTGGTTGTCTCTTGTTTTGAATTTCGGTTGAGTAATTGATTTGGGAGAAGTTGTGTGCCAACAAGGGCAACAGCTTGCTAAGCAGAAACATTAAAGGCCCGAGCTGCCGTCCGTTTGATCAATTATGTTTACTCGGAGATGGAAGAAAGCGTTCCCGCTGTGATGGAATGGAAGGATTACTTTTGTGTCTGTCAGCAACTAAAAGCCTCTAGAAAGAAAGAAAAACGCACAGCACAAGCACTGGCATCAACCTTGGTTGAACATCTCATGAAGAAAGTCTGTACAGGGGTCAGTTCAAAGGTCTATCCCAGTAGCTGGCTCGCCTCTGACTCATCCCACTGCTTCAGAAGTTTTTGGCTGAACAAACTTTGCTTGTCAAAACTCTTAACGGCAAATGTTTGTCTGAAGTCTAACAAAATTGGGTACGGCTGGAACTGGGTATGTAATTGAGCATGGCAGGAATTGGGTATGTCTAGTCTAAAGAAGAGGGACGCAGTGGCTCAGTGGCTAAGACGCTGAGCTTGTCGATCGAAAGGTTGGCAGTTCAGCGTTTCGAATCCCTAGTGCCACTGTCACGATGTGGATATTGCCAGTTGAGCATCTCTACTATTTCTAGGTTTACTGTATTTTCTAATCAAGCAGACATGTGGTATGTTTTACTGCGCATGTGTGCATTCCAGGAGTCTCCTCCTTCCTTCTTCTCCTGTGAGCCTCGCCCGAGGCAGACGTGAATTCTTAGCTGAGAAAATGTAGCTTATTTAAGGTTTATATTCTTTTGTTACTTTTGTACTGAAATAAATATTTTGTTAATTAGAATTTAATCTCGGTTTTATTTTCTAAGTAAGAATGACTTCAAGAAAGCAAGATCCTATATCACCTCTTTGATAGGAATAATTTCCTATCCGTCAGCCGTGTAACGGGGTGAGCTCCCGTTACTTGTCCCAGCTTCTGCCAACTTAGCAGTTCTAAAGACACGTAAAAAATGCAAGTAGAAAAATAGGGACCACCTTTGGTGGGAAGATAAACAGCATTCCGTGCGCCTTTCGCGTTCAGTCATGCCAGCCACATGACCACGGAGACGTCTTCGGACAGCGCTGGCTCTTCGGATATGGATATGGAGTTATGGAGATGAGCTCCCTCAAGTCGGGAATGACTAGCATGCATGTGTGAGGGGAACCTTTACCTTTTTTAGTCTAGAGAAAAGAAGGACTAGGGGGGAGATGATATTTCAGCATTTGAGGGGCTGCCACAAAGAAGAGGAGGTCAACCTGTTTTCCAAAGGACCAGAAAGCCAGTCAAAAAACAATGGATGGAAACTAATTGAGGAGAGAAGCAACCTGGAATTAAGGAGAAACTTCCTAACAGTGAGGACAATTAACCAGTGGAACAGCTTGCCACCAGAAGTTGTAAGTGCTCCATCACTGGAGGCTTTTAAGAAGAGACTGGACAGCCACTTGTCTAAAATGGTATAGGGTCTCCTGCTTGAGCAGGGGGGTGGACTAGAAGACCTCCAAGGTCCCTTCCAACTCTGTTCTGATTGATCGTTTGAAAATTTAATGGGCATGTTGCCTTGGGAAGTCAAATTTCTCTGTTGACTTAATGGAGATCAAATCCAATTGAACCTGGGATTTGATGCTATTCAGGAATCTCTTCTGCTGCTTGCTCCTTGTGTCCATATTTATCTGTGTAGGCAGATAAGTTTGGTTAGATGGGATAAGTTGGTTCTCTTCCATATTTTTTTGTAACAGATAAAACAATGGGGTTACTTTGGGATGACTCTTATCATCTCTCATGTTGTTAAAATTCCTATTTCCTTTAGCTCAGGGGTGAAATCTACTTACCTTCCCTACCGGTTCGGAAGTGCACGCTCTGCGCGCGCTTGCTTGGCTTATGCGTGAGTGCGTGCTTTTTCATCTGTGCTCCGCTCGCACATGCGCTTTTTTTGCACTTCTTCACCTCTCTCCAGCACAAATGCTTAGATCTAGGAGCCGAGGTGGCGCAGTGGTTAAAAGCAGCACTGCGACCTTCAGCTGATTGCTAGTTCAACAGTTCAGCTGTTCAAATCTCACTAGGCTCAAGGTTGACTCAGCCTTCCATCCTTCCGAGGTCAGTAAAATGAGGACCCAGATTGTTGGGGGCAATATGCTGAACTCTGTAAACCGCTTAGAGAGGGCTGTAAAGCACTATGAAGCGGTATATAAGATAAGTGCTATTGCTATAATATGCTGAACTCTGTAAACCGCTTAGAGAGGGCTGTAAAGCACTATGAAGCGGTATATAAGTCTAAGTGCTATTGCTATCTTGTCACCCAGGCAATCCACAATCTCTTCAACCAATCCGTTCGTTTGTGACCATCCCAGCTAATGATGACAGGGTCATCTTCCTCAGCTGCTGGCCGAGAGGCTGGTGCCGGCTCCCTGGGGGTGTGTGCAAGCCCACCCAGCCCACCAACAGGTGTCTCTCTATTCCACCGCCCCTACAGGGTGGATCTGACCTGGTACCGATTGATTCCAGGTCTCCAAGCAGCTGGGATTCGGGATTCCCCGCAGAGCATGGGGAACTCCGTGCCACTGGGACGTTGGCCACGGCCATTTCCCCTGGTGCATGCACTTTTTCACCCTCTGCGCATATGCAGAACGCTTTGCATATGCGCAGAGGGTTAAAAAAAAGAAAATGGCGACGTCCAGGCAGGTGGGCAGAGCCTCATGCTACCTCCACTACCGGTTCTCTTAACCACACGCCGCCACCACCGCTACCCGTACGCCTGTACCGGGCCGAACTGGTAGCATTTCAGTTTAGCTGTCCAAATTGCTTATTAAGAGCTGCCAAACCTGAGCTAGTGATGTACAGATAGTTCTTGATTTACATCCCTAACTGAGCCCAAAATTAGCATTATAATTCATGATCGTGGTTAAGCAAGGTTGCCACATAAACTCACCCAATTTTATGACATGTTGGGCTAATCATTAAGTGAACACCGCTGTTCTTCAATAAATGTCATAGTTGTTAAACAAAACTATTTTACCTAAATGGTGTTTATTTTTTTGCCAGAAAGTGGAAGTAAATGCCAGTTTGGGGCAAATAATTCTTGATCTCCCAAAGGAAAGGTAGGGGTGGCAAGGAGCCATGGGGGTGCAGTGGTTAGAGTGCTGTATTGCAGGCTAACTCTGCCCACTGGCAGGAGTTCGATCCTGACCGGCTCGAGGTTGACTCAGTCTTCCATCTTCAGTAAAATGAGGACCCAGATTGTTTATGGGCAATATGTGCTATTGCTATAAATAGGAGCCATGGTGGCACAGTGGTTAATATTGCAGGCTGATTCTGCTCACTGCCAGTAGTTCGATCCCGACCAGCTCAAGGTTGACTCACCCTTCCATCCTTCTGAGGTCGGTAAAATGAGGATCCAGATTGTTGAGGGCAAGATACTGACTCTGTAAACCGCTTAGTGAGGGCTGTAAAGCACTATGAAGCAGTATATAAGTCTAAGTACTATTGGGAAGAGAGGGAGGGAGGAGCTGTGGTGGCGCAGTTGTTAGAATGCAGCATTGCAGGCTAACTCTGCCCACTGCCAGGAGTTCAATCCTCACCGGCTTGCCTAATGGCTCAAGGTTGACTCAGCCTTCCATCCTTATGAGGTCAATAAAATGAGGACCAGATTGTTGAGGGCAATAGGCTTTCGCTTAGAGAGGGCTGTAAAGCACTGTGAAGCTGTATACAGGTAATCCTCAATTTACAACAGTTCATTCAGTGACTGTTCAAATTTACAACGGCACTGAAAAAAGTAAGCTATGGCCGTTTTTCACACTTATGACCGTTGCAGCATATCTGTGGTCACATGATCAATATTCGGATGCTTGGCAAGGGGTTTTGCGACCTTCTGACACGCAAAGTCAACAGGGTATCCGGATTCACTTAACAACCATAATACTGACTTAACAAATGCAATGAATAACTGTGGCAAGAAAACTCCTAAAATGGGGGGGGAATTCACTTAACGGCATAAATGTTGGGCTCAACTGTGGTCATAACTCGAGGACTACCTGTAGAAATCCAAGTGCTACAGCTATTGCTATTCTTCCTTTGCCGAGTAACCTTTTGAAGTAGGTCCCTGCACGCGATCCTGTTGTGTACAGTGACAAATGCACCCTTTTGATTTTCATGTCTAAAATGTCCGCTCTAATGAATTCAGCCTTTAAGGTCTGGTGTCAAATCAATTGTCCTAAGGCTACAAATAGCAATTCTCTGGATTATTGGTTTCTCAGCTATGGAGAATATATATTTTTTTCACGTAACGCCTAAGCTTTGAAATGTCTTTTGGAAGCAAACCTTTTGATTGGCAGCTGCTCTGAGCTTCTCGGAAAAACATTTCATGCGCAATTATAGTCAGCTACTGCTCGGCATACGAGTGCGTATCGCTTGTCTCGGCCGTTCCTGCCATTTTTCTTATGGCCGGTGCCGTCATTACTGCAGTGAAAAGGGGTTGGCCACACACACACACGAGATCTCAATACAGGTAGTCCTCGGCTTACGACTGGTCACTTAGCAACCTTTCAAAGTTATGACGGAGGTTGAAAAAGAGCCCTGGCAGTCAGCTCCTATTTATGCCAGAGCCCTGGCAGTCACATGGCCACAGTTTATGACATTTTTGCCCCAAACTGGCATTTGCTGCCAACAATAGGTTCACTTAGTGACCGTGTCATTCACTTAATGACCGCAGCAAAAAAACGGTCTTAAAATCAGGCATAAAATGGCAGGCTCAGTTACGGTAGTAAGTAAAGGACTATTTCTATTATAGATGCTGCCCATATTTCAGGAGGGAGTAAAGTAAAGCAGGCACCATTACAGAGGAGACAGACTTCTGGTGATCTTCCAAATGATCCTGTTTTGTCATTATTTTAAGTTAGAATAGAATAGAATTCTTATATTGGCCAAGTATGATTGGACACACAAGGAATTTGTCTCTGGTGCATTAAGAATGGAGTGGAGTGGAGTGGAGTGGAAGGGAAGGGAAGGGAATTGAAGGGAAGGGAAGGGAAGGGAGGAGGGCAGGGCAGGGCAGGGGAGGAGTGGGGGGGCAGGGGAGGAGAGGGGGAGGGCAGGGGAGGAGAGGAGGGCAGCGGAGGGGAGGAGAGGAAAGAGGAAGGAGGAGGGGAGGGCAGGGGAGGAGAGGGGGAGGGCAGGGGAGGAGAGAAGAGGAGGGCAGCGGAGGGAAGGAGAGGAGAGGAAGGAGGAGGGGAGGGCAGGGAGGAGAGGAGAGGGGGAGGGGAGAGGGGGAGGAAAGGAGGAGAGGAGGGGAGGAGAGGGGAGGGGGAGGAGAGGAGAGGGGAGGGCAGCAGAGGGGAGGGGAGGGAGAGAAGAGGAAGGAGGAGGGGAAGAGAGGGGTACAGGAGAGAGGAGGGGAAAGGAGAAGAAAACAGGAGGGGAGGGAGAGGAGAGGAATGAGGAGGGGAGGGAGAGGAGAGGAGAGGAAGGAGGAGGGGAGGAGAGGAGAGGGGGAGGAGAGAGGGGGACAGGAGAGGGGAGGGGAGAGGAGAGCGGCTGCTTTACAACTGCTGTGTTTACTGAACAAACACCGTTTTATGATCATTATAATATATGGTGGTAATGGATAGACTCCATTATGGTCCTAAGTCGAGGATTATTTGTATAATGTTTCTGTGGTAACACAATGGTTTGCCTAATGGCTGTTATAAAAAAAGCATTTTTCTGGTATTGTATACACACACACACACACACACACACACACTTTGTAGAGATCAGGGGTGGGTTCCTCCCAGTTCGGATCGGATTGCCCGAACCGGTAGCGACCCGCTGGTGACATCACGATGGCGTCACGGATCCAGTTCAGTCGGTGCCGGTCCGTGGGTGCCACCATCTTTTTTTTTGGATTTTTTTTCCGAATTGTTTTACAGTTTGGAAGTTTTTTCCTCTGCTGCTGCTTGAAAAAGGGCCCTCCCGCCTGTCCCCGGGTTTATACTTACCTTTATTCCTTCTCCGGAAGCACAGCTGATCAGCTCCTCAGCTGTGTTTCGGGCTGATTATAGCTACTGAGCATGCGCGGAAGCAGAATTGCACGAGGGGACGCGAAACGTTGCAATGCGAACCGGTGGTGAAGGTAAGTGGAACCCACCCCTGGTAGAGATGGCTTTGAAGTCTCGACAATCAAAATGTCCCCCTCCAGCCCAATTACGATCCAATTTCGATCCCCTTTTGAAAGCTCATAACCTTCCATCGAAAACACATTATTCTGTACAAGATGACAAAAGCTTTGCTGTGGGTTAGAGTTTTCGATTTTCCCAGGGAGAAAAGAAGCACAACCAATTTTTTACCCACACATTGTTGCCCTTTTGTGTCTTCGCGTGACCTGAACATGTAGTCAATAATGGGACAACCCCAGGCAAGAATCTCGCTGACTCTTGATCAGGTCAAGGATCACAAGACAATTAATTACTAGCAGTTTTCAGGTCTTCAGAATACAAGCAAAGGTGCTGGCCCTTCCTTTTGTGCGTTGGCTTCCGTTGAGTCGAATCCAAAGAGTAAGGTGACCAGATTTTATTTTTTGTAAAGCGGGACACCATTGACGGGGTGGGTGGGTTTCTAGGGGAGCAAGACGGGAGGGGTCCGTCTCTCTTATCCTGCAGCTTTGTGCACCCCCCCCAAACACCCCCCTTCATCGCAGCCAGGGGTGGGTTCCTACTGGCTTAGGCTTACCTGTTCGTCGCCGCAGCCAGGGGTGAAATCCTGCCGGTTCGGCCGGGCCAGTCGTTCGGCGTAGAGCCGATGGAACTGGCGGCGGTCGTGGTGCGGGGCTTCTCCCGCCCGCTTCCCCCACCCGGCTGGACGCCGCCATTCGGGTTATTTTGTCCTCTGCGCATGCGTAAAGCGTTCTGCGCATGCACAGAGGGCAAAATAACCTGAATGGCGGCATCCAGCCGGGCGGGAGAAGCCCCGCGCCGCGACCGCCGCCAGTTCCATCGGCTCTACGCCGAACGACTGGCCCGGCCGAACTGGCAGGATTTAACCCCTGGAGCCTCTGCGGCGACGAACAGGTAAGCCTGCGCCAATAGGAACCCACCCCTGGCTGCGATGAAGGGGGGTGTTTGGGGGGTGCACAAAGCTGCAAGATAAGAGAGACGGACCCCTCCCGTCTTGCTCCCCTAGAAACCCCCCCCCCGGTCAATGGTGTCCCGCTTTACAAAAAATAAAATCTGGTCACCTTAAGATAGAGGCATCCATAAATTGTCGGCCCCCAAATAACACCGATTGTTGTTTTGTCACCGTGGTATTCTCAGTGGATGCCTTACAAGAACCGTTGTGGCCAAAAGCAATTTAGCAAACCACTGGAGCTTTGATTGTCTTCAAGGTACTTTAGAATATAGGGTGTGAAGAACAGCTGGAATCCTGTCCGGGTTTTCCTTCATAAAGAGAAGAGCTATTTTGCAACAATAAGCTAAAGTTGGGTTATTAAAGTACGACACTCTAAAAGGCTTTGCGCTGAGGCAGCCCAGCTCTTTAGCAAATGGGAAATGAATCAATAGACAGCATTTAACCATCTGGGGGGGGGGAATCTAATCTGCTTGTCGTTGTAAATCTTTCTGATTCTTGGATTGCAAGTCCAAATATTCCTTCAAACTTTGGTCTAAAGATGGGGTGTCAAACTCAAGGCCTGTGGGCCAGATCCGACCAGCAGGGTGCTTAAATCTGGCCCACAGGACCAGCCTGTAAATAGCAAAGGACCAACCCGCAGTGCCTCTGGCAGCCAAAATGGGGCACGGGGGGGCTGTGGCAGCCCCCCCCCTCACCTGGTTTTTGGCTTAGATGGCCTCCTGCAGCACTTTGCCTGCCAAAATGGGGTGCGTGGGGCTGCGTGTGGCCCCCTCGCGTGCTGTTTTGGCTGGCAGGGTGCTGCAGGAGGGGTCCATCCCATCTCCCCCATCCCTTCCCTCCCCGGTCGGCCCGTGGAGGAGAACTACAATACTGATCCGGCCCTCGAAGAAATCCAGTTTGACACCCCTGGTTTAAAGAGCCAAAAGTTTTATTATTTGTATTTTAAATTATTAAACTATCACACTGATGGTTTAACTGGACAAGAAGCAATGGGTGGAAACTAATCAAGGAGAGGAGCAACTTAGAACTAAGGAGAAATTTCCTGACAGTGAGAACAATTAATCAGTGGAACGACTTGCCTCCAGAAACTGTGGGTGCTCCAACACTGGAGTTTTTAAAGAAGAGATTGGACAGCCATTTGTCCAGAATGGTACAGGTCTTCTGCTTGAGCACGGGGTTGGTCTAGAAGACCTCCAAGGTCCCTTCCAACTCTGTTATTCAGTTAAGGGAACTAGGTATGTCTAGCCTAACAAAGAGAACGTTTACAGGTGACATGGTAGCCGTCTTCCGATATTTGTCCAGAATGGTATAGGGTCTCCTGCTTAAGCATGGGGTTGGACTAGAACAGTGATGGTGAACCTATGGCACGCGTGCCACAGGTGGCACGCGGAGCCATATCTGAGGGCATGCAAGGCATTGCCCTATGTCAGCTCCAGCACACACCAGCTGATTTTCGGCCTTCTTTTTGGCCGTTTTCACTCTACCCAGGCTTCAGGAAAACCTCCTGAATCCTGGGGATGGCAAAAAATGGCCCAACGGGCCAACCGGAAGTTCACTTGTGTGCGTCATCCCCAGCCTCCTTTTCGCTGTCAGAGGTCTTCAGGAACTTCTTCGGCTTCGGACAGTTGCAGCCAGGCCTCTCACACCTTGGCCCATTTTTTCTACAGCCGGCAAGGCTTTCCTGAAGGCCTCTGCAGCCGATAACAGAGCTCCAGATCGATCCGGAGCTCTGTTATCAGCTACAGAGGCCTTGAGGAAAGCCTTGCTGGCTGCAGAAGAAATGGGCCGAGGTGTGCGAGGCTTGGTTGCAACTATCTGAAGGTAAATAGTAGGGCAGCTCCACTTCCGTTTCGTTTCTGAACTGCCCATTGGCCCGTTGGGCCATTTTGTGCTGTCCCCAGGCTTCAGGAGGCTTTCCTGAATCCTGGGGACAGCAAAAAACAGCCCAACGGGCCTACTGGAAGTCCGGAGGCTTCAGTGAGGCCTGTGCACATGCGCGGGGGGGGGGCAGCACAGGGTGGGAGGGCATTGCATTATGGGTGTGGGCATACACGCGCACACTATCACACACATGCACACCCTTTTGGCACCTGAACAAAAAAAGGTTCACCGCACCATCGCTGTGCGGATCTGGAGGGGAGAAACCGACTCAGGCTCAACCCTTCCAAGACGGAGTGGCTGTGGTTTGCAGCGTCTCGATATAGTCAGATGATTCCATCTCTGACTATCGGGGGCGAGTCTCTAGCCCCCGCCGAAAGGGCTCGCAATCTGGGTGTCCTCCTGGATTCACAGCTGTCCTTAGAGGACCATCTGACAGCTGTGACCAAGGCGGCCTTTTATCAGGTCCGCCTGATACGCCAGTTGCGGCCCTTTCTGGATCGGGATTCCCTGTGCACAGTCACCCATGCCCTAGTCACGTCGCGTCTGGACTACTGTAACACTCTCTACATGGGGCTCCCCATGAAGAGCACCCGGAGGCTCCAACTGATCCAGAATGCAGCCACACGGGTGGTTTCGGGGGCTAATTGGCGCTCCCATATAACACCCCTCCTGCGCGAGCTGCACTGGCTTCTGGTGGTCTACCGGGTGTGCTTCAAGGTGCTTGTTACCACCTTTAAAGCGCTCCATGGCATTGGACCTAGGTATCTCCGAGACCGCCTGCTGCCACAAACTGCCTCCCATCGACCAGTGCGCTCCCACAGAGAGGGCCTCCTCGGAGTGCCATCAGCCAAGCAGTGTAGGCTGGTGACACCCAGGGGGAGGGCCTTCTCTGTGGGAGCACCCACCCTCTGGAATCAGCTCCCCCCAGACTTAAGAACCATTCACGACCTGTCCACCTTCTGCCGTGCCCTCAAGACGTATTATTTTTATCAAGCCGGGCTGGCGTGAAAAAGTTTTTGGGGTTTTTAAATTTTTAAGATTTTACCAAATTTTAATTGTATTAAATCACGGCCACATCGAATATTTTATTTTAATTGTATATATATTTTAATATTTATATTGTGTTTTTACTTGGCTGTTCACCGCCCTGAGTCCCCTGGAGAAGGGCGGTATATAAATCTAATTAAACTAAACTAAACTAAACTAGAAGATCTCCAAGGTCCCTTGTTTTATTCTGTTACACTTGTATAGTCAAGGATACCCTTTCTGCGACAGTTATAGTGTTATTTATTTTTTCTCTTTCTCTTTTTCTGTAGGGCAATTCTGGACTGGGGTTCAGTATTGCTGGAGGAACAGATAACCCACATATCGGGGACGATCCCGGAATATTTATTACTAAGATAATACCAGGAGGAGCTGCCGCAGAAGATGGAAGACTCAGGTAATTTGTCCTTTTATTTTCTAAACATAGAATCAGGGGTGGGTTCCTAATTTTTTTACTACCACTCTGTGGGCGTGGCTTATTTTGTGGGTGTGGCTTGCCAGCCATGTGACCGGGTGGGCGTGGGCCTCGGGAGCTTGGCAGCGGCCGGAAAAGCGGGAGGGCATTGCCCACCCGCAATGCAGCCCCCCGCAGCGGGAGCAGCAAGACTGCGGCAGCGGTTCTTCTAGGAGGCTCTGTCCGGCCTGAATGCTTCTCCCCATTCGATGATCCTAGGCTCCTGCCACCCGTTCCCCCTCCTCTCAGCAGCTCGAGAAGCCTCAAACGTGCGAAAATGCCTGGGATCATCACTGCGGTTCATGGCTTCTCGGACTGCTGAAGGGAGGGGAACTGAGATAGGTCCTGCCGCCCATTCCCCCTCCCCTCAGCAGCTCGAGAAGCCTCGAACGTGCGAAAATGCCTGGGATCATCACCACGCGTTCGTGGCTTCTCGGACTGCTGAAGGGAGGGGAATAGAGATAGCTCCTGCCGCCCGTTCTTTCAGCGTCTCATGTGCTCCCTCAGCCATCCTCCCCTGCTTGGACTCACTGTGGGGTAGGAAGGCAGCGCATGCGCAGTGCCGGAAACTCGGCTTCTGGGCATGCGCAGAAGAATTTTTTAAAAAAAAAATTAATTTTTTTTTTAAAATGGTTGCACCGGTACTGTGACGTCACCAGCGGGCCGCTACTGGTGCTACAGAGTGGACCGCACTGGTAGGAACCCACCACTGCATAGAATCCATGTGACACTGTGCCACAGTTTTGGCTAAATTGTGCACTGTGTAAAGTACAGGTAATCCTCCACTTATGATCACAATTGGGGACTGGAATTTCCATTGCTAAGCAAGGTGATGGTTAAGACAGGCACCCCCAATTTCACAACCTTTTTTTTTTTTTGCCACGGTGGTTCAACAAACCACTGTGGTTGTTAAGCCAATTGTGCAGTCATTAAAGCGAATCTGGCTTCCATCATTAACTTCGTTTGTCGGAAGTTGCTTGGAAAAAGTCACAAAGGGCGTTCACATGACCCCGGGATGCCACAACCCTCATAAATGAATGCCGAGCACCTGGATTTTGATCACGTGGTGGTGGGAATGATACAACCGTCATGTGCGAAGTTCGCTTGTTCAGTGACGTTCCTGATTTTATATGTGTTTTCATCCAACCTAAAGGATTTCAAGCATCCTAATTTTTTCCCCCCCACTAAGGTAAGAATTTGAACTTCTGCATCATTTGGATTGCTCTCTGCACTGTTTCCAACACAATTATAACTCCCCCACCCCCAAAAAAATATGGTGTATGAGATCTGTCTGCAAGATCCCACATACAAATATATATATATAAGGATATTAAAGTATGGGGAGATTTAATTCCAGGGGTGAAATTCAAAATGTTTCCCTACCGGTTCTGTGGGCGTGGCTTGGTGGGCAAGGCAGGGGAAGGATACTGCAAAATCCCTATTCCCTCCCCACTCCTGGGGAAGGATATTGCAAAAACTCCATTCCCTCCCCACTCCTGGGGAAGGATTTTGCAAAATCCCCATCCCCCCCCCCCCACTCCTGGTGGAAGGATATTGAGAAATCCCCATTCCCTCCCCACTCCTGGGGGAAGGATACTGCAAAATCCCCATTCCCTCCCCACTCCTGGGGGAAGGATATTGAGAAATCTCCATTCCCACCCCACTCTGGGGCAGCCAGAGGTGGTATCTACCGTTCTCCGAACTACTCCGAACTACAAATACCACCTCTGGCTGGCCCCGAGTGGGGTGAGAATGGAGATTTTGAAATATCCTTCCCCCAGGAGTGGGGAGGGACTGGAGATTTTGCAGAATCCTTCCCCTGCCATGCCCACCAAGCCACGCCCACAGAACCGGTAGGGAAAGTTTTTGAATTTCACCCCTGTTTGAAAGCCCTTCATGACATGGGTCCAGGTTACTTGAGGGACCGTCTCACCCCACTGGGATTGGCCTGTGTTAGGACTCTGTCCAATCAGTTGGGTTGGCAATATATAAACCAACAATGTATGTCTGTAGGTTAAACTGTGTTGATGTCTGTAGCTTTAACTGTATGCTATTTCTGGTTGGTTGATTGTGTTGCAGGTTGCCATAAGAGGGAGCTAGAGATCATAGCTTACTCTCTCTGGCATGCTTTTTTTGACAATCTGTTCTCTGTTGTATCTAAGCTGTGTTTATACCTTGGTATCTTTGTTTACTGTGCATGACAAAGGCAACTGGTAAGAAGGCTTTGTAATTGGATATTCTTTGGACTGTTATTCTGACTATTACGTGTATGACCTGGACTGTTTATTGGATTGTGCTATTTCTTAAAAAAAAACTTTAACTCAAGTTAGTGTATCTGTGTGTGGCTGAATAATTATTCATAACTACTCTCATAAACGTTTCCATGTGCATATCCTTGTTATTCAAGGGTTACTTTGCACATACCTTAACAGCCTGTACCACTTGTGACAGCAGTGGAGGCCTGCTGTGGGTCCGGTCAGTCCGATTATTCCGGCTGGCGGAGTCCAGGAGGAGCGCCTTCTCTGCTGTGGCTCCTGCCCTCTGGAACACCTCCCACCCAGATGTGAGGTTGGCCCCAACCAGGGGTGAAATCCTCCCGGTTCGCTCTTACCTGTTGGTCGCCGCAGAGCCGAAGAAGCTGGTGGCGTTCGCGGCGCGGGGCTTCCCCCGCCCGCTTCCCCCGCCCGCCTGGATGCCGACATTTGCGTTCTTTTGCCCTCTGCGTATGCACAAAGTGTTCTGCTTGCACAGAGGGAAAAAGAACGCAAATGGCGGCATCCAGGCGGGCAGGGGAAGCGGGCGGGGGAAGCCCTGCTCCGCGAACACCACCAGCTTCTTCGGCTCTGTGGCGACCAACAGGTAAGAGCGAACCGGGAGGATTTCACCCCTGGCCCCAACCCTCCTATCTGTTCATAAGGGCCTAAGATGTGGCTCTCACTTTGCTCGTCAGAAGGTCACAAAAGGTGATCACATGACCCCAGGGCACCACAACCATTGTAAATACAGACAGTCCTTGACTTACGACCACAATTGAACTCAACATTTATGTTGCTAAGTGAGATGTTTGTTAAGTGAGTTTTGTCCCATTTTACGACCTTTCTTGCCACCGTTGTTAAGTGAATCACTGCTGTTAATAAGTTAGTAACGCGTTTGTTAAGTGAATCCGGCTTCCCCATTGACTTTGCTTGTCAGAAGGTCACAAAAGGGGATCACATGACCCCGGGATCAGGGGTGAAATGCTACCGGTTCAGCCCGATTCGGGTGCATTGGTAGTGGTGGGCGACGGTGGTTCGAAGAACCGGTGGTGGTGGCTGTGCGAGGCTCCGCCCACCTGCCCAGATGCCGCCATTTTCTTTTTTAACCTTCTGCATATGCACAAAGCGTTCTGCGCATGCGCAGAGGGTGAAAAAGTGCCTGTGTGAGCGGAGCGGGGGTAAAAACACGTGCACGGAGCGGGGGTGAAAATGCGCACGTGCAAAGCATGCACTTCTGAACCGGTAGGAAAGGTAAGTAGATTTCACTGCTGCTCGGGATGTGTCAGTTGCCAAGCATCCGAAGTTTGATCATGTGACTATGGGTAAACTGCAATGGTCGTAAGTGTGAAAACAGTCATAAGTCACTTTTTTCACTGGCGTTGTAACTTTGAACGGTCACTAAATGACGGTTGTAAGTTGGGGACTACCTGTAAATTACCAAGCATCTGAATTTTGATCACGTGACCGTGGTGACATGCTGCAACAGTCGTAAGTGTGGAAAAACATCGTAAGTCACTCTTTTCAGTGCTCTTGTAACTTGAAATGGTCAGTAAATGAATGGTTAAGCCTGGAACTACCTGTACACTTATTTTGTCTGCTGTGAGAGGGACCCTGTTACTAGCAATGCAATGAGGTGACCAAAGTGAATAAAAGCCTTTTTAGGAGCCTGGGGAGGGCGAAAATGGCCTTCCCCACCCCCTCCGGAGGCTGGAAACAGCCTGTTTCCTGACTCCCAGTGGGCCCAGAAGGACCGAAAATCAGCCGGCCGGCATGCACATGCACGCCGGACAGTGGTGGGTTTCTACCGATGCAGTCCACTCTATAGCACCGGTAGCGGCCCGCTGGTGACGTCACAGTACCGGTGCGGTCGGTTGCTGGTGCCTGGGCACCGCCATTTTTTAAAAAAACTTTTTTAAAATTTTAAAAAAAGATTTTCTTCTGCGCATGCCCAGAAGCCGAGCTTCCTGCACTGCACATACGCTGCCTTCCTACCCCACAGTGAGTCCAAGCAGGGGAGGATGGCTGAGGGAGCATGTGAGATGCTGAAAGAATGGGCGGCAGGAGCTATCTCCATTCCCCTCCTTTCAGCAGTCCAAGAAGCAAGGGGTTGGACTAGAAGACCTCCAAGGTCCCTTCTGGCTCTATTATTCTAGATTTCTATGAGTTCTTTGTGGTCTTGTAACCATTGCCAATCGCTCTCAGTGTTCAAGTGCAAAACAGCCCATTTTTAGGGAGCTCTAATTTAGATTGCTGGCAGAAGGTGGGGCCTCGTTTTTGTTCCTCCAGCAAGTTTGAACAAGATCGTGCAAAGTGAGTTTTCCCACCTCTGGCCGACGGAGGCATCTCTTCTGCTTCTTGGTGATGACGTCTCTCCATTAAGAAGAAGAAGACGAAGAAGAAATGGGTGGAATTTTGGCCCAGGGGTTTGTTGTGACTCTTTGATTTGTTGGTATATTTGTCAAGGACAAATCCAATCCAGAAAGCGAAGGAGCAAAAGATGAAAGTATGCTTGCAACATAGCAATTTGGAACAGGAGAATGTGTTGCAACCAGTTTTCTGGCTGGATTGAGAAGCTGCTTTCACTTTTTTTTACCGGAGTGACTTTTTCCAAAACTCCGATTGACAGGTTTCAAGCAACTATGAAGTCGCCTTCTCTTCATCTGGATTCACCTTTTTAATCCCATTTGAGAGCTTTTCATTCCGTTGCGTCTATTTGGGGTCGTTATTGTAAGCTTGCATTGCTTACAAGTTCTGGAAAAATTCAGAATTCAAGAGAGCACCTGATATATATATAGCTGAAGCAAAGGAGTAAGTATTGACTTCTGTTAAGGCTTTTGTCATTTCTGTTAGATGCAGGGAGAATAAATCAGAAATATACTTATGCCTTTCCTTCATTGTCTTCTGGTGAACTTAATACATGATATTTCTTGTTTACTACTTGCTGGCTTTGGCAGAATTTGTGGTTAATCCGGATCCTTGCTTCCTGCTGTATCATTTCACCGGTAAAAACTTTTCCTAACGTGGAATTTTATAGATGGTTTAGTTGTTCAGGAAAGAAGTGGAACATTGAGGGAACAAAATTAGCATTAATAAAGAATAGAATAGAATAGAATAGCATAGCATGGCATGGCATGGCATGGCATGGCATGGCATAGAATAGAATAGAATAGAATAGAATAGAATAGAATAGAATAGAATAGAATAGAATAGAATAGAATAGAATAGAACTCTTTACTGGCCAAGTGTGATTGGACACACAAGGAATTTGTCTTGGTGCATATGCGCTCAGTGTACATAAAAGAAAAGATACGTTCGTCAAGAATCATAAGGTACAACACTTAATAATAGTCACAGGGTACAAATAAGCAATCAAATCATATTAGGAACCAGTCAATATAAATCGTAAGGATACAAGCAACAAAATTACAATCATACAGTCATGTGGGAGGAGATGGGTGATGGGAACAATGAGAAGATTAATAGTAATAGTAATGCAGACTTAGTAAATAGATTGACAGTGTTGAGGGAATTATTTGTTTAGTAGAGTGATGGCGTTTGGGAAAAAAATGTCCTTGTGTCTAGTTGTTCTGATGTGCAGTGCTCTATAGCATCGTTTTGAGGGTAGGAGTTGAAACAGTTTATGTCCAGGATGCGAGGGGTCAGTAAATATTTTCACGGCCCTCTTTTTGACTCGTGCAGTATACAGGTCCTCAATGGAAGGCAGGTTGGTAGCAATTGTTTTTTTGGAACAATTTGGACAAAAGGAGAATATTTGTAGCTCAGGGTTGAAATGCGGGGTCCTTGCTTGTTTTCTTGTACTGCTTTCATTACTTGTTTTCTTGTGGGGTTTGCTCTCAGAACACATCCATGAACACCAAGTAGCAGTCAGAAGACATGATAAAAAGACTCTTTAATTTCAGAACACATGGACAGACCAGCGGTGGGTTGCTTCCGGTTCGGACCGGTTCTTAGAACCGGTAGCGGCAATGGCGGGAGGCTCTGCCTGCCCGCCCGGGACGCTTTTGCGCATGCGCAGAAGTGTCACATGCGTGCACGCGAGTGCACACGCAAACCGGTGGCAAACTAATGCAGAACCCACCACTGGGACAGACCATATTTTCAATTGAGAAAATGTGACCCTCCTAGACCAAGCCAAGTCCAAAAATGCTAGAAAGTTTCTAGAAGCCTGGCACGCTGACAAATTAGCCATCAATAGGCACATAGACATCAACAATATCTACAGATTATGCAAAAGAGACAATCCACCAGCCAAAAAGGGAACAAAAATGACCCAAAGCACCTCTCCACCAGCAATCAGCACCCAGATGAGCATAGATTAATTCCAAGATTATCATCAGACCAACAATTAAGTGAACAATATCCCAGTCAGGAAACTTCCAAACAAACCAACAGTAAACAGCCCACCCAAAGAACCCTACCAACACTGACAGGGCAAGACACTAGAACATTGATGGCGAACCTATGGCACGGGTGCCACTGGTGGCACGCGGAGCCATATCTGCCAGCACGCGAGCTGTTGCCCTAGCTCAGCTCCAGCGCGCATGTGCGTGCACGGCAGCTGATTTTTGGCTCGCGCGGAGGCTCTGGGAGGATGATTTTCGCCTCCAGAGGGCCTCTGGGGTGGCGGCGGGGAGCATTTTTGCCCTCCCCAAGCTCCAAGAAAGCCTCTAGAGCAGTGGTTCCCAACCTGGGGGTCGGGACCCCTTTGGGGGTCGAATGACCATTTCCCAGGGGTCGCCCCGGCATCCTCAGCTCCCCCCCCCACTGCCACATGCCTGGCCATATCGGCTCAACTCGCCCGAGCCCTCCGATTGGTCGGGAGAGGTGCCATTCGGTGAGAGGTGTTTGTGACGCCTGGCGGCCGATCTTTGACAGCATCAGCTAAGGGGCGGGGCGTTGCAAGATTGCGCGCTGGAGAGTACAAGGTGGTGCTTAAGACATCTGTGGCCGCCCCGTCTCCTGCTCGCAGCGGCAATTTCTTCCCGCTGGTGTCGAAGGGAAAGGGAGTCACGGGAGGGAATGGCCAGCCAACGACCACTTAAGTTTCACAGCGCATGACAGTGGGAAGGAGGACAGCTGGGTCGGAATCGTCTGTCTGCCCTCTCGCCCTCGGCTGGCGTGGAGACCCAGCGAACAAAGAGGCAAATAGGGAGGGAGGGAAGAGAGAGACTGAGAGATATTAGCGCAGGGCTAGCCTGATCATACAGCCTTGGTGCTGAGGGCGCCACCGCCAGGGGCAGGAGGAGCTCAGCTGGAGGGAACTGGAGAAGGAGGTGGTGCCGGAGCATGGTCCATCGCCGCCGCCGCCTTGCTCCATATGATCAGGCTAGCCCTGTGCTAATATCTCTCAGTCTCTCTCTTCACTCCCTCCCTGTTTGCCTCTTTGTTCACTGGGTCTCCAAAATAATTTTATGGTTGGGGGTCACCACAACATGAGGAACTATATTAAGGGGTCGCGGCATTAGAAAGGTTGGGAACCACTGCTCTAGAGCCTGGGGAGGGCAAAAAACGGGCCTAATGGGCCCACTGGAAGTTGGGAAACGGGGGAGTGGGGGGAGTCACGCATGCATGCACAGGGGGGTGGGGCCAGTGGGGGGCTTTGGATTATGGGGGTGGGCACGCACAAGCGTGCGATAGCGCGTGCACGCACTATTTTGGCACCCGAGGGAAAAAAGGTTCGCCATCACTGCACTAGAATATAAACTGCAAATAAACCGCACTCCTTAGTAGCACTGATGATGTTACCTAGTTGGGTAATGAAACGTTTGCAACAAAACAAGCAAGCTCAGAGAGCACCAAGGAACCCTCAAAATTAGCATTTCTAGTGTCTAGGTTTGAAAAGGGAGCATGGGAATGGTTGACTCAGAGGTGGGTTTCAGCAGGTTCTGACCAGTTCTGGAGAACCGGTAGCGGAAATTTTGAGTAGTTCGGAGAACCGGTAAATACCACCTCTGACTGGCCCCACCCCATCTATTCTCTGCCTCCCGAGTCCCAGCTGATCGGGAGGAAATGGGGATTTTGGAGTAAACTTCCCCTGGAGTGGGGAGGGAATGGAGATTTTGCAGTATCCTTCCCCTGCCATGCCCACCAAGCCATGTGATGCCCACCAAGCCACGCCCACAGAACCGGTAGTAAAAAAAATTGAAACTCACCACTGGGTTGACCCCAATTTTGCATGTTCCACAGATATTGGGGTTGTTTTTCCTGCATCTCCCAGGCAGGGTGGCCAATTTTGGGAACTGCGATACTAAGGCAACTAGAGATCACCACATTAGAAAACCCTGCTTAAGAATAATTAAGAATGTGAGAATTTGGCTTTAAACCCCAGTCGAGCAGGTAGTGCTGTAAAAAGCCAATCTGAATGAACGGGCCATAAGAAATCAGGCAGGCAGACTTTGAAATTTTATATTTACTAGTATTTGCTGTCAAAGTTCCTGGGTGGATCTTCTCCCATCGCTTCTCAAATGATCCGTTTTAGATAAAATGGGCGTTTTATTTCATTTATTTATCAAACTTGTACAGTTAGTCCTCGACTTATGACTGCAATTGAGCCCAAAATTGCTAAGTGAGATGGCTGTTAAGTGACCTTTGCTCCATTTTACGACCTTTCTTGCCACAGTGGTTAAGGGAATCACTACAGTTGTTAAATTAGTAACACGGTTGTTAAGTGAATCTGGCTTCCCCATTGACTTTGCTTGTCGGAAGGTCGCAAAAAGGGGATCACGTGACCTGGGAGAGGGCAACCGTCATAAATAAATGCCAGTTTCCCAGCATCTAAATTTTGATCATGTGAGGTTGCAAAGAATTACCTATATCCGTGATGGCGAAACTATGGCATGCATGCCACAGGTGGCACGCGGAGCTATATCTGAGGGCACACGAGGCGTTGCCCTATGTTAGCTCCAGTGCGCATGCGCACACTGGCCAGCTGATTTTTGGCTTTGGGGAAGGCCGTTTTCGCCCTCCCCAGGCTTCAGGCGGCTTCCCTGAAGCGTCCGGAGTGTGAAAAACGGCCCAATGGGCAAACCGGAACTTCCAAAAAACGGACTTCCGGTTTGCCCGTTGGGCCGTTTTTCGCACTCCGGAGACTTCAGGGAAGCCTGAGGGTGAAAAACGGTCCAATGGGGGTGGGCGCATGCGTGGGGATGCGTGCATGTGCAGTGTGATGCATGTGAAGGGGTTGTGTGCTGGCATGCGCACGCACTAGTGGACGTGCGTACTCCCATTTTTGGCACGCAAGAAGAAAAAGGTTTGCCATCACTGACCTATTTGCTGTCCATCTCGCCAAAGGCAACTCAGCGAAGGTTAGACATTATACTGGGATCTTCTTATGTGAAACCTTTGTTATAACAGCAAACAGAAGGGGGGAAAAATCAACCCTGCATTAGCTCTCCTGGTTCTCATTCAGTTTATTGAAAGATAATTTGCCTTCAAATTTTCTTTTAAACAAGTAGGCCGTTTCCATGCAATTCCCATTGGGGTCAAGGATATTTCTGCATTGTGATGCGTGAATGGCTTCCACCCATTGACGTTGCGTGTCAGAAGGTGACAAATTGGTATTCAGATGACTCAGGGCAGCACAACTGTCATAAATACAAGCCAGTTGCCAAGCGGCCAAAGTTTGATCGTGTGATCACGGGGATGCTGCAATTTATTTATTTATTTATTTATTTATTTATTTATTTATTTATTTATTTATTTATTTATTTATTTATATATTTATTTATTTATATTTATTTATTTATTTATTTATTTATTTATTTATTTATTTATTTATTTATTTATTTATTTATTTATTTATTTATTTATTTATTTATTTATTTATTTATTTATTTATTTATTTATTTATTTATTTATTTATTTATTTGGTTTTCTTATATACCGCCCAACTCCCGAAGGACTCAGGGCGGCGTACAACAGAAAAAAAATACAAGAATAACCAATTTATAAATAATACTTAAAAACAATATAAAAGTTAAAAAAGACACAATATTAAAATCACCCAACAACCATTCAACAACCATACATACTTGGGGTGAGCTCGAGTGGGTTAAGCTCTACCCCCAGCCTGCAGGAAAAGCCATGTCTTAACGGCTTTCCAGAAGGCCAGCAGAGTGGGGATAGTTCGGGTCTCTGGGGGAAGTTGGTTCCAGAGCACGGGGCCAGCCACAGAGAAGGCTCTCCCCCTAGGGCCCGCCAGCCGGCATTGCTTGGCCAACGGGACCTGGAGGAGGCCAACTCTGTGGGCCCTAACCGGTCGAAGGGAAGTGTGAGGCAGAATGCGGTCCCAGAGATAGCCTGGTCCTAAGCCATGAAGGGCTTTAAAGATGGTGATCAACACCTTGAATTGGACCCGGAGACCGATGGGCAACCAATGCAGCTGGCGGAGTATAAGTGTCACGTGGGTGTACCTTGGCACACCCACCACAGCATGCGCAGCCGCATTTTGCACCAACTGAAGTCTCCGGATACTCTTCAAGGGTAGCCCCATGTAAAGCGCGTTGCAGTAGTCCAAGCGGGAGGTGACAAGGGCATGAGTGACCGTGAGTAGAGCCTCCTTCTCCAAGTATGGCCGCAACTGGTGCACCAGGCGAACCTGTGCAAAGGCCCCCCTAGCCACAGCAGAAAGATGATGATCCAATTTTAGCTGTGGATCTAGGAGGACCCCCAAGTTGCGGACCTGATCCGAGGGGGTCAGTTTCGCTCACTCGAAAGCCAAGGAGGGACAGTTGTCATAGTCCTTAGGAGGCAATATCCAAAGCCACTCAGTCTTGTCGGGATTAAGCCTGAGTCTGTTCCTCCCCATCCAGATCCTAACGTCGTCCAGGCACCGGCACATTACATCAACTGCCTCTCTGAAGTCAGACGGGGTGGTGATGTACAGCTGGGTGTCATCAGCGTACTGGTGAAAACACACCCCATGTCTGCAGATGATCTCCCCCAGCGGTTTCATGTAAATGTTAAACAGGATGGGCGAGAGAACCGACCCCTGAGGCACCCCGCATAACAGGGGCCTAGGGGACGATCTCTGCCCTCCTGTTAACACCGACTGCATCCTATCGGCGAGATAAGAGGAGAACCACCGCAAAACGGTGCCTCCCACTCCCAACTCGCCGAGACGATGCAGAAGGATACCATGGTCGATGGTATCGAAAGCCGCTGAGAGGTCAAGTAGCACCAGGATGGAGGAATTCCCCCCATCCCGGGCCCGCCAGAGATCATCCATCAGAGCGACCAAGGCAGTTTCTGTACTGTAGCCGCGCCTGAAACCCGACTGATAAGGATCTAGATCCTCTGTTTCATCCAGAAGTTGCAGAAGCTGAGTAACCACCACCTTCTCCACAACTTTCCCTAAAAAAGGTAAGTTGGAGACCGGACGATAGTTCTTCAAGTCAGCTGGATCCAGGGAAGGCTTCTTCAGGAGGGGTCTCACCATCGCAGCTTTTAACGACTGCGGTACGGATCCCTCCCTCAAAGAAGCAGTGACCACCGCCTGGATCCAGCCACGTGCCACCTCCCTGCTGGCCGAGACCAACCAGGAGGGGCACGGGTCCAATAAACAGGTGGAGGTACCCATCGCCCCCACAGCTCTGTCCACATCCAATGCAATGGTCATATTGGGATGAAAACTGGTCATAAGTCACTTTTTTAGTGTCGTTGTAACTTTCAAGGGTCACTAAATGAATGGTTGTAAGTTGAGGGCCACTTATATTTGTCCAATAGGATTCTTCTCAAAGACATGCCTCTGAGTTTTAAATATTCCTGGAAATAAGTAGGATAGGGTAGGGTAGGGTAGGGTAGGGTAGGGTAGGGTAGGAAAGAATGAGAATGAGGAGGAGGAGGAATAAGAATAAGAATAGGAGGAGGAGGAGGAGGAGGAGGAGGAGGAGGAGGAGGAGGAGGAGGAGGAGGAGAAGGAGTAGTAGTAGTAGTAGTAGTAGTGGAGAAGGAGGAGGAGGAGGAGGATAGGATAGGATAGGATAGGATAGGATAGGATAGGATAGGATAGGATAGGATAGGATAGGATAGGATATAATAGAATAGAATAGAATAGAATAGAATAGAATAGAATAGAATAGAATAGAATAGAATAGAATAGAATAGAATAGAATAGAATAGAATAGAGATTCTTTATTGGCCAAGTGTGATAGGACACACAAGGAATTTGTCTCCAGTGCATAAGCTCTCAGTGTACATCCAAGGAACAAGTGATAAATCATGTTCAAAATGACTGCAACAATACATTTCACTTTTCCTCCTATTATTACTACTCCTACTTTGAGGGTTTGTGATTGCTGGGCTTCCTACTAGCAGGTTATTATCTATTTTGGTTTGGCCTTAAAAGTATTTGCAAGACTAGAATTTGACAGGTTTTCTCATAATGAGGTTGACTCCCAGGGATTCAAGTGGAACAAGTAGTACATGGCTTCAAGACAGAGCCTTAAATAATGGACAGATGGCTGCTCATATGAGAACTCCTTGGTGTCCAAATCCATACCCACTTAGTTTATGAGATTTAGATAGCACTGATTTTTTTTTCTGGAAAGCTTTAAAGAATCCCAAGTGTGATCAAGCCTGGCTATTATGGGTATTATTTGATTATTTAGCACATGGTGCGTGAAATTGCTGTGATAAGAGTCGTGGTGGCGCAGTGGTTAGAATGCGGTACTGCAGGCTCCTTCTGCTGACTGCCGGCTGACGACAGTTTGACAGTTCGATCCTCACTGGCTCAAGGTTGACTCAGCCTTCCAGCCTTGCATGGCGACACTGCAATGCAAGTTTTGTCACTTGGCCCTGTTTGCTTGCATTCATTCGTTCGTCCATCCATCCATCCATCCATTCACTCATCTATTCATTCAATTGATATCACACCTGTCTTTAATGTGGAGAAAAGTAAGGCTTTACACCGAGGCAGGAAGAACCAAAGGTATAAGTACAGAAACCTGGCTCAAAAACAGTACCTGTGAGAGGGACCTTGGAGTCCTAGTGGACGATCACTGAAACGTGAGCCAGCAGTGTGCGGCGGCAGCAGCCAAAAAACCCAATACAATCCTTGGTTGTATAAACAGAGGCATAGAATCAAAATCACGCTAAGCCTTAGTACTGCTTTATAAAGCCTCACTGAGGCCATACCTGGAATACTGCAACCAATTTTGGTCGCCATGTTACAAAAAAGACGTTGAGACTTTGGAAAAAAAGTGCAGAGAAGAGCAACTAGGATGATTAAGGGCCTGGAGACTAAAACATATGGAGAACGGTTGCAGGATTTGGGTTTGGCTAGTCTAGAGAAAAGAAGGAGGGGGGGGGAAAGGGACACATGATAGCACTATTCCAGTATTAGAGAGGCTGCCACAAAGAGGAAGGGGTCAACCTATTTTCCAAAGCACCAGAAGGCAAGTCAAGAAACAATGGATGGAAACTAAAAGTAAGGTTCTACATTTAGGCAAGAAAAACAAAATCCACAGGTACAGTATACGTGGTACCTTGCTCAATAGTAGTAACTGTGAGAGGGATCTTGGAGTCCTAGTGGACAACCATTTAAATATGAGCCAACAGCAGTGGTGGGTTCCTACCGGTGCGGTCCACTCTATAGCACCAGTAGTGGCCCGCTGGTGATGTCACAGTACCGGTGCGGTCGGTTGCCGGTGCCTGGGCACCACCATTTTTTAAAAAAATTTTAATTTTTTTTAAAATTTTTCTTCTGCGCATGCCCAGAAGCCGAGCTTCTGGCACTGCGCATGCGCTGCCTTCCTACCCCACAGTGAGTCCAAGCAAGGGAGGATGGCTGAGGGAGCACATGAGACGCTGAAAGAATGGGCGGCAGGAGCTATCTCCATTCCCCTCCCTTCAGCAGTCTGAGAAGCCACGAACGCACGGTGATGATCCTAGGCATTTTCACACGTTCGAGGCTTCTCAGGCTGCTGAGGGGAGGGGGAATGGGCAGCAGGACCTATCTCAGTTCCCCTCCCTTCAGCAGTCCGAGAAGCCACACCCACCCGGTCACATGGCTGTCAAGCCACACCCACAAAATGACCCATGCCCACAGAGTGGTAGTAAAAAAATTAGGAACCTGCCCCTGGCCAGCAGTGTGCAGCAGCTGCCAAAAATTGTTGTTTTGTCACTGTGGTATTTTCAGTGGGTGCCTTGCAAGAACCTTTGTAGCCAAAGCAATTTAACAAATCACTGGACCTATGACTACCTGTGCCCAGATAATCGTACTCAACTCAGTTTATGAAAACTGCAGGAAGGTCCTTGCCAAGTAGCTCAGACAAATCATTTAAATCCCTTTTTGGTCTGTTTCCATATTATTGTTTGGGACAGTTTTGGTATTCAGGGGTTTAAACACATTAGCTCCGAAAAGTCATTCAAAAGGAGCACAAGCAGCATCTCAGGTGTAGCTCAACCTGAATTTCAGGTCCTTAAATGAAGGATGACAATTAGCCATCACAGAGTTGTGACAAATGTGTTTCTTAGTCTCTGCAGAGAGAGGGAGGGGGGAAGAAGAGAGAGAGAGACAGAGAGAGACAGATATAGATGAGAGAGAGGGGGGTGAGTGAGAGAGGGGGGACAGAGAGAGACAAATATAGAAGAGAGAGAGAGGTGAGAGAGAGAGAGACAAATATAGATGAGAGAGAGAGAGAGAGGTGAGAGAGAGAAATATAGATGAGAGAGAGAGAGGTGAGAGAGAGTGGGGACAGAGATAGACAAATATAGATGAGAGACAGAGAGAGAGAGATAAATATAGATGAGAGAGACAGACAGACAGACAGAGACAGAGAAAGACAGATATAGATGAGATAAAGGAGAGATGAGTGATAGACAGACAGACGGACAGATGGACAGAGACAGATGAGAGAGATGAGAGAGAGAGAGAGAGAGAGAGAGAGAGAGAGAGAGAGAGAGAGAGAGAGAGAGAGAGAGGAGATGTGTTTGTGTGTGTGTGTAAGAGAGAGATGGGGGGAGATAGAGGAGAGAGGAGAGGAGAGAGAGAGAGAGAGAGAGATTAAATCAAAGAGGAACCACACCTTCAGCAAGCTTGCTACACCTGTACCACCGGCCTTAGTGCTTAGCTTAATAGAGAATCACTGAGCAAATGGATTTTTTTGTTTTTTGTCAGTTAAAGTATGTCTTCAGATAGTGTGCACGTGGTATGTGTGATTAGCAAAACTTATTCCCCTTTGAAAATGGAAATAAAACTTTTTGGGAACTCATAGCGATGTTCCCTCCGTCTCAATAAAGTCTGCCGAGATATATTTCCAATCCCGCGTCGTTTATTTGGTGGAAAGCACTTTAATTTGTTTTTCATACAGCACACAGATTGCACGGTATTTTGTAACTGCTTTGGTCTGAGAATTTCCGAGCAAATTGTTATGAATACTAAAAGAGTGTTTATATCGCCTTCTGTTGAGCTATAGCTTATATTTAACTAGGTATAAAAATAGCGTGTGCCTGGGTTTTTAATTATTACGTTTCCTGTCCTGCAGGGGATTTCCATTCTGTAGTTTGCTGTCTTGTGGCATCTTAAACAAAAGTGTGTTTTCTTATTTTATGTTCATGAACCACCCAGATAACTATACTGTTTAGCAGTCTAGTTAATAAATGTACAGTCCATAGTAAATAACGCGATCCCATCAGACAACCACGTTTTTAACAGAAGCCACCAGACTGGCTGTGCAAGGCTGGAAATTCTAGCTGCCATACAGGTAGTCCTTGGAGTGGTGTGGTGGCCTAGAGGTGAAGCTCTCGCCTCACAATCAGGAGGCTGTGAGTTCGATCCTAGATAGAGGCAGGTATTTCTCTCTCTCGGCACGATGAGAATATATCTGCTGAATATAACTCCGCATTGGCGACAGGTAGGGCATCCGGCCAGTAAACACTCAGCTCCATTCAGTTGCCCACGCCGCAAGGGATTATGGGGTCATTAAAAGGAGAGGATGATGATGATACAGGTAGTCCTTGACTTATAACTGATCGCTTACCAACCATTTGATGTTAAGATGGACCTATGAAGAGAATGGGAAAATAGGGGAGGAAAAGGAACAAAGGAAAAAAATGTAGGATATTCTTTTTTTTTTTATGAGTAAAGATATTAAGTGAGGAGAATGAGCAATACGGCCTAAAATTAAGAAGCATAAGAGACAATGTGTTTTTTTAATAAGTTAAGTTTTAGAGGTTAATTTGAGTTAAAATTGGATATTAAACAGTGGTAGACTCAGGGGACAAAATTAGGTTTTGAGGAGGCAGCATTAGATTAATAACATATACCCAATATAAAGAATTATGTGTATAGAAAATTATATAAAAAATATTGATGGAATGTATAATTAAATATATTATTGACATACTGTAAGGTATATGCACTGAATATGTATAAATTGTGGAGAAAAAAAATAAAAAAAATAACCAAAAAAAGAGAAAAAAAGTAGGAGAATGGGGAACAGAAAAAGGAAAGGATTGCCTTCCAGCTCCTTTTGGCGCAGTAGAATAAAGGTAATAACAAACCTTGACTTTTTACTTTTATATAAAAAATATGTCTGGCTGCAAAAATTGATGGAGTTATCGGAGATGGCTAAATTGACTGCTTTGATGAAAGAAAATAATGCAATTAATTTTTTTTTTACTTGGAAACCGTTCTTGGACTTTGTGCTTGAGGTAGGGAAAAAATGAAACTGATTTTGGGTTTTACTGATCAGATAGGTTGTTGTTATAAAAACGGCTAGTATATATTATTATGTAAAAGTAAAAAGTCGAGGTTTTATGTTTATTACCCTACTTATACTGCGCCAAAAGGAGTCGGAAGTCAATACTTTTCTTTTCTTTTTTCTGTTCCTTGTTCATCTTTGTTGATCTTCTCTGCACTCTTTCTAGAGTCTCAACTTTTTTTTTTGTATAGTGCTGACCAAAACTGGACGCAGTATTCCAAACGTAGTCACAGTAATGCAGTATAGAGCCGAGGTGGCGCAGCGGTTAGAGGCAGTACTGCAGGTCACTTTAGCTGACTGTGATCCGCAGGTCAGCGGTTCAAATCTCACTGGCTCAGGGTTGACTCAGCCTTCCATCCTTCCGAGGTAGGTAAAATGAGGACCCAGATTATTGGGGGCAATATAAATATACATTGCTTATTGGTGTAAACCGCTTAGAGAGTGCTTGCACTGTGGGGCGGTATATAAATCTCACTCACTCACTCAATCAATCAATCAATCAATCAATCAAAGGTAGTCTTTGGGTTATGGCCACAATTGAGCCCCAACTTTCTGTTCCTAAGCGAGACATTTGTAAAGTGAGTTTTTGTCCCATTTTACGACCTTTCCCGCCACCGTGGTTAACCGAATCGCTTCAGTTGTTAAGTTAGTAACACGGTTCTTAAGGGAATCTGACTTTTCCCCCATTGAATGTGCTTGTCAGGAGGTTGAAAAAGAGGATCGCAGGACCTTGGGAAACTGCAAGCGTCATAAGTATGAGTCAGTTGCCAAGTATTTAAATGTTGATTGCGTGACCGTGGGGAAGGTTGCAATGGTCGTAAATGTGAAAAATGGTCATAAGTCACTTTTTTTGGTGCTGTTTTGGGGGCTGTCCGAAGTTTAAATCTTGAGTTGCAATCCATTATAACTTCAACTGGTCAGGAAGCCACCAGTGGTAAGTTGGGGACTACCTGTACAAGCCAAAAATTTCCATTGCTAAGCAAGACATTCCTTATGTGACGTTTGCTCAGAGATGGTATTCACCAACAATCTGGGTCCTCATTTTACCCACCTTGGAAGAATGAAAGGCTGAGTCAACCTAGAGCCGATCAGGATCGAACACTTCCTTCCTTCCTTCCTTCCTTCCTTCCTTCCTTCCTTCCTTCCTTCCTTCCTTCCTTCCTTCCTTCCTTCCTTCCTTCCTCCCTCCCTCCCTCCCTCCCTCCCTCCCTCCCTCCCTCTCAATAGCACTCAGACTTATATACCGCATCACAGTGCTTTCCAGCCCTCTCTAAGCGGTTTACAGAGTCAGCCTATTGCCCCCAACAATCTGGGTCCTCATTTTACCCACCTCCGAAGGATGGAAGGATGAATCAACCTTGAGCGGGTCAGAATCGAACTTCTGGCAGTGAGCAGAGTTAGCCTGCCATACTGCATTCTAACCACGACTGACGATCCACTTTCTCATGTCAAAATTACAATGTACGCTGTCGCTATAATGGTCTCCTGTCCCTCTTGTTTTTTTCCTCCTCCCAGAGTCAACGATTGCATTTTGCGGGTGAATGAGGTCGACGTATCCGAAGTTTCACATAGCAAAGCTGTTGAGGCGCTGAAGGAAGCCGGCTCTATCGTACGACTCTATGTCCGTCGGAGGAGACCTATTCTGGAGACTGTGGTGGAAATTAAACTGTTCAAAGGACCCAAAGGTAATTATGGACAATGAGGCAAACACAGTCTTAGACTTACGACCACCATTGGGTCATGCCTATGACCACCACTTCCATAGCCAAGTGAGGCGTTTGTTAGGTGAATCGTGCCTAATTTCACAGCCTTTTTTGTTGTGGCTGTTAAGTGATTCACGCCCGATTTTACAACCTTCTTTGCCATGGTTGTTAAGCGAATCATGTAGTTGTTAAGCAAATCCCGCCTTCTCCCATTGACTGTGCTTGTCGAAAGCCAACTGGGAAGATTGCAAATTAAGATCACGTGAAGTGTTAATGCCACTTCAGAGGACTACATGTACATGCTTCTTGCAGATAGTAGCAGTGGTGGGCTGCTGCCGGTTCGGGCCGGTTCAGGCGAACCTGTAGTTCCGATGATCAGCTGGCCCCGCCCCCCCGCCCCTGCGCTATCTTATCCTATATTTCCTTCTTTCTGGCTCAGCTGATTTGCGCAGTGTTAGGACTCTGTTCAACCGATTGGGTTTGCTAATATATGAACAAGCCACAAATCAACATTTATGTGACTATTGCTTTAAATGCATTGTAGGCTGATTACTATAAAAGGAAGCAAGAGAGCATGCTCATTCAGTGCTCTGTTGATTTCCTGCTGATTCTGACTCTCTCTGCTGATTGTCTCTGCTGCTTCACTGTTGAGGAATTGACTTCGTGTTTGTGTGAAAGTACTGTGAAGAGCTGCTGTGTAAAGCGTAACTATCTGTGATAGTATAGATTTGTTTCTTAGCTGTAATCTTTGTTTGCTAGTTAAAACAAAGATACGCAAGAAGAAGAGTCTTCGTATTGACTGACTTACGGTGTATGACTTGGACTTCCTATTTGAACTTTGCTACTTCTTTGAGTAAACTATCTGTATATACTTTAAACGTATCTGTTTATTGACTGAATCATAGCAACTCATATCAAACTACAACATCACATTTCGCTGTGCACATGCTCAAGAGCACAAGAACTCCTTAACACATGGCACAGCTGATTTCCGCGCCTCAGCTGTTCTACTTACCGGGGCTGCCTTAGAAGGTAGGCAGCTGAGCTTCAGATTGCTGTATTTTGAACGCTGCGCGCAAGCGCATTAGGCGCGCGCACGAAGCACACGATCACCAAACTGGTTGTTAAACCGGTTGCAGCCCACCACTGGATATTACAGTGCTTCACTTTGGCAAGATACTGTCTATAGGGGTGGATCAATAAAGAACTCTGCTTGGACGAATCACCGAGTGTCTTTCTTGGATTTGAGAGCCGGACGCAGCCTGAGATACTGCTTTTGAGCTTAACCTTAGCTCATTTTCAATAACGTGTACTCTCAATAAAGTTTATTCTCCTTTTTCATTTCCCTTTAGGTCTGGGATTCAGCATTGCCGGAGGCGTAGGAAACCAACACATCCCGGGTGACAACAGCATCTATGTCACAAAAATTATTGATGGTGGAGCAGCCCAAAAGGACGGACGGTTGCAAGTTGGAGACAGGCTTCTTATGGTGAGAATTGGCACTGATTTTTTTACTGACAGTGTGATGAGATATAGCACATAATGCATACAGGTTCTTGCCAGTTTACAGTGCATCTTTGTACCTCCTCATTTCCCATTATGACGCAGTCCTGAGCTGCATAAATAGAGGGATACAATCAAGGACCAGAGAGGTACTAGTACCACTCTATAAAGCCTTGGTCAGACCACACCTAGAGTACTGCATCCACTTTTGGTCACCACACTACAAAACAGACATTGAAACCCTAGAGAAAGTGCAGAAGAGAGAAACCAGGATGATAAAGGGTCTGGAAAATAAAACATACAAAGAGTGGTTGTAGGAACTGAGCTTGGCCAGTCTGGCGAAGAGAAGGACCAGGGGTGACATGATAGCAGTCTTCCAATACTTGAGGGGCTGCCACAGAGAGGAGGGTGTCAGGCTGTTCTCTATGGCACCAGAAAGCCAGACAAGGAATAACGGATGGAAGTTGACCAAGGAGAGATTCAACCTGGAAGTGAGGAGAAACTTTCTGACGGTGAGAGCGATCAACCAGTGGAACAGCTTGCCAGCAGAGGTCGTGAGAGCCCCAACACTTGCGACCTTCAAGGAGAGACTGGACTGCCATCTGTCTCAAATGGTGTAGGAACTCCTGCTTGAGCGGGGGGTTGGACTAGATGACCTACAAGGTCCCTTCCAACTCTAATAATAAATCCAAATCTAAATCTAAAAAATCTACAGGTAGTACAGAACAGAACAGAATAGCAAAAGAGTTGGAAGGGACCTTGGAGGTCTTCTAATCCAACCCCCCGCTCAGGCAGGAAACCCTGTACCATTTCAGACAAATGGCTGTCCAATCTCTTCCTAAAAACTTCCAGTGTTGGAGCATTCACAACTTCTGGTGGCAAGTTGTTCCACTAATTAATTGTTCTGTCAGGAAATTTATCCTTAGTTCTAGGTTGGTTCTCTCCTTGATTAGTTTCCACCCGTTGCTTCTTGTCCTGCCTTCAGGTGCTTTGGAGAATAGCTTGACTCCCTCTTCTTTGTGGCAGCCCCTGAGATATTGGAACACTGCTATCATGTCTCCCCTAGTCCTTCTTTTCATTAAACTAGACATACCCAGTTCCTGCAACCGTTCTTCATATGTTTTTGCCTCCAGTCCCCTAATCATCTTTGTTGCTCTTCTCTGCACTCTTTCTAGAGTCTCAACATCGTTTTTACATTGTGGAGACCAAAACTGGATGCAGTATTGCAAGTGGGATCTTACCAAGGCATTAGAGTAGATCCAGTTGGACTTTCCATTAGCAATAGCAATAGCATTTAGGCTTATATACCAGCCCATAGTACTATACAGCACTCTCTGAGCAGTTTACAATGCAGAAGCATTATTATTTGCGTATTATCCTCAACAATCTGAGTCCTCATTTTACCAACCTCGGAAGGATGGAAGGCTGAGTCAACCTCAAGCCCCTTCAGGATCAAATTCCAGGCTGTGGGCAGAGTTTACCTGCAATACTGCATTTTAACCACTACGTCACTGTTATCTTCTTCCAAGAATTTATTTTGTTTTAGTTTTTTTATTTCCCGGTCCAATTTGCAACTCTGGGATTTTAACAATAGTTCCCTCATCCATTTACTAAATAGATCCAGTCCTACGTAGCTTCTCCAGTCCAAAACTCATAACCCTAACAGCCCATCTGGAAGGCTGCATTTGAATTATAAAATGCCGTATTTGTCACACAGAATTGGCATAATTTACTGTGTTCCTTGAGTACTTTTCTTTTGATTAGCATGTGAACAAATGGTGGCTCGGTTTCCACACCAGACCTGCTGACTGCACTTTTCTCTCTGCTTTCATTTAGGTAAACAATTACAGTTTAGAAGAAGTAACACACGAAGAAGCAGTAGCAATATTGAAGAATACATCGGATGTAGTCTATTTAAAAGTGGGGAAGCCAACCACCATCTATATGACCGACCCTTATGGCCCTCCAGATATTACTCATCGTAAGTTATGATATGCAAGGTTTTTTTTTCTTCATTGTTGTTTTCAAATTCTAAATGTTTGAGTGATGTTTTAAGGAAAAAGTACCAAACAGAGATTCAGAATAAATAATTCTCACTCAAATGTCCTGAAGCACCATCAGTGAGGAATGAATGGGGAGAGGGGAAGATAAGAAACTATGTGATTGAAACCATAATTCTGGGGGAGGGAAGGAGGTTAATCTAACCAAGGTCTAACATCACTTAAATTGCTCCAGAAGTCATATTATTGTAGCAGAAGAGCAAGCAGAACTGAGGGCGGAGTTAAGCAAGTCATCAGCCTAGAGTTGTTACGTTTCCACAAATGTCTTAAGTCTAATCCCTCTTGAATTCCATTGACCCTTATCTGGCACTAATTTAGTACTGTATGAGCAGGGGTGGGCTCCTGGGGGTTCGGCAGGATTCAGGCGATCCTCTAGCCAAGGATCACCAGGGTTTGGCGAACCCCCAAATGCCACCCCTAGCTGGCCACGCCCACCCAGCCCCGCCCCTACCGCCCCTCCCAAGAATCTCCACGCATCATTCCAGGTAAGTGCAGGAGCCGGACAGAGGGACTGGGAGGGCAAAAAATGGGCCTACCGGAGGTTCCGGAAGTCCGGAAACGGGCCTGTTTCCGGCCTCCCGGAGGCTCGAGAAAAGCCTCAGGAGCCTGGGGAGGGCGAAAAAACACACACACCTGCCGTGGTGCAGGCAGCCAACTAGGTCACGCCCACTATGGCCATGCCCAACCAGCAATGGGGCAGCGAATCCTTTGCTAAAGGATCTGAAGCCCACCCCTGTGTATGAGAGGTCCTTGGTGCTCTCTGAGCTTGGTTGTTTATTTGCGGATGGTTCGTTACCCAACTAGGTAACATCATCAGTGCTAATAAGAGCCTAATTAAGATATCACCAAGAACACTCCCACCAATAAGAGCCTAATTAAAAAATCACCAAGAATACTCCCACCGACAGTGTGAGCCACTTCGTATATAAACAGAAAGCAAACCCCATTCCCTTCTAGCAGTGATTATGTTACCTGGTTGGGTAATGAAATGTCTTCAAGAAAACAATAAAGCTCAGAGAGCACCAAGGATGCACAGTCCTCCTCTTCCTCCTCCTCCTCCTCCTCCTCCTCCTCCTTCCCCATTCCCTTCTAGCTGTGATTATGTTACCTAGTTGGGTAATGAAATGTATTCAAGAAAACAATGAAGCTCAGAGAGCACCAAGGAGACACAGTCCTCCTCCTCCTCCTGTTCCTCCTCCTGTTCCTCCTCCTCCTCCTGCTTCCCCATTCCCTTCTAGCACTGATGATGTTACCTAGTTGGGTAATGAAATGTCCGCAAGAAAACAGCCAAGCAACAAGAGAGAGAGTGTGCGCACCAAGGACCCCACAGTTCAACCCTGAGCTACAAATATTCTCTTGTATGGTTACAAGCATCTCTTTGGAGATCCTAGAGCCAAACATTGGAGCCCTGTTTAAACCTTTGAAAAATGTTAACGTTAAATGCCAGTCGTTCAGTTGTTTCAAGCCAGAGTTCCCCAACCTTTCTGGCTTTGTAGACCAGCAAGGGGGGGGGCAGCAGAGGGGATGGTTCCGCATGAGTGTCAGGCAGGAGCGTGTGCCGCTCGCACAAATGGAGGGCACATGCTTGCCCGCTGTTCGCACAAGTGGGAATGCACACGTGCACGTTCACCCACCACTTCCACGGCCCAGTTCCAAAGGGTTCATGGCCTGGTAATGGGCCGCAGCCAAGTGTTGGGGACCCCTGGTTTAAGCCTTGCTGCCTTAAACTTCCTAAAAATCCTTTCCATGTATGCCTGTTTGCAAAACAAGACGAGGGGCACCTTGAATTTTCTGTAATATCTCAGACTGTTCAGCATGAATTGAACGGTAGCATGAACTGAAGTGGTGATTGAATGGTAATTGTTGTGGCCCATCAGCGGCCTGCGCAGCTGACACCCAAGTCGGACAGTGAGGAGGCTGGCGAGGACTCGGTGCCAGAGGCTGCCAAGAGACAGGAATGATTACTCCGGAGGAGGTCTCCTCGGGAATAAGACTTGGGGCTAATTGGCCACGCCCTTAGTCTATTTAAGAACAGTAGAGGCAGCTGGTAAGCTGCAGGAAACAATAGTCCAGATTCGGGTATCTATCGTGCATCGTCTTGTGAATATCTGTTTCTCTGCTTCGGATTTCTTATCAACAAAGACTCCTGGGCATTTTGCCAAGCCTTCGGCCATTACGTGGGATAACCAGAACTAAGTTCTTTGTTTTGAGTTAAGACTGATTGAACTTACGCCAGCTGCTAATGAAGACTAATTAGCAGCTGACTTTCTGAATTAAAGGATTGTTTCTTTTGATTTGTGTGTTTCGCCACTGCTAAGCCAGTTATTAGCAGTAGTTCATTAATTAAACTAACTTCGTTCAAATGGTGTGTTTTTGATACGTTCAAAACTGGGGACAGAACAGTAATTGCCTGTCTTCTTCAACCCGTAGCTTATTCCCCACCAATGGAAAACCACATCTTGTCTTCAGGCAACAACGGCACATTAGAATACAAGACCTCTATGGCCCCCATCTCGCCTGGAAGATACTCACCTATCCCAAAGCACATGCTAATGGAAGATGACTACTCCAGGTTAGATATTCACCTTTACTGAGTGCCTTTGATTGATATGCTGCCTTCCAGGAACATGGTTTTTTTTGATGCTGGGATTAGGGCCTCGACAGGGTATGAGCCTTTGAATAATCCCGCATTATACAGGAAAGGGACAGTTACGATCCATCTGGCTGTCCCTTGAGATAATAAGGAGGTGCACTCTTTAGATTTTAAAAGAGAGTTTTCCCTTCCCAGTAATTTAATGGTTAGAAACAGGAGCCAAGCTAGACTCGGAGAAGGATAATTAACATTTGGAGTGACTAACCAGGAAGAATTTCCTTTCCACCACTATTTCTCTTTATCGCGATTTTTATTTTTTATTTTTGGCCTCACCCAGTCCAAAAAGATCAGGTTTTCGCTCTGTTTCGTTTCTTTCTTTCTGTCTGATCATTTAGAAGCGTCATGTTGGATCCCAAATTTGCTGTTTGTCTGTCCACTGCATTCTGCCTTACTTTGTAATCGTGTGAGGTTTGAGTTGTCCCTTGTCACCCTTAACTTAGCAGTAGATCATTTGGATTTCTGTCTGTCTCGGCCATATGGTTTCCCCTCAGTTTTAAACCTGGGGGTTGCGGGGGAGCACCACTTTCCACCCCACAAAGCTAATGTTTGTGGTTCTCACAGCCTCCTTGGTCTTCGTACATGAATGTGATGCCCACACAAGAGTAGGTTGGAAAAGAATTCTCTTTCATTTGCTTCTGAAGTCCCAGGAGGAAAAATAAATAAATTCCCTATTTAGGAAATTCAGAAAAGGCCTGGGAATATTACGTGAGGCTTTCCCACAGGCTGTTGGGCCTCACCAGAAATGTAAAACCAAAATAGAATTACAGACAGAAACCTTGATGGTTTAGATTAAATAGACACAGAGACCCTGATTGTTTGGCCTGAACGGACCTACAAACCTTGTTTGCTTGAAATTCTACTTCAGGTAGTCCTCAATTTACAACCATTCATTTAGAGACCGTTCAGAATTACAATGACTTATGACCGGTACTCGGACTTACAACCATCATAGCATCCTCACAGTTACGTGATCAGCATTCAGGGCCTTGACAATTGGCATATATTTATAAGGGTTGCAGCACGGTGGGTTCTAACTTACCTAGCTGCCGGTTCGCTTCCTCCCGCGCCGCGTGGCCGCGCCACGTGGGCACATGCGTGCTTCGCTAGCTCGCTCGCACGCGTGCATGCGCAGTGTCAAAACAATTTTAACCCCCCCCCAAAAGCCAAAAACAAGATGGCGATGCATGTACAGTGCCGGAAACGTGGCTTCTGCGCATGCGCAGAAGAAAATAAACCCAGAATAAATTCCCCCCCCCCAAATTTTTTTTAACAAAAAAAATTCCAAAAAAAAGTTGGCGGCACCCACGGACCAGCACCGACAGAACCGGTTCCGTGACGTCATCGTGATGTCACCAGCAGGTTGCTACCAGTTCGGACGAACCGGTCAGAACCGAGAGGAACCCACCTCTGGGTTGCAGCGTCCTGGGGTTCTGTGACCACCATGTGCAAGCTTCCCAGCCAGCTGCCAACAAGCAAAGTCAATGAGAGAAGCCGGATTCACTTAACAACCGTGCAATTCACTTAACTCCAGTGATTCACTTAACAACCGTGCCAAAAAGGTCATAAAATCAGGCGCAAGTCATTTAACATCCACTTTGCTTAACAATGGAAATTCTGGTCCCAATTGTGGTCATATGTTGAGGACTACCTGTAGTGATTGGGTCAGGGGTGGGCTGGATTTGGCCCGCGGGGTGCTTAGATCTGGCCCGCGGGGCTGTCCTGGAAACAGCAAAGGACTGGCCCGCAATGCCTCTGTCAGTGAAAATGAAGCTCAGGGGGGGTGGCCGTGCACAGCCCCCCGGGCTCTGTTCTCACTAGCAGAGGGCTGCAGGAGGCCGTCGCAGCCGAAAACGGGGCCCAGGGTGGTCGCACATGCCCACCCCCCAAGCTCCGTTTTTGTTAGCGGAGGGCTAGAAAAACAAACTAAAAGCAAAACCAAAGGAGATATGTTTCCCCTTTTGCATTTGAGCATGCAAGAAGGAACAGGAAAGGAGAACGGGAAAGAGGAAAGACAAAGAAAAAGAAGGAAGATGGAAAAAGAGCAAGGAAGGAAAAATAAGGAAAGGGGAAGGAAGAAGAAAGGAGAAGAAAGAAGGAAGGAAAAAGAAGAGAAGGAAGGAAGGAAGGAAGGAAGGAAGGAAGGAAGGAAGGAAGGAAGGAAGGAAGGAAGGAAGGAAGGAAGGAAGGAAGGAAGGAAGGAAGATTACAATGAGTGAGGGAGGGTCTAAGGCAGTAGTGGGTTCTAAAACCCTTTACTACCAGTTCACTCGCATTCACTCACGCGCTTGCGTGCCACTTCAGAAGCGCCCCGGGCAGATGGGTGGAGCCTCCCACCACCGGCACTACTGGTTCTTAGAACCGGGCCAAACCGGGAGCAACTCACCACTGGTCTGAGGGAAGTCCTGCCTTAGCACTTGGCCATCACAGGTGCCCCCGACACGAGTGACTTCGAGCTGCCCCCCTCCCCGCCGGAAGGTCAAACATAACCAGTGGTGGGTTCCTACCAGTGCGGTCCACTCTATAGCACCGGTAGCAGCCCGCTGGTGACGTCACAGTACCGGTACGGTCGCCTGGGCGCTGCCATTTTTTTAAAAAATTTTTTTAAATTTTTTAAAAAAATTTCTTCTGCGCATGCCCAGAAACCGAGCTTCTGGCACTGCACATGCACTGCCTTCCTACCCCACAGTGAGTCCAAGCAGGGGAGGATGGCTGAGGGAGCGCGTGAGACGCTGAAAGAATGGGCTGCAGGAGCTATCTCCATTCCCCTCCCTTCAGCAGTCCGAGAAGCCATGAACGTGCGGTGATGATCCTAGGCATTTTTGCATGTTCGAGGCTTCTTGAGCTGCTGAGGGGAGGGGGAATGGGGGCAGGAGCCTAGGATCATCGAATGGGGAGAAGGATTCAGGCCGGACAGAGTCTCCTAGAAGAACCGCTGCCGCGGTCTTGCTGCTCCCGCTGCGGGGGCTGTGTTGCGGATGGGCAATGCCCCCCTGCTTCTCCGGCTGCTGCCAAGCTCCTGAGGCCCACGCCCACCCGGTCACATGGCTGGCAAGCCACACCCACAAAATAAGCCACGCCCACAGAGTGGTAGTAAAAAAATTAGGAACCCGCCCCTGAACATAACCCTGATGCGGCCCTCAATGAAATCGAGTTTGACACCCCTGGATTAGGTTGTCTCTTTTCCCTCAAATTGTGCATATTCTTTTCTTCTGCACTAGTTTTAAGGGGACATTAGTATGGTGAGGATATATTGGATAATTGACATCCCCTGGAGATAAAGCAGACTATGCTCCATATAAGCTCTACGTGGTAAGGTTTAAAATGCCACCAAGAATTTTTGATATTTTTGCTGAAAAGATTAAAATGATCGTGGGGTCCTCGGTGCTCTCCGAGGTTGGTTGTTTTCTTGCAGACTGATGCACTGATGATGTTACCTAGTTGGGTCATGAAACGTCTGCAAGAAAGCAACCAAGCTCAGGGAGCAGCAAGGTCCCCACAGTCCAACCCTGATGAGCTACAGATATTCTCTTCTATCAACATGGTTATTGCTTCCTTTATGGCAGATCGGGGCCCAGTTAAGGCAAATCCACCATTTCCAAACTTTGAGAAATTTAGACAGTGAAATGCTCATGACAAGGAGGGTAAATCCACAGCCTTTCCAAACTGCCCTAAATTTTCATGCTGGAGCCAGCCAAATCTCCAGGCAAAACATAGGGGAGAAAAAATAATAATAATAATAATTTTTTAAAAAACAGCCCAATAATTTAGACATCTGCAGATTGACTCCCCGCTTAAGGGAAAGAGAAAACTGCCAAATTCTTGATAATTTCTTCTCTACAATTGGATGAAGGATGCAATTGTGGATATTCATATTCCAAGAGACATTGCAAAAAGGTTTCAACAGGTTAGAACGCATCTGCTTGCATGTTTTTAAAACAACCGCAGAGAAGTTCTACCTTTAGAATGTTAGCAACTTTAAGATGTCTGGACTTCAACTCCCAGAATTCCACAGCCAGCCATGCGTGATTGAGACTGGGGAATTCTGGGAGTTGAAGTCCAGTCATTTTAAAGTTGCTAAGGTTGAAAACGCTGCTCTAGAAGTTATATAAAAGGGCAGGCCTCGGGATCTGAATAATCTCACCATATTGTAGTTCTCAAGAGCAAAAAATAATAATAATATTTGAGTGACTCCATAACTGATGAAAAGTCAGTGCAAATATTGCAAGATGGAATTAGATAAATGTTCATATTTATGGATCCCTTAGTAGCAGGGGTGAAATGCTACCGGTTCGGCCCGGTTCGGGCGTACCGGTAGCGGCAGCCACTGATGGTTCGGAGACCCTGTAGTGGTGGCAGCACGAGGCTCCGCCCACCTGCCCGAATGTCGCCATTTTCTTGTTTTTAACCCTCTGCGCATGCGCAAAGCCTTCTGCGCATGCACAGAAGGTGAAAAAGTGTGCGTTTCCAAACCGGTAGGGAAGGTAAGTAGATTTTACCACTGCTTAGTACTCGTTTGCTTTCTTGCAGACATTTCATTGCCCGACCAGGTAACGTCATCAGACCTAGAAGGGAGTGGGGTTAACCCTGATGATATTACCTAGTTGGGTAATGAAATGTCTGCAAGAAAACGACCACAAAGCACCCCACCATTCAACCCTGAGCTACCAATATTCTCTTTTGTTGGGTGTCATTGTTATCCCAAGAATGCTTTTATTTCTTGCAACGCATCCCTCTTGATGTGAACCATCCTAGAATATGTATCCCATTAATTTGTGTCCATTCACCCGTTAAAGACAAAGAAGCTCACTGTACGAGGTGGACGGGAGAAAAACCTGTGCCAAATGTCCTGACCCATATATCCGCTTTCCTAGAAGGGCATCAGATGCTTGTCTGTTGTGGAAACCACCCTGGGCTTCAAACCCTCCGCTAATCATTGGCCCTTTAATGAGTTTGCCTCTTCTGGTTTAGCAGATGTTTGCAAACAAATGTTTCATGTTCAGGCCTGAGGCGAGATAGCTGGAAGCAAACACAGATCACCTGGGAACCTGGATTATCATTTCTGTGCAACCGAAAGAGCGATCAGAGGAAATGACAGATGAGGGAGGGGGGGTTATTCCTGCATCACTTGCTAAAAAGAGAAACATGCTTTTTCCCCCGGCTCGAAATGGGTCAGGGGTGCCTTGAGGACATGCCGAAAAATAACAATGAGGAAGAAAAGTTTTTAAGTCTCCTGCTACTTATTCCTTCAAACACTGCAGCCATTTTATCAGAGAAGTGTCATGGCCGGCTGTATTATTAAACAACTAGATGATAACCCGGCGTTGCCCGGGTATTTGTTTATCCCAATCCTGTATTAGACAGTATACTGTAGGGGTAAGACACTCCTAGCACCCCTAGGTGGGTGTGTGGGTGTGGGTGGGTGTATTCCAGCATAACTGTGGAACGCCTCGAGCAATTTCAACCAAAGTTCGTACACAGATGATAGGCCCGCCATGCCTCCGCCACTCAGCTCAGCCGCCTGTCTCCCGCAGCAGTGCCAGTGAGCGCTGGCACCGTCAGGCTCCCTCTCAGGTGTGGCGGAGCCCCCCAGCCACTGTCAGGGGCACTCTGCTGGACTCTTGGACGGCATTGCTCAGAAACCGCTGTGGCGCCGAGACTTCTATAGCAGCCAGAGGAAGCCAAGGAGGCAGCGCGCAGGGCTGAGCTGCGGCGACCCCGTCGAGATGGACGGTTGGCGTGGAGGGAGCTGAGCATCGCTCATGGACGGCCAGACGGAGCCTGCCACGATGGAGGAGCCACGGCTGCTCAATGCGTCGCTGTTCTGCCGGCGAAAGAACGGCTCATCGCACATCTCCTGGAATGGCACCGGCGGCGACTGCGAGGCTCCCTGCAAGTCCGGAGGTGAGGCTCCCCACAGCCTCACAGATGACTTACTATTTGGAAACAAATTCTGTGGGGGTAAGACATCCCTAGCACCCTTAGGGGTGTGGGTATGTTTGGTTGCAATTGCTCGAGGCGTTCCAGAGTTATGCTGGCACACACACACACACACACACACACACACACACACACACACACACACACACACACACACACACAACCTAGGGGTGCTAGGTTGCTCGAGGCGTTCCAGAGTTATGTTGGAACACACACACACACACACACACACACACACACACACACACACACACCTAGGGGTGCTAAGGGTGTCATAACCCCCCTCCCAATATTTGTTTTCAGATAGTAAGTCATCTGTGTATCAAGTTTGGTTGAAATTGCTCAAGGCGTTCCAGAGTTATGCTGGAACACACACACACACACACACACACACACACACACACACACACACACACACACACACACACACTCACACACACACACACACACACACTTAGTGGTGTTAGGGGTGTCTTTCTCCCCCCAATATTTGTTTCCAGATGGTAAGTCATCTGTGTACCAAGTTTGGTTGAAATTGTTCGAGGCATTCCAGAGTTATGCTGGAACATACATATACATACATGCACGCGCGCGCGCACACACACACGTTTTTAAATATATATATAGATTCCCTGAAGTGGAAGATGATAGATCTGTGTGCCACAGGTGGCATGCGGAGCCATATCTGAGGGCACGGGAGGCATTGCCCTATGTCAGGTCCAGTGCGCATGCGCGCGCTGGCCAGCTGATTTTTGACTTTGGGGAAGGCTGTTTTTGCCCTCCCCAGGCTTCAGAAGGCTTCCCTGAAGTTTCCGGAGTGCGAAAAACAGCCCAACGGGCAAACCAGAAGTTTGAAAAAATGGACTTCCGGTTTGTCCATTGGGCCGTTTTTCACACTCCGGAAGCTTCGGAGAAACCTAAGGGTGAAAAATGGCCAAACCGGGGTGGGGGGGGCATGCACGCATGCGCAGTGTGGCACGCTTGGGGGGGATTGTGTGCTGGCACACACGCGCGCACTCCCATTTTTGGCACACAAGAAGAAAAAGGTTCGCCATCACTGTGATAGATGGTATGTGGGAGACTTTGGAAGAGTTTCTGAAGCCATTCTCTTCTACTTCAGCGAAGGTGTATTAATTCCACCTCACTCTGCCCCCGGTCAGCCTCTTTCTGAAGGAAAGTTTCTTACAGGTAGTCCTTAACTGTCAACTATTCGTTTAGTGACCGTTGGAAGTTACAACGGCGCTGAAAAAAATAAGATTCATGGCCGTTTTTCACACCGCTGCAGCATCCCCACGATCACGTGATCGAAATTCAGACGCTTGGCAGCTGATTCATATTTTTGACGGTTGCAGTGTCCCAGGGTCATGGGGTCCCCTTTTGAGACCTTCTGACAAGCAATGGGGAAGCCCGATTTGTTAACAACTGTGGAAAACCCTAACCAATGGAAGGTGTCCTTCATTTGTTTGAGCACATTGGGGCGTTCTTATGGGTCTGGCCCTAGTGACTTCTTTCTCTCTTTGCAGATATGGCTTCCCTTGGTAGGTGTGTCCCAACTGGAGCAGGGATAGCTGTGATCCAATAGGGAAATTTCATGAGTGCAAGAAATCCGAGCACTGAGTCAAACAAAACCAACTCTTGTATTCCTTTTTTTGGTTGTTGTTGTTGTTCACTTCTACCTGCTGGAAAGGGAGAAGAACCTTTGCCTTCTTTTATCGTGTCTTTAAAAAGTGCTCAGACACCAGATTTCTGGGAATCTGCTTCGATGTAGTGCTTTTTTAAAAAAATATTCAGCGTGGTTCTTTCCGTGTCGCTCCGTTTTGCAAAATACAAAACCGAAAAGGCAGCATGCGCCAACGGTTAGATTTGACAAGCTTAGAAAGAGTCGCCTTCCGGGCTGTTGATTTTTCTTTCACTCTGGTTTTTTTTTTTTTTTTAATCTTTTATTTCTCGGAAGACTCCTTTTTAAAAACCTTGACTCTTTGCAGCTGTCTTGATGCTATGCCGAATTGTACCGAGAGTTTGCTCACTTGTGTAACGAGTTTGTGACCTGTAAATGAAACCATGTAAAGTTTTTTTGGGGTGAGAAATTTGTGCGTTCGGGAGAAAAGGGGAATGGTTCTGTGAATGCCTTGGATTAAATCAGGGGTCGGCAACCTTAAACACTCAAAAAGCTACAAAGGTCCTAACTGGAAGCCCCAATTAGATCTGACCGAAAGTCCGGTTACCCCACCATAGATTCTCCTCCTAGTGCAGTGTCCTTTTTCCTCTGCCAACCAGAAGTCCTGTTCCCCCACCATAGAGTCTCCTCCTAGCACGGAGTCCTTTTTCCTCTATCTGTCCTAACTGAAAGCCCTATCAATTTTGGAGCCGATCGGTGACAGCGAGCCGCAGCAGAGGGATGAAAGAGCCCCATGCGGCTCCAGAGCCACAGGTTGCCGACCCCTGGATTAAATGATATATTTTTAAAAAGGATGACAGTATGCAGCAAATTGGAATGGACGATCCCTCAATTATGTATTTTGTTTTTGACATTTTCCTAGTCAGATAATATGGCAGATTTGTGTTTATATATTTAATTTAAAAAAAAATAACTATAATTTTTTTTAAGCCAATTTGTTTCCAAATGCACAAATGTCAACTGGCTTGGCTGACTTGAAGGTCTGTCCAATCCAGCACTTTTATTGATGATGGAAGCTAATTTTAAAATGTTCACATCTGAATAAATATGTGGAGATAACTTGAGTTCATGGTGCGAGGCCTGAAGGCCGTGAATTCAGTTCTCCGCAGAATTCAGTTCTCCTTTTTTTAAAGTTATTGCTTAGGGGAGCTTTCCCAAGATGTAGGAAAGAGCAGAAAATCTTCAGGTGGGCAGACAAATGGGGGGGGGGGGAGAAAGAACATTTCTGAATGGTGGGGTGTCTAATTGTGGGGTGTTCCTCCTTCCTGTTTGCTGCAGTTATGTGTCTCTGTGCATTTAAAAAAAGGAGGGGGGGAGGGAAACAGAGATTAGCATGCTTGTCACTGAAAAACCTTAACACTATTTTGAATAGCAATGTTATCAAACCATAATATGCAGAATTCTGTGCATTAGCCAATTGTGAAGGTGGGGCTATCATGCTCTCGTTTCAGGAAATTATACCCGGAGGAACAAATCTACCCGTGTAAACAGAACTATATGCAATTTTGCAATTCAGTCCTAACACACCACTGAGAGAAAAGCAGGAAGTGTTTTACATGGGGGCTCGTCTGTTTATTATCCCTGCAATATTTCGATTGTACTTCTGAACTATTGCTTCTTTAACCCCTTCTCACGTCGAATGTCAATCATTCATTGCTCAATATTTTGATTGTGTGCTGTAATGCAATTTTTAGATACTAGTTCAATGCTGGCCAATTACATTGGTTGTGTGTTTTGTTTTGCTTTTTCATTGCATAATCCCTTTTTTGTGTGCGGGGTGGGATAGGGAGCGTTCATGTTCAAGGAAGCCGATCTGAATATAAATAAGATACAGGAGCAGTGGTGGGCTGCCGCCGGTTCGGACTGGTTCAGGCGAACCAGTAGTTCCGACGATCAGCTGGCCCCACCCACCCACCCGCACTCGCCCTATCCTGTCCTATATTTCCTTCTTCCTGATTCAGCTGATTCGCGTGGCACAGCTGATTTCCACGCCTCCGCTATTCTACTTACCGGGGCTGCCTTAGAAGGTAAGCAGCTGAGCTTCAAATTGCTGTATTTTGAACGCTGCGGGCAAGCGCGTTAGGCATGCGGGATCACCGAACCAGTTGTTAAACCGGTTGCAGCCCACCACTGTATCAGAGCAAAGAGTGGCTCTGTGGGATGCAGACAGCACAGGAAACCATTCCGCCTCTGGTCCATGGAAAAACCTCTCTCCACGGAACCGGTCCCTGGTGCCCAAAAGTTTGGCGACCTCTGGACTAGAAGACCTCCAAAGATCCCTTCCAATTCTTTTATTCTGCCATTGTTATGATGAACAGTTGAGGGAGCTAGGTATGTCTAGCCTATCGAAGAAAAGGATTGGGGCTGACTTGATAGCTGTCTTCCAGTACTTGAGGGGCAGTCAAGAGAAGAAGGGATTGACTTATTCTCTAGGGCACCTGTTGTGGCTCGCCAGCGGTCAGCGGAGCTGGCAGAAGATTCGGACAGTGAGGAGGTTGGGGAGGAACATGGGCCAGTCCTGGAGTCTGGGGAAGGCTCAGACGAGTGCTCTGCGTCAGAAGCAGAGAGGGGGCCAAGGCCATCTGGCAGTTATTAGCTGCTTCTGGAGCCAGACATCAGCAAGGCAGAGGAACAGCTGGAGCCTGTTCCCAGTGTGCGCATGCGCAGAGTTGCCAGACGAAGGGAACAGCTGAGGAACAAGGGTCGACTTGGGAGTAAGGCCACAGGTGGACAATGAATGGCCCCTCCCATAGGGAATAAAAGAGGAGCGAACGGGGAGGGGAGTTTGCAGGAGACAATTAGTTCGCTTAATTGGTTTGTGACTCTCAGAGAATCCTTGCCAAGTTTTGAAGATATCGGCCTGGCAACTCTCCAAGCCAGATAAGGTCTGTGACTGTAAATCTACCCATGAAAGACTTTGCTGGATTGGAATGAGAGAAATTCACAGTAACTTAATAAAAAGGGAGTTTTTTGTCAGGACAAGGAGTCTGCTTTGTGGTTTGGGAACTCCTAGGTCAGAACAGCACCAGAGGGCAGGACGAGAAGTAATGGGTGGAAGCATGTCAAAGAGAAATCCAACCTAGAAGAAAGGAGATTTTTTTTTACAGTAAGAGCAGAGTTGATCGATGGAACAGCTTGCCTCCTGGGGTTGTGGGTGCTCCGTCACTGGAGGTTTTCAAAAACAGACTGGACAACCATTTGACTGGGATGGTATAAGGCCCCTGCCTTGAGCAGGAGGTTGGACTAGAAGACCTCTAAGGTCCCTTCCAGCCATACGATTCATTTTCCCAAGCAGGAGAAAGTAGATAAACAGGGAGTTCCTAGCTTGTAATCTCCACCCGAGGAGCAGAAGGATAATCGGTCCACAGCTCTTACTTCTGGAACAGTATCTCCAAAAGGCATGATCGAACTCATAGTTCTCCATTTAATTCAGCTCGTCTTCACAGTAACCTGAAGGACTTGAAGCGGAGGCAGGGGTGGTGGTGGAAATGACTGATCCTTATACACTCCATGAATAATATATCTCATTTAAGATCTTCTAGATCAGACACAGTATTAATCTTCCCCTGCTTGGCTGGGGCATGGCAATACTTCACAGCCAGCTCCAACTTGTTTTGGCAGCTGCGTTGATCGCAAATGATTTCCAATCATTTCCATGCAAATTCCGAGAATTCAAAGCATTTTGCATGCGATCTATGATGAAATGTTATTTTAAGAACCTAAATCCCATTGCTGGATGTTCCCCACCACCAACAAACTCCCTTTTGTTTGTTTTGGAAGAATATCTTTTATTTAGAACAGAGGTCTTCCAACTTGGCAACTTTAAGACTTGTGGACTTCAACTCCCAGAATTCTCCAGCCAGCATAGCTGGCTGGAGAATTCTGGGAGTTGAAGTCCACAAGTCTTAAAGTTGCCAAGTTTGAATATCTCTGATTTAGAATGACACTGTATGAAGCGTAGTACAGGTAGTCCTCGACATACGACCACAATTGAGGGCAACATGTCTGTTGCTAAGCCAGACATTTGTGAAGTGAAATTTGCCCCATGTTACGAATTTTCTTGTCAGCTTTAAGTGAATCGCTGCAGGCGTTCAGTTAGTGACACGGTCGTTAAGTGAATCTGGCTTCCCCATCGATTTTTGCTGGTCAGAAGGTGGCAAAAGGGGATCACGTAACCCCCGGGTTACTGCAACTGTCGTAAATATGAGTCAGTTGCCAAATGTCTGAATTTTGGTGTGATCAATTATTCTATGTCACTTTTTTTCAGTGCCACATTGTAACTTTGAACGGGTCACTTAAGTGAACCGTTGTAAGTCGAGGACTACCTGCATTGCCTTGGAAACTACAGTTTACAGAAATTCTGCGAGTGTGTACACCTCTTCTTGGATCTGTTGTCTCTTCTACTGCGATTATATTATTGCCATAGTTTTATTTTAATTAAAGCAAAAAATGACTCCATATGAGTTGGTGCTTGAATAGAAATCAGGAGACATCAGGAAACATACCATGAGTTGCTGTCTAATTTATCAGCCATCAGCAGCCTGGAGATACGCTTTGATTTTAATTATTCTTTCATAAAAAACCATAGTTTAATCGCGGTGCAACGAGCTGAAAGAAAAACGAATTTTATTGAGAAGACTGGAAGCCGCTGTTCTCTAAAAGAAATTTGGTTCAAGTTAGAATGAAACCAGAATTGTTCCTTGCTAATTCAGATGCTTGCTTTTGGGGGCTTTAACTGAGATTGGAAAAAATGACAGAGGCGGTGGATGAGGTCCCCAAAAATTACTGACTATGCCTATCTATTTTTTGCAAATTAATTGTTGCAACGGATAATAAATCCCCTTTTCCCCCTTTTCATTGACTTGCATAGAAAGGAAAGGTTCCAACTTGTCCACAGTTAACATCTGATGTCACAAAGTATGACTTAATCATGATTTAAAAGCTCACTTTCTCAGGAGCTCTTAAGCCTATTGCTAAATTCACACATCCTTAGTTGTGATTTTGTTTAATTGTGGCTAGTTGAGTAAGCCCCAGATAGATGAGTTTGCATCAGGGGTGAAATTCAGCAGGTTCTGACAGGTTCTGGAGAACCGGTAGAGGAAATTTTGAGTAGTTTGGAGAACCGGCAAATACTGTACCACCTCTGGCTGGCCCCAGATTGGGGAGGGAATGGAGATTTTGCAGTATCCTTCCCCCAGGAGTGGGGAGGGAATGGGGATTTTGCAGTATCCTTCCCCCAGGAGTGGGGTAGGAATGGAGATTTTGCAGTATCCTTCCCCTGCCATGCCCACGAAGCCATGCCCACAGAACCGGTAGGGAAAACTTTTGAATTTCATCCCTGGTTTGCATGTTATCCTAAATGATGTATTTTGGTTTATTAATGATCCAAAAGAGCTAAGTCAAATCAAATAGCCATATTGTATCTATATAGATATATACAGATCAAATATTGTAGAGAACCTACGGAAAAAGCAATATCTTTAACAGATTTGAAACCCTGAAAGAGGAAGGCTAACTTGTTGCTAACTGATTATAGTTAGGGTTAAGAATATTTCTGTTTCTGAACTTTGATAATACGAATAAAGTATTATCGGATCAAAAAACCAAGTTGCAATCTTTCCCAAACTAAATCATTTCAAGATGTTTGGACCGGAACTTCCAGAATTCAAAAAGAAAAAAAAAGACATTGCTGAGAATAGCAATAGCGGCTGCAGGAATTGTGTATGGCCAGTCTAGAGAAAAGAAGGACAACTAGGGATGACCTGATAGCAGTATTCCAGTATTTGACAGGCCGCCAAAAAAACAAGGGGGTCAACTTATTTTCCAAAGCACACGAAGGCAGGACAAGAGGCAATGGATGGAAACTAATCAAGGAGAGAAGCAACCTGGAATTAAGGAGAAACTTCCCAACAGTGAGGGCAATTAACCAGTGGAACGGCTTGCCATCAGAAGTTGTAGGGACTTCATCACTGGAGGTTTTTAAAACTGGATAGCCAGCTATCTGAAATGGTATAGGGCAGTGATGGCTAACCTTTTCTGGACCCAGTGCCCAAAGCGTGTGCGTTTGCCTGAACCCCCACACATGCAATATGCGCACATACCCCATGCATGTGCCCCACCCACGCGCATGTGCATGCGGCCCACGCATGCGCTCTGTCCCCACACATGCAGCCCCCACGCACTCCACCCCATGCATGCACATGTGCCCACTGCATGCGCGCCCCCGCACATGCATGGCAAAGACCCAAAGACCAGCTGGCCAGTGGGAGGCACGCATGCATGCGCGCCAAAGCTGAACTGGGGTGACGGCTCGTGTGCCCACAGAGAGAACGCTGTGTGCCACCTCTGGCACGCGTGCCATAGGTTCGCCATCACGGGTATAGGGTCTCCTGCTTGAGCAGAGGGTTCAGAGGTGGGCTGCTGCCGGTTCGGACCGGTTTGCCCGAACTGGTTGTTCCGATTCTGTGCGGTTCGGAGAACTGGCAAATCGGACCACCGGCTGGCCCCGCCCCTGCCCAAAATCGGCCCGAAAATCGGCCTGAAAATGGCCCCCAAAACAGTCTATTTTTCGGGCCATTTTAAGTCCGTTTTTTGGGCCATTTTGAGTCTGTTTTCCAGCCAAAATCCATGCGAAGAAGGGGGCTAGCAGAGAAGGGAGAGTGCAAGGTTGCTGCTTCTGGGATGACGGGACCCGGGAAGCGTCTGGTCCAGCTTACCCAGCTTCTCTTCCTCCCACAGCCAGCTTTCCCAGTCTAGCTTGACACAGTCTCTCTCTCTCTCTAGCACACATGCACACATCCACACGCATGCACACACACACAAACAGGTTGGATCTTTCTTTCCTCCCGCCCCCCCCCCCCCACACCGGAGACCGCTGGATTCCCTCCCCAACCCTGCCTGTCCCATATAGGTACCACCCACACAAGTGATGTAGAGTTGGCCAATGCCACTCAGTCATATGACTCCCCAGCCACGCCCACCCAGCCAGTCATTAGGGCAGAGAACCGGTTGTTAACAAATTTGGAGCCCACCATTGAGAGGGTTGGAATAGAAGATCTCCAAGGTCCCTTCCAGCTCTATTCTGATTGAATAAGGCTTTACTCTCTAAGAGGTTTAGAGTCAGCATATTTGCCCCCAACAATTTGGGTCCTTATTTTACTGACCTCGGAAGGATGAAAGGCTGAGTCAACCTTGAGCCACATCAGGATCGCACTCCAGACAGTGGGCAGAGTTTGCCTGCTTAACTGCAGTTTAACCACTCGGCCATCAGGATTCCTGATGGATTTGCAAATCCTCCTTACCAACCATAAAGAAGGATCACATCCACAGTCTTAGCAGATTAAGGATGCCTTCCATGACCAAACCAACACTCAGTATTGAAGGTTCTTTAAAGAAAAAACCCTAGAAGCAATATATTTTAACGTGGGCTAAAGCCTTGAGGATTTACCATATTTGTCGGACTATAAAACACACCTAGATTTACAGGAGGAAAACAAGAAAAAATAGTTTTTGGCCTCTGCGCATCACGATTTCGGCCTTCCTGGGCCCAAGAAGCACTCTGCAGTGGTCCGCATGTCTTGTTTTTGCCAAAAATGGGCCCATTTTCACCAAAAACACATCCATTTTTGGCCTGCAGAGTGCTTCTGGGGGCCAGGGAGGGCAAAAATACGATGCGTGGAGGGTTCGGGAGCCCAAAAACAGGCCCCTATTCGGTCTATAAGACTCACCAAAATTTTCACCCACTTTTGGGGTGGGTACATCTCATACTCCGAAAAATACGACAATTCCTTCCAACTCAAATATGATGATGTTATGACTATATAAAGAACACATGAAAACATGAAGGACTTGTTTCTTTACCAAGAACAACCAGTTCCTGGTTTGTTTCGCATAAAATGTATAATAGGATTCGATGTTTGCCTTCTCCAAAGGAGTCCCATTGGGGCAAAGCTTGCAGTCTGTGTTCTCTCAGATATTTGGGATAAATATTGATTCGTCGGTGTTACATTGAGCCGTAGCTTCTTGCAAATGCTGGATGGGGTTGTGAGGAAGCAAAAGAGGAATCATATCAAATAGATGAGGAAAAGGCAAGTGTGCATTTCAGCCACGAATAATGGAAATTGCAGAACGATTGCCTTGCTAGATGGTACATGGGTTAGAGCGTCCCTTTTTTTAGTTTCTCGGTGGTAAAGCCATAATCAGGTGACTTTTTTCTGTACTTCCTCTATTTTCTTAATGCTTTATTTTTATTCTCTGTATAATGATCTGAGCATGATGATATTGTGCAGATTTACTATTATTATTATTATTGTCATTATTCTTGTTGTTATTTAGAGCTGCAACTAGATGGCAGCAATGAGCTAGACAAATCTAATTCTCTCCCCACTGCCCTCTGGTGGTTATTTAGTTTTTTGCAGCCAAGGCATGGTTGCATTATTATTATTAATATTATTATAATTCTTGCTTTACTATTGTTAATATTATTCCTCCAAGTTTCCATCACAACGGCCTTAAGGCAGTTTACAGCAGAGAACCTGGGGCAGGGTCTATGAAAAAGGTCACAAAGCCAAATTGAAGAGGTGATGGTAATTAGTATCTTGGATGGATCTAAATGAGGACCGAAGAATATATGAGCACTTCGGATGGGGATGAATCATCTAGATTGGTTGTGAATGTCTAAATGGCCTTGTGCTCTGAATAACAGCAATTTAATAAACTCTGTTCGAGGTTACCTCCTCTACTGAAAAATACTCTGGCTTCACATTATTCTTACCTAAATAATAAGATTGCTTGGGTTCAATTTTACACATGGGTGAATCTAGCCTTTGTAATCCCAATTTTTAGCTTTTAATCCTGGTTTTGGCACTGTGGCCTATTCAAATCATGGTTAAAGCAAGCTATGGCCTTAATGCAGCTATGCTATATAGGTATCTTGTCCATAAAATACAGGGTTTTCTACACTTTAGTGCCAAAATACCAGATCTTAACTTGTCCTTTCAGCATGAATCAGTTGGATGCTAAATTTAATCTCTTGCTTTGTTGCTCTTTCATTTCATTGGTTAGTAGTTAAAACTTTTATTGCTACCCAAACAGAAGTTTGAGGGGACACTACATTGAATCTAAATCTGCCCAGATGCTTAAATGTTTTTTTTATACCTTCTCTGGGTCCTTTAATTAAGTGCCCACTACCACCAAGGCTTCTCTGAGACAATTGCCAAATTATTCCAAATTTGGGGGAGATATTTTGCCCGATATCTTGGTTTCTTTCATTAATAATATGAGACTTCTTGGGACAGATGAGAAAGGTTAAGATAACCCTAACATAACATATTGTAGGAGGTGACCAGGCTGAGCCTGAGGGAGGGGTCAAGCATGTCATCAGTCTTGAGTCCCCGCGCACCCACAAGAGATCAAAGTCCAGATCATCTTGAATTCCTGTGACTCTTATTTACTGCTAATTTGCTTGAACCCATTAGTAGTATAGATTCTTGTAGAGAGCTTAAGCTTGCAATAAATCTTTATTCACATTTGAACTGCCTGGATCTTCCGATTTCCCTGGCCCACGGCACATGTTTTATTTTTTTGCAATGAGCCAACCGCATTTTGGGGGAAGCCACAAGAAGGTTATGAACCTTGCATTCATTATGAACCTTGCATTCATTTGCCTATTGTTTGGTAACTCTGAGGCAAAAACTTGGTGTAGTTTTCAGATGCATTAATTGCTTTTGGCCCTTGTTGAAACCAGATCCTGTTGTACGTCACAGAGGGTTTTATGTACCACTGCTGTTTGGTTTTCTACTATTTCTACATGTTGTGATGGCTTGTGTGTGTGTGTGTGTGTGTGTGTGTGTGTGTGTGTTAGCAACATTTATTCATTTTATTTATATGTATTCGTCAAATGAAAATGACAAATTTGAACAAGCAAAATGAAAAAAAAAGTGACATGGACAATAAGCACATTAGTGCACTTACGGATTCCCCCGTAGGAACCTCGAAAATATGGGGTGACTTCCACAGAAATTAAATCAGAATTAAAACTGTGAAAGTTAGTCGCTGAGACAAAAGGATAAGATATTCCAGACAACTCTGTTAAAAAAAAAAATTTTACCATCGAGTTTAAAGTGGTTTCCGTTAAGTTTAAAGCAGTTGCTTGCATGAGTTACATTCCGATTAAAACTAATAAAAGTCACTTACAGGTAAAACGTTACTATTTACAATTTTGTATGCAATGCCTAAATCAGGCATGTCAGTGGAAGTACACTTTCATTTCTTAGTATCTTAAAACTAGGAAAAAGTCGTCAAAGTGAAAAACCAGTAAGGTTTTTAAAAATTTTGTTTTAAAGAAAATTTGGTGCCTCCTCTGTCTCTGTGTTTGTATCTTTGGGCCTCTGTGTGTGATAACATTCCAAGATCTTGTCTATAGAGAGCTTCAGTCATCCAGGTCATGGTTGTCCCAAAAGTGCTTTTTCAAGAGGCAACTGGACTTTCTGGTTTTTCTTTGAAGACGTTGCGTTTCTCATCCAAGAAGCTTCTTCAGCTCTGGCTGGATGATGAGGAAGCCTCAGAGCTGAAGAAGCTTCTTGGATGAGAAGCGAAACGTCTTCAAAGAAAAGCCAGAAAGTCCAGTTGCCTCTTGAAAAAGCACCTTTGGGATTCTAAGATCTTGTTTCAGAGAACATTTGCTCACTAGAATAAAATAAAACCCCAAGCAAAAATGACCAATTAAATGCAACCTCTTGGAAAACAGAAGACAAGCAAAAAATAACTTCGCAGCAAAACCTGTGAATAAATTTTTAAAAATATAAATAGATTAATATACCGTATTTTTCGGAGTATGAGGCGCACCTTTTTCCTCCCTAAAAGAGGCTGAAAATTTGGGTGCGTCTTATACTCCAAATGTAGCTTTTCCGAAGCTTTTTTTCCCAGCCCTAAGGAGGTGCTAACGATCTTCCCGGCTTCCTACTCCGTCTTTGCAGGCTTGTTTTCATTCCTACTCCTCTGAAAAAGGTCTTTTCAGCCCTAGCGAGGTGCTAATGATCTTACCTGCTTGCAGCACTTTTTTATTCCTACTCCCTCAAAGTAGTTTTTTACCAGCCCTAAGTCTTTGCAGGCTTGTTTTCATTCCTACTCTCTCCAAAAAAGGTTTTTTCAGCCCTAACCAGGGGATAAAATAATGTGCTGAAGCTGACCAGACTAAGGACGCTAGCCAGATGAATACCTGGTACGTAGATTTTTTTCCCCTATTTTCCTCCCCCAAAACTAAGGTGTGTCTTATACTCCGGTGCGTCTTATACTCTGAAAAATACGGTAAGTTGAAAGTAACAAGAGAGAGAGATACAACTTTAGACCTAAGTGTAATTGTGGAAAAATCAATAAAATGAGATTAATTAAACAGATAAATAGGAAAAACCAAGTTGGGCGAAACCCTTTGGTAAAATGACATCAATCCATCTGCCTTTTTACTCTTAAAAAAAAGATTAGAATAAGCAACATATTTAGCTCATATTTGCTTGTTTCCAAAATTCTTAGTTTGGCCAAGTTTTTAAATAGCTACAACATTTTGAAAAGCATCCTGGTGGAATTTGTAATTACAATAAGTTGAATCTAACTTTATTCATGCTAGGGAGAAATTCATTAACATCCATGGTACATGTATATCTGAATTAGATTCAAGCCAGGAGAGGAAATGTTATTAATGGATGAGGTTTATTTTTGGTGCAAAGAAATATTTTCCCCCCACAGGAAATACTGAAGTTACCTTTGCTGATCCTTAACTGCATTGTTACCTTTTTTTTTCTTTATTCCTCCACTACTTCAAGCCATTTTTAGACTCGTTTTTTTAGTCCTTAAACATGTGAACTCACACCCTTGTTTATATTTTTATAACTCCTTCATAGCAGCTCTTAGCCTATACGTAAACTGAAGTCTTTGGGGAATTGATTTGGAGTTTGTTCAAATGTGCTTTGCAGATCCAGTCTGCAGAAGGTTAGAATAATTTCAAATAAAGTTTCGAGATAGGGCGGTCAAATTACTGTAAATATGTAGCAAAAGACATGCACCCAGCAGCCATTTGCATTTGTGTTGACCAATCAACCGGTATGGAACATTTTTGTATGAAATAAAGTGAAACTTTTGTCTCAGGATGTGCTTGAGAATGTAAAATTAAATGTTTGGCATTTAAAAGACAACTGTGTACACACCGAAAATGGAAAAACATCCTCAGATGCTGAGGGGCAGGGGGTGGGGTGGGAGTGGTAGGGGGTGGGGGGTGGGGGGGAGTGGTAGGGGGTGTGTGGGGGGTTGCATTTGTTATGTAATTTCTTTAACCATGAAATGTAACAAATGCCTTGTACTTGTGTGAATCGCAATAAAAGCAATGAATTGAGCAGCTGTATGGTCTTTGAAAGTGCTTTGGTTGTGGATAAAATAATACGGGATCGTTCGTGAAATAATGTTTATTCTTTATTTGTTTTGGGTTTTTTTGCAATGATTTCCTTAATGCCTTTTTTTGGGTGGGTGGGGGGTTCCCTGCCCATTCGTAGGAAAATGAGAAAATTGTAACCAAATCATAGAACAGTCTACAATTCCCCAATATGTTTCTTTTCTTTTCTTTTCTTTTCTTTTCTTTTCTTTTCTTTTCTTTTCTTTTCTTTTCTTTTCTTCTTTTCTTTTCTTTTTGGCTGTTTTGCCTACAGTATAACTAACCAGCCATCTTTTTGAAAGCATTTAATCTTACCCTACCATCCTTAAGCTGGTCTAAGACCGTAATAAAGATTTCTTTTGACTTATCTACAATTTTGCCATTCAGCCCTGTGATCTAGAAAGATGCAGGCTCCCTGCTGTTTCCATGCCACAAATATCCGGCTGAAATATTTCCCTTCGACTTTCTTAACCTGTGTCTCATCTTATCCAGTTTCACGGGAGGAATGGACAGTGCCATAAGCTCAGGCCCCTGGGTCAAGATTAGAAATTGTGTTCCTCCTTGTAAGGTCCGGCGATACGCTTAAGCCAACATTGAGCCAAATAGAAGAACTTAAGCAGAGACTTGAAAAGAATCAGCATTTAATTTGTACCAAGCAAAGGCTGGGTAAACCATTCCCAACATATACAAAAGAGACATGTAAGGAATAGTCACACCTTGGGGAAGGTATGGCGTCCTTTTATACCTTCAGAGTACCAATTCTCGTCCCCTGGCTCATGCCTTCCTTGTAGCCCTGCATTGGCCGTGCAGAAAGGAACAGGGGGGCTGAGTGCTTAGCAACAGAGGGGCTGGGTGCTTAGCAACACATGCACCAGTCACCGAGGTATACAAAAAAACAAGATAACAGAGGTGAGATCACTGGTAAGAGCAAATGGCCGAGGCAATTCCAATTCTTAGCAAAGCAATTCTTACAGAAGCAAAACAGCAAGTTATTATTATGTCCCAGTGATTCTATGTATTCTACTATTATTATATCCTTATTACTATTCCCCTTCATCCTCTTTCGCTTGCACGGTTCGAGAAGGAATTGCCATCTTCTCCCTGCTCAAATGTAAAAAAAACAACAACAATCTCATGCATTTGAAAAAGCTAATGTTTGTACTTTGTACTTATAAAACTTTTTCAATTAAAAAAAAAAGCTAAGGAGTGGTACAGTGGCCTAGAGGTGGAGCTCTCGCCTCACAATCAGGAGGCTGAGAGTTCGATCCTAGGTAACAGCAGATATTTCTCTCTCGGCACAATGAGAAAATATCTGCTGCAAACTCCGCATTGGCGGCAGGAAGGGCATCCGGCCAGTAAACACTCAGCTCCATTCAGTTGCCCCGACTCCACCCTGATGCAAGGGATGATGGGGTAAATTGTTTTTTGAAAAAGCTAAATTTTAAAACTGTCAAAAGATGCCAAACCGCCATCTTTTCATAAAGATCTTTTATAATAAATGAAGAAAATGTTCTGTTTCGTTTCGAAGATAAGCCTTGGCTTCGAATAGGAAAAAAAAAACCTTAGATTTTGGACAGATGTACCTGCTCTTTCACTAATTTTGCTTACTAGTTTTATGATGTTTGAAATTGGTGTTTTAAACGCTCCAGAGGGGTCCTTGGTGCTCTCTGAGCTTGGTTGCTTTCTTGCAGAGTTTCATTCAAACTAGGTAACATCGTCCAGGCACCAACTTCAGCATCAGTGATAATGTTACCTAGTTTGGGTCATAAAATGTCTGCAAGAAAACAACCAAGCTCAGAGAGCACCAAGGAACTCTTGTTTCAACCTCGAGCTACAAATATTCTCGCCTATCAGATCCAGACAATATCTGGATTTGATCTCACCGGCTCAAGGTTGACTCAGCCTTCCATCCTTCTGAGGTCGGTAAAATGAGGACCCAGATTGTTGGGGGCAATATGCTGAACTCTGTAAACCGCTTAGAGAGGGCTGTAAAGCACTATGAAGTGGTATATAAGTGCTATTGCTATTGCTATTGAGGCTTCACAACTCTATCTCTGCGCAGTGTGTTATGGCAGGGGTCCCCACTCCCCAGTCCCCAGTCCATGAATCATAAACCGGGCCACGCAAACAAGTGAAGCCACATTTGCGGGATGCAGGCAGCACACGAAACCATAACTGAGATGTCCACACGGGGTGAGGACATAAGAACTGAGGCGAGATGAATCAAGAGCCAACAAGCCTTTATTAAGGCTTAACAGAACAACAGGTTGAAACAACCAGCAACAACATAGTAGAAAGGAACCCGCGCCTCAGCCACGTCTGACAGCTCTTTTATAGCCAGCTGTCAGACATGCCAGCCAATAGGAAGCCTTCAAACTCCCGCTTCCAACAGCGGACGCTCTGGCCAATCAGGAACAGTCCTGAGGTAAACTGGCGTCCTGAGGGGACACAACAATAACCCCTCCGGTTCCGCAGAAAAACCTCTCTCCACAGAATCAGTCCTTGGTGCCCAAAAGATTGGGGGAGGCGCTATATTACAGGGAGCTAAAATACACAATGAATTTGGGCCTTCTGATGTCTTACAGCGCATTGACCAAACTTTATGGCTTACTGTATTACCCAAATATGAAACAATCACTGAATCCAGGTAGCTAAACATCCACCAAATCTTAGCTATACTGTAAGATACCATTTCTGGAAAGCTACAGTGGAAGCCATTTTGGATCCAGATCAAGCTTGGTTTAAAAACCCATAGAAAATGGAGGACGCAATGCCAGATATAGATAATTAATTGAGTTTCTTAGCTTAGGGTATCACGCATGGTCTGTTCACAGCGGCATCCATGTAGAGGTCAAAGAGTCAAGAGAGGAGTCACAGCCAAAGGATAGTAATCCCTCTTCTTTTTAATATGCACGCACCATACAAGAAAGGAAATGGTTTTGTGACTACCATCTTGAATATTTTTTTTTATTTCGACACATCCTGGACACTAGTGGCTAGTTAACGAATCTAATCAGCACTGTTGAAGAAGTTAGCTGTTGGCATTGACCATACCGCATCAGGAATGGTCAAGCATAGTTAAATTCAGATTTTAAATGAAACCAGCTAAGCAGCACTTTTCGATTATACCACAAAATGATAATGATCAAATCCATAAAATTTCTGATAAGAGTGCATTGTGTAAACCTGTTTAGATATACCACATCGTTTTGCATATCTCAATAAAGGTAGTCCTCAACTTACAGCAGTTCACTTAGTGACTGTTTGAAGTTACAATAGCCCTGAAAAAAGTGACTTATGACCATTTTTCACACTTATGACCATGGCAGCATCCCCATCAGAGGTGGGTTGCTCCCAGTTCGGCCCGGTTCTTAGAACAGATAGTGCCGGCAGCGAGAGGCTCCGCCCGCCCACCCAGGACACTCCGCCCACCCACCAGGGACACTCCACCCACCCGTCCGGGACGCTCCGCCCACCCGCCCACCCGCCCGGGACGCTTCTGCACATGCGCAGAAGTGTTGTGCGAGCGCGCGCACAAACCGGTAGTAAAGGGTTTTAGAACCCACTACTGATCTCCATGGTCATGTGATTTACATTTGCATGCTTGACAACTGGTTCATATTTATGACAGTTGCAATGTCCCAGTGTTGTTAATTTAACACGGTGATTCACATAACAACTCTGGCAAGAAAAGTCATAAAATGGGACAAAACTCACTTAACAAATTTCTCACTTAAAAACATAAATTTTGGGCTCAACTGTGGTTGTAAGTTGAGAACTACCTGTAGTGTATACCCTAAAATAAAATATATATAAGTTGAAAAATCTTCCCATTAAGGAGAAGGAGTTGGAAATCCTGGTGTGGACTAAAAATCAAAGCAGGGCCAGGCCTGATTAATAATTGGATGAGAGATCACCAATGGTATCCACGGACCGTGACACTGTTGTCGGTGACAAAATTTATGAGCCAGCAGTGTGCTGCAGCCACCAAAAAAGTCAACACAGTCCTAGGCTGCCTTAAAAGAGGGATAGAATCAAGATCATGTAATGTGTTAGTACCACCTTCTAATGCCTTGGTAAGATCACACTTGGAATATCGCATCCTGTTTTGGTCACTATGGTATAAAAAAAGATGTTGAGACTCTAGAAAGAGTGCAGAGAAGAGCAACAACGATGATTAGGGGACTGGAAGCTAAAACATATGAAGAACGGTTGCAGGAATTGGGTAGGTCTAGTTTAATGAAAAGAAGGACCAGGGGAGACATGATAGCAGTCTTCCAATATCTAAGGGGCTGCCACAAAGAAGAGGGGGGGGTCAACCTTTTCTCCAAAGCACCCAAAGACGGAACAAGAAACAATGGATGGCAACTAATAAGGAGAGGACCAATGTAGAAATAAGGAGAAATGTCCTGAGAGTTAGAACAATTATTCAGTGGAATGGCTTGCAATGGCTTGCCTATAGAAGGTGTGGGCGCTGGAGGTTTCTAAGGAGAGATTGAACAACCACTTGGTATAAAATCTCCTACTTGAGAAGGGGGTTGGACTCAAAGACCTCCAAGGTCCCCTCCAGCTCTGTTGATCTGTTGCTCTGATCATCGGCATCACTATGCAAACTCTGCCTCACGTGTGCGCATGAGTTGGCACAATGCATGTACAAAAAGGATGGAGTTTGTGTTGCAATGTGACCATGCTTATTTGGTCATTTAGCTGCTCCCCTTCCTCCCCCTGGTAGATACCCATGGAGAGGGCAAATCGGTATGGAAGCATCTGTGTAGTCCAAGCAGCTGAGCTTAACTCAAGAACCTCTTTACCTTTTCTTAAAACAACAAAAACGTACATAAATCAATTAGGGGGCCATGGCTAGGAAATTCCCCATCCTCTACTATAATTGTGCAGACCTATGTGTGTTCCTTATAAAACAAGCCTCTTGATGGAAGCTACAATTCTAGATAAATATAGTTCAGGGAGACCCTCACATTGTGTACAGGTCCCAATGAAAAAATGGAAAATGTTCAGTTCAGAATGGTCCGAATACCCACAGCTGCTCAATGTTGCTAGGGTCGAGCCTGAATTTATCCCACCCTGTCCAGATACAAACACACTGGGAGAAGACTTCAAAAATTCACTTCGTTGACCAGGGATGTAGGTACACATCTTGGTATCACCTTTATATATATATATATATATATATATATATATATATATATATATATATATATATATATATATATATATATATATATATATATATATATATATATATATATATATATATATATATATATATATATATATATATATTCTTCCCAAATTATGTAGACATGATGTACTTATGTGAATATTAAATTGGAGGGGCTAGATATCCAGATGTTTACAACCCAAATCTGGTAGCCCAATGTAACAGATGTTCTGGTCATCACCTTTTAAGTTTCTGGTTGAAATCATGAATCCTGTCCCAAGCCGATGGACATCATCTGCTACTGTGCTCTCAGATACCATGTTAGAACCTAGCCCCTTCTAAAACCAAGATTAAAAAAAACCTATAGTTTAAAAGGATAATAATATTTCACTTTTGTTGCCTGCAGAAGAGGAGTTGACATTCTGTGCTGTTCATTTCAATCCTTATCCATTCTAAACATTGGGAAATGATGTTCTGGTTCTACCGTAGCCTGTTCCTTTTCTAGAGGAGAATTATTCTACAACTGTAACATGGGTCTATCCTGAGTGACCCAGTCTACCGTCTTAACAGGCCAGCTCTGGACCTGTTTGACCTCATGTATCCTTACTCTCCTCAAAACCACGAGCCACAGTAGAGAATGGATTCATATACATGTGTCAGTTGGCCACAACTTGTGAGTGCATTACCCATAAAATGTACACTTGAGAGCCTTCGAAATTCGGATGACCGAACGCCAATCTGCGCTGTTGACCCTCATGGTGTGTTCCTAATTTTCTTCCTTGGCTGCTAAAGTTCTGTGTGTCTAACTTTTCAGTTTAAATGCACTTGGTGAAGCAAAGAAATTTCGGGGTGGGGATAAACCTTCTTCTCTTGGGTTCCAGAAGGTAAGAAGGAAGCGCTGAGCCTAGCCGACAAGCTAAGACCTGAATGTTCTAACCACCGTCGTGTCACCGGTTTCCTTTCCTCTGGCTGTCTCGTGTACAGTACTGTGCGTTTTGCGCTCTCAATGGTTGTGACTAGCATTGCCGTCACTTTGCAGGAGTTGTGTGTATCTTAACCCTTTCTCTTGTCGACCTTCTTTGCATGCCTCCGAATACAGTTAGCTGTGCGATCGATGCATGTTGAAAGAAGTCTAATCTCTGTTTTTCGTCTCTCTGTTACCACCAGGCCTCCTGAACCCGTTTACAGCACTGTGAACAAATACTGTGATAAGCCACCTTCTCCTAGACATTATTCCCCTGTCGAGTGTGACAAAAGCTTCCTTCTTTCAGCTCCCTATCCCCACTACCACATAGGCCTGCTCCCTGACTCTGAAATCATCAGGTACTGCATGTGCTTATTCCTCGTTTCCACATGTGAGAATGCATGGGTGTCACGCGAGGGCAGAGGAGATAGGCTGTACACGCCACCCACGCCGTACGCCCGCCTCTCCGAGACTCTCTCTTGATTGATGTGAAACACCATCACTCTCAAATCAAGACAGTTCAGTCGGGAGAGCTGGGAGCCCTGGTTGCATCTGAGCCCTTTGGGCAGTGGTGGGTTCCTACAGGTGCGGTCCACTCTATAGCACCGGTAGCGGCCCGCTGGTGACGTCACAGTACCAGTGCGGTCGGTTGCCAGTGCCTGGGTGCCGCCATTTTTTTAAAAAAAATTACATAAAAAAAAAAATTTCTTCTGCGCATGCCCAGAAGCCGAGCTTCCGGCACTGCGCATGCGCTGCCTTTCTACCCCACAGTGAGTCCAAGCAGGGGAAGATGGCTGGGGGAGCGTGTGAGATGCTGAAAGAACGGGCGGCAGGAGCAATCTCCGTTCCCCTCCCTTCAGCAGTCCGAGAAGCCACAAACGCGCGGTGATGATCCTAGGCATTTTTGCACGTTCAAGTCTTCTCGAGCTGCTGAGGGGAGGGGCAACGGGCGGTCACATGGCCGGCAAGCCACACCCACCCAGTCACATGGCTGGCAAGCCACACCCATAAAATAAGCCACGCCCACAGAGTGGTAGTAAAAAAAATTAGGAACCCGCCCCTGCCTTTGGGGTAGGACCCTACCGAAGGTGGGAAGTTGCATTACGTGGAATTGGATATCTTAACTCTGGGTTGACACCTCCAAAAGATGCAGCCCTTTAAAGAACTGTTCACGTTTACTGACGATTCAAGTTGGAGCCTTCTGTAGATTTTGTAGATTCAAGTTGGAGTCTTCTGCCGTCTCACCTACCTCAGGGTGGTTTGGTTATGAACAGAGGTGGGATTTACATAATTTCTCTACTGGTTCGGCCAGCACCGAAAATGTGAGCGTGCGCGCACATGCTTGTTTTGGTCATGCGCGCGCCATCTGTGCGTGCGCGCAACCTTTTGTGTGTGCGCTTTGCTCACGCATGTGGCTTGCACGCACGTGCGCAGCTTGAAAACGTGGCTAAATAGGACGTTTTAGAGACCGGTTTTTCAATCTTATTTTATAGCCTTATACGGTCCTAAATCATTTTGCACAGCATTGAGACTCTACAAAAATTGCAGAGAAGAGCAACCAGGATGGTTAGAGGACTGGAGGCTAAAACATACGATGAACGGTTGCAGGAACTGGGCATGGCTAGTCTAGTGAAGAGAAGAGAAGGACCGGGGAGACATGAGAACAGTCTTCCAATATTTGAGGGGCTGCCACAGAGAGGAAGGGGGTCAATCTGTTTTCCAAAGCAGCTGAAGGCCAGACAAGGAAACTGAACAAGGAGAGATTCAACCTAGAAATAAGGAGAAATTTTCTGACAATGAGAACAATCAGTCAATGGAACAGAAGTTGCCTTCGGACGTTGTGGGAGCTTCATCACTTGAGACTTTCAAGAACAGATTGGACTGCCATCTGTCAGAAATGTTGTAGGGTCTCCTGCTTGGGGGGGGGGGGTTGGACTGGATGACCTACCAAGATCCCTTCCAAGTTCCAACTCTGTTAATCTGTTCATCTGCATCCTTTTTAGAGAAAGGTGATTATTATATTCACAGAGCAGATGAAGTTGCGCTGCATAGGATTCTAACCTTAATATAATGATCCTTATTCCGATCCGAGGTGGCGCAGTGGTTAAAGTGCAGCACTGCAGTTCAGCTGTTCAAATCTCAACAGGCTCAAGGTTGACTCAGCCTTCCATCCTTCCGAGGTGGGTAAAATGAGGACCCAGATTGTTGGGGGCAATATGCTGAACTCTGTAAACCGCTTAGAGAGGGCTGTAAAGCACTATGAAGCGGTATATAAGTCTAAGTGCTATTGCTATTCGTTCACCTTGGAATGAAGCTTTCTCGAATTTCATAAAACTACCCTCCCAGGCCTTAAAGGGAAGAACTGGGCTTTGTTTCTCTGCCTGCAATTTAAAAAGCAACTAAGCTCAAGAACAGGTGTGCCAAGGTGAAATTAGGGCCTTAGCCTAGAATTCTGTTAGAATTTGGGTTTTGAATATGAGCTACAATTCCCTATGACCCATTAGTTCGTGCTATATTTTCCGTTCGTTCATTCGTCACCTTTATTTCTGTATTCCGTTCTCTCCTGGTGGCTGTTGTTCCTTCGTTTGTTTGTTTTCTGTTTCTTTCTAATATTTGCAGATAGCTGTGTTTTAGCATGCTACTAATCTGCACGGAACCGTCAACCTAGGCATGATGTGATGCCGTTTACATATGCTGTATGCAGATACAGCCCAATCTGATCCGCCGGGGCTTTTTGCGAGAGATATTATAATTATAATCGCTCCCCTCTTGAAGAGAACTTACCTTTAATCAGTGTGCGTGCTTTCCCCCCCCCCTCTAAAGATCTCAAAATAACTAGCATTATTTTTGAAGGAAATGAGGAACCAAAGATGGGCAAGCAACTTCAAGTCACATATTTTACATCCGAAATAGGAAATATAAAGCCAAACTCTCTTTCAATATTTCAAAGTTCCATGTGGCTGATTGTTTGTCTATTTGACTTCAGTGGAAACCTCAGAGAGAGAGAGAGAGAGGGAGGGAGGGAGGGAGGGAGGGAGGGAGGAAGAGAGAGGGGGAGGGAGGGAGGGAGAGGGGAGGGAGGGGAGGGAGGGAGGGAGGGAGGGGGAGAGGGGGAGGGAGGGAGAGAGGGAGGGAGGGAGGGAGGGAGGGAGGGAAAGAGAGAGGGAGAGAGGGAGGGAGGGAGGGAGAGAGAAATTACATTGTGTTAGATTATGCAGTGTTTCCCAAACTTGGCAACTTGAAGATGTCTGGACTTCAACTCCCAGAATCCCCCAGCCAGAGAATGCTGGCTGGGGAATTCTGGGAGTTGAAGTCCAGACATCTTCAAGTTGCCAAGGTTGGGAAACACTGGATTATAGCAAGAAAATGTGATGAGTGAAGGAATGTTTAAGAGTAGAATTTGCTTCTGGGGTTCTGACATTTTTTTCAAAAGGCCTCTGGAATTCACATATGTTTTTGCTAAGAGTAGAACTTGGCTGAATTTGAAAAGCAAAGCAGCCTTGGTTAATACCTGGACGGGAAACCATTAGGACATTTCGGAGTTGTAGATTAGACTTGGATTTTTTTTAAAAAAAATTGTGGAAGTAGACAATGGTGGCCACACTGGAGGTTTTCAAAAAGAGACTGTACAACCATTTGTCTGGAATGGTGTAGGGTCTCCTGGTTGGACTAGAAGGCCTCCAAGGTCCCTTTCAACTTTATTATTCTATTCTATGCTCTATAACAACATGAGTATCTCCATGTAGCCACCAGAAGTCCCGTTTGACTTTTACTAAAATACAGTGGTACCTCGGTACTCATCATTAATTGATTCCAGGAGGTACCATGAGTACCAAAAATGATAAGTGCCAAACACATTTCCCCCATAAAGAATCATACAAGGCAGCCGCCTCCAATAAGTTCTAGCTTGTGCATTGAGTACCAAACAAAGGACAAGTACCGGGACAAAATTTTCACTTCGGAAATGTGTTGAATACCAAATTCGATGAGTTTCAAAACAGTTGAGTACCAGGGCACCACTGTATGTTATTATTTTTTTTCTCTCTTCATCAAAAGAAATCTGTCTTAGGTAGGAATTCCAGGTTAGTCCTCTTGCATAAAAGTAATTTAAAGCCATGAGCACACAACACATCAATTTGGAGTTTTTACAACTGATATTTATTGAATTGAACGACCTGCATTCAGATATCTCTTGAACCATACACAACCACACAGCCTGGGCTGATAGAATACATAATACTCCATAACACCCACATTTTAACCTAGCATGTTGGGTAAACACAGCCCAGAAGTTCTTTATTGTGACATTCACACGACATGATCTGTCAGGTAAGTTTCAGTCCTTTGCTCATGCCAGTTTCCATGAGTGTTAAACCGAATTGTTTTACGTATTGAGGTAGTCCTCGCCTTACAACCATTTGTTGAGTGGCCATTTGAGCCGAGGTGGCGCAGTGGTTAAAAGCAGCACTGCAACCTATTTCAGCTGACTGCTCGTTCAGCAGTTCAGCTGTTCAAATCTCACCAGGCTCAAGGTTGACTCAGCCTTCCATCCTTCCGAGGTGGATAAAATGAGGACCCAGATTGTTGGGGGCAATATGCTGAACTCTGTAAACCGCTTAGAGAGGGCTATAAAGCACTATGAAGCAGTATATAAGTGCTATTGCTATTGCTATTGCTACAACGGCACTGAAAAGACTGACTTACGACCATTTTTCAAACTTAAAACCCCTTGCAGCCTCCCCGTGATCAACATTCAGATCCTTGGCAACTGACATGTATGTATGTCAGTTGCCATGTCCCGAGGTCACGTGATCCTCTTTTGCACCTTCCGCCGAACAAAGTCAACGGGGAGGAGCCAGATTCCCTTAACAACCGTGTGACTAACTTAACAACTGCAGAGATTCACTTAACAACGGTGGCAAGAAAGGTGGTAAAATGGGGCAAAACTCACTTCACAACTGTCTTGCTTAGTCACGGAAACGTTGGGTTCAAATTGTGGTCGTAAGTCGAGGACTACCTGTGTGTGCTTTGGCATGTTATACAAATCCAACATATGTAGCTAATGTACGGCTCAATGTATTATTATGTGAACTCGGGAAATGAATACATGAAGAAAGCAGATTCATTGTATAATGGAACCCGAGTAGTGGTGCATTATACTTTTCATCTTGTAGTTATAATATTCAGTCCGCACTTTGGAGTGATTTGAGAAAAGAAAAGAAAAGAAAACTCAAGTGTTGAAAGCTCTAAAAATATTCAAGATTCATAAATTACTTGCCATCAAGGTAAAATTGTAGGGTTGTCTTGGTTGCAAGCCTGTTTTATTTCTGGACACTGGATAATGGTATATTTGAAATGCTGCTACAATTAAGGGATAAAGTAAAATGTCCCTCAATTGAAGCTCCATTCTGAATCATTATACTGGGTAGAGAAATCCAGTTTTCCGGTGAACAATATGAAACTGGTTTACTATTCACTCCTTCTGAGCTGCTTTGTTGTTCTTCCCAGTCTCGTCTACAGCCCTATTACTGGTTTCCCGTTCATGGTACTTTGCAGGCTGGAGAGGTTTGGCCAAAATGCTAGCTAAGAGTTAGAATGAGCTAAAATATGGATGCATGGATGGGTGGATGGAGGGAGGGATGGAGGGATAGATAGGTGGGTGGATGGGTGGGTGGGTGGCTAAAGCAATGGATGGCTAAATTGATGGAAGGCTAAATTGATGGGTGGATGGATGAGTCGGTGGATGGATGGGTGGGTGGGTGGATGGATGGATGGATGGATGGATGGTGGGTGGGTGGAAGGATTGATGGATGGAAGAAGAATGGATGGATGGATGGATGGGTGCGTGGATGGGTGGAGGAGTGGATGGATGGGTGGGTGGTGGATGGGTGGATGGATGGATGGATGGAAGGAAGGAAGGATGGAGGAATGGATGAAAGGGTGGATGCATGGATGGGTGGGTGGGTGGGTGGATGGATGGATGGAAGGATAGGCGGGTGGGTGGGTGGGTGGGTCTGGCTAAAGCAATGGATGGTTAAATTGATGCAAGGCTAAATTGATGGATGGATGGATGGATGGATGGATGAGTTGGTGGATGGATTGATGGATGGGTGGAAGGATTGATGGATGGAAGGAAGGAAGAATGGATAGAGGAATGGATGGATGGATGGGTGCGTGGATGGGTGGAGGAGTGGATGGATGGATGGGTGGGTGGTGGATGGGTGGGTGGATGGATGGATGGAAGGAAGGAAGGAAGGATGGAGAGAGGAATGTATGAAAGGGTGGATGCATGGATGGGTGAGTGGGTGGGTGGATGGATGGATGGATGGATGAGTTGGTGGATGGATTGATTGATGGATGGGTGGGTGGGTGGAAGGATTGATGGATGGAAGTAAGGAAGAATGGATAGAGGAATGGATGGATGGATGGGTGCGTGGATGGGTGGAGGAGTGGATGGATGGATGGGTGGGTGGTGGATGGATGGATGGAAGGAAGGAAGGAAGGATGGAGAGAGGAATGGATGAAAGGGTGGATGCATGGATGGGTGAGTGGGTGGATGGATGAGTTGGTGGATGGATCGATGGATGGGTAGGTGGGTGGATGAGTTATTCCATAAATTGGCAAGTTTGGTAATCCATCTCTGTACATTCCAGATGGAAAAGTAATGCCAAAGGTATCCATTTTCATGGTCAATACATCAGACATGCATATCCTATTTCCCAAAAAGAGTTTTTTTGACTTGCATTATGTCAGAGCCTCCACCTCAACTGCCATTGCCTTATTTTATTTTTTTCTTCTTCTCTTCAGCCTCATTGGAATGCACAATTATACCATGTGCATCCATATGGCATCTCCAACTACCTGCTATTTTAGATGATCCAAACACTTTGGTCGCAATAAGACCAAAGAACCTCCATGCACAAAAAAAACCAAACCACTCCATGCTACTTTTATTAATTCCTTTTCCCTTTCCCTTTCCCTTTTCCTTTTCATGCAGTCATTCCAGGCATAGTTCTGTAAACCAGCTTCCCACCGTGAACATCCAGAGGACCATGTCAGTTGAAGGGTAAGGGGGAACCAATATTACAATGTTTGGATCCTTGCCTTTGACATTTGTTTAAGTTTTTTTCCCCCCATTCATAACCATTGAATCTACATGTACGCTATATCCTGAATATAGTTTTATTATGTCACATATGCTGCCTTTTTTCTTTAAGAGGTCAGGACAGTGTGTCCCTAATCTGTTTGGTATTCAAGAAAGAGATTCAGAATTGTTGATTTTGGGCTAATCGCCAGGAGCCTGTGAATTGTAGTCTTCTTGCCTTAGGCATGAAAGCCTGCTGGGTGATTTTGCGCCAATCACCAGGAGACTGTGAGTTCTAGTCCCATCTTAGGCATGAAAGCCCACCAGGTAATTTTGGCCCAATCACTAGGAGACTGTGAGTTCTAGTCCCACCGTAGGCATGAAAGCCCGCCGGATGATTTTGGCCCAATCACCAGGAGACTGTGAGTTCTAGTCCCACCTTAGGTATGAAAGCCCACTGGGTGACTTTGGCCCAATCACCAGGAGACTGTGAGTTCTAGTCCCACCGTAGGCATGAAAGCCCACCAGGTAATTTTGGCTCAATCACTAGGAGACTGTGAGTTCTAGTCCCACCGTAGGCATGAAAGCCCACTGGGTGACTTTGGCCCAATCACCAGGAGACTGTGAGTTCTAGTCCCACCGTAGGCATGAAAGCCCACCAGGTAATTTTGGCTCAATCACTAGGAGACTGTGAGTTCTAGTCCCACCGTAGGCATGAAAGCCCGCCGGATGATTTTGGCCCAATCACCAGGAGACTGTGAGTTCTAGTCCCACCTTAGGTAGGAAAGCCCATTGAGTGACTTTGGTCCAATCACTAGGAGACTGTGAGTTCTAGTCCCTCCTTAGGCATGAAAGCCAGCTGGATGACTTTGGCCCAGTCACCAGGAGACTGTGAGTTCTAGTCCTGCCTTAGGCATGAAAGCCGGCTGGATGACTTTGGCCCAGTCACCAGGAGACTGTGAGTTCTAGTCCTGCCTTAGGCATGAAAACTGGCTGGTGACTTTGTGCCAATCACTCTCTCTCTCTCTCAACCCAATTCACCTAACAGGGTTGTTGTGGAGAAAACAGGAGGCGGAAGGAGTATTAGATATATTCTCCGTCATGAATTATTTATAAAAACAATAAACATGGGATAACAATAAATAAAATAATAATGATAAACATCCTCATCTGCTTGACCTTAGGAAGGTTCTAGGTCCTTGGATAGATGGACAAAACTGCCAAACCGAGTCTGAACATTTGGCTGACTCTGCCATCAAGCATAATAAACAGCAATATCTAGAACAGTGTTTCTCAACCTTGGCAGTTTGAAGATGTGTGGACTTCAACTCCCAGAATTCCACAGCCAGCAACGCTGGCTGGGGAATTCTGGGAGTTGAAGTCCACACATCTTCAAACTGCCAAGGTTGAGAAACACTGATCTAGAATGTATAGGATAGACTAGGAATTTCAGGGGAAATTTCCCAATAAATCACTTACAGAAATATTTTTTTTAAATATCCCAACCCTACAAGGATATTTCCTGAAGTCACAAAGAGTCAAGATCAACTAAAATGAAATTATAAACAATAGAAGGATTAATCAGAGAGGCAAAAATTGATCTTTGAGAGATTGTCCCTTCTATCGTCCTACTGGCGTTATGCATGTATTGGCAATATTTGACAGCAATCCATGCTATTCAATATATAAAGACTAGTTTTGAACTAGTGAAATTGATGTCACCCCTTCTAACTGCTGATTAGAGAGACCGTCGTTATCATTGCTTAATAACTGTTGCCCCAAAAAAATGTCGAACAGATTTTAAACCTAGCCCAATCTTCTTTCGGGCTTAGCGGTTAAGACTCTGAGCTTGTGAACTGGAAAGCTGGCACACCTAGGTTCGAGACCCAAGCACCACACAAGGGGTGAGCTCCCGCCAGCCTAGCAGTTCAAAAGTATGCCAATGCGAGTAGATAAATAGGTACCATTTTGGTGGGAAAGTAACAGAGCTCCATGACATCATGCTGGTGCATGACAACGGAAATGTCTTCGGACAGGACTGGCTCAATGACCTTGAAACTCCCTTATAGTTGGCAACTTTTCCTCCTAAAATTCAACTGGAATCTGCTCTCCTGGTTCCTGGTTCCTTTATAGCTATTATTCTCTGTCCTGTACTCTGGAACAACAGAAACTGATCTTTACTCCCATCAAAAGAGATCCTTTTCATTTCTTTGAAATCTACTCTTACCTTCAGCCTCAGCCCTCTCTTCTCCACCTCAAACTTCCCCAGCTGTTTCAGTATCATCTTCATACGACATAGTTGATGGTTCCCTCAAGACCCTTGTTGACCGTCTCTTAACTTATTCCAGCTTCTCCAGATCCTTCTTCAAGTATGTTCTCCAGAACTGGACACCGTACTTGAGATGGCATCTAACCCAGAGGTGGGTTCCTGCTGGTACGCTCTTACCTGTTGGTCGCCCCGGAGCCAAAGAAGCTGGTGGCGTTCGCGGCGTGGGGCTTCCCCCGCCCACTTTCCCCTGCCCGCCTGGACGCCGCCATTTGCGTTCTTTTGCCCTCTGCACAAGCAGAACGCTTTGGGCATGCGCAGAGGGCAAAAGAACACAAATGGCGGCATCCAGGCGGGCGGGGGAAGCGGGCGGGGGAAGCCCCACATCGCAAACGCCACCAGCTTCTTCGGCTCTGCGGCGACCAACAGGTAAGAGCGTACTGGCAGGAACCCACCTCTGATCTAACCAAAGGGGATGCATAGTCTGGAATATTACACCTCATAAGCTTATCAAGCGTTTCATTCCAGCCCAATTGTCCATGGGATTCTTAGTCAACCAGGTCATGGTTGTCCCATGGGGTAGAAGTTGTAGCAGATGGCAGCAGATGGCATTGTGGACCACACACTGATTGTTGATGAAGTAGATGGAATGTCCCAAAGGTGCTTTTTACAGGAGGCAACTGCCCTTCCTTTCTTTTTTCCTTGAAGACGTTTGGCTTCTCGTCCAAGAAAGCCCCACCGTTCAGTCAGAAACTGAAGAAGCCTCTTGGATGAGAAGTGAAACGTCTTCAAGGAAAAAAAAAAAAAAAGGCCGGTTGCCTCATGTAAAAAGCATCTTTGGGAGCATCTGACCAGCGAAGTCAATGGAGGGAGCCAGATTCACTGAACAACTGCATGTTTCACTTATCTGGAGCGATTCACTTTTAACAGCCATGCCGAAAAAGGTCATAAGACGGGGAATAACTCACTTGACAAGTGCTCTCGCTTAGCAATGGAAATTTTGAGCTCAGTCGGACATCGAGGACTACCTGTAGGATGGTACAGGGAGTTGTCGACGTATGACCACAATCAAGGCCAACATTTCTTTATATATATATAAAACTGTTAAAACTGCTGCCTTACAAGCAGACTGCCCAGGTTCAAATCCCACTACGGGTATGGCTATCTGACGAGAGCAAAATAGCTCATAATAGATCTATAATAGTCTCCCTTTATTTTAATTTATCAGCAAAAAATGTTACATATATAGAAAAACATTATATATATATATATAACTTGACAGAATAAACATATATTAAACCCCTCCAATCCATACATGAAGCAAACTGACACCCTCCATGAAGATGTGGCACGACCACGAACCCAAAGCCAAACAACAGCAATGCAGCTCACCAGCTCAAATCCCCCTGCAAGTCAAACTAACCTGAGCACACCCCCAGCCAATCAGAGCACAGCCAAGCCCCCAGCCAATCAGAGCACAGCCAAGTCCCCAACCAATCAGAACACACCTCCAACCAATCAAAACACAGCCAAGCTCCCACCCTATCAGTTCAAACCCCCACTGGCAGTTAAAAGGAAGAAACAGCAGCAATCTCACATTGCTCCTAGAAGCAGGAAGCAGAAGACACCAGCCTGAAGATGATGAATCAGACTTCATCGAAATGTCGCCAAGACACTTCCAATTTCACGCGGGAGAAAACCCGAATACCCAAAGACCTACACACAAACACCCGCGAAAGCCTCAGAAAACATACATACATACATACATACATATATAGATATATATATAATTTTTTAAATTTTTTTCACCATCTTAACATAACATCCATAGATATACCATAAATCATATCAAAATACATATAATCATACATTTCTATCTAATAATCCATAAACAAACCTCCTAGATTGCACCCGTTGTACTTTTATCGCCCGTCTGTTTTCCTCCAATATTTCATATTACTCCCCTCCTTCTATCTCCCTCTCTTCCCTCTACCTTCTTCTCCTTCTCTCCCTCTTTCCTACTTCCCTCCTCTCCTTCTCTCCCCTTCCTTCTCTACTTCCTGTAGTATAAGTTCCAACTTTGTTTCTGTTTTCTTACGACCTCTTAATTCCAAAAGATAAGTTTCTATGTCATCATGAATATATTTTAACATCCCAATTATTTCTTCATACATAGATTCCTCCATACTGTCAAGTTACAAATGTTGATGCTTTTTTTCTTTTTACTTAAATCTCTCTTTATTAAATCCATATAGTCTCTTTATACTTCAATATTCTATTGTCCAATTTTAGTCTGTTCTATTCCAATTCAAAATGTTGTTATCTTCCTTCAGCATAGTAAATCAAAATCCAACACCATAACACAACATACATTCCTTTCAGGATCTCACAGCTCCAAGTTATCTTCTTTTAAGCAAGGTCATTCCTCACAGCTGCCAGCAAAATCTTTCCCCTCTTTCTTTGTCTTTCCAATATTTTCTTTTAACCAGCAGATGGCGCTGCTGGATTCCTGATGTAACAAACCAGTTAGTTAACAAACTCTCCAAACTCTTTAAATCCACATATGGGATATTTTCTTCAAATTCATTATTCTCTTTCAAATTTCTTTAATTTTCCCCAAGTCCAATTGCAAAGACTTCAGCAATCTTCTTGGGCTTTAATCTCCGTTTATCCAACGCTCTCTATGGCAGTGTTTCCCAACCTTGGCAACTTGAAGATATCTGGACTTCAATTCCCAGAATTCCCCAGCCAGCGAATGCTGGCTGGGGAATTCTGGGAGTTGAAGTCCAGACATCTTCAAGTTGCCAAGGTTGGGAAACACTGCTCTATGGTATTCCCAAATGCTAGATAGCCGCTAATTTCCGCTCTGGGCTCTTTTACTGTTTCATTTAAAATCTTCTTTTATCTTTAAATTGGCCACACTCACCCGACTTCAGTACTTTACTTCCACTCGCTCCTGCACATACGCTTAGATCTTTTCACCCAGGCAATCCACAAACTCTTTATTTCAATCGTTCCGTTGTGGCCGTCTCAGCTAATGGCGACTGAGTCGCCTTTTCACAGCTGCTGGTCGGGAAGCTGGTGCCAGCTTCCTGGGGGGTTTGCAGATCCCCCCGGACCACCAACCTGTGCTTCCCCTCTTCACCACCCCTCCAAGGTGGTTCTGACCCAGTTCCAGATGGTTCCGGATCCCCGAACAACTGGAAATTCGCCGTTTCCCTCGGAGGTACTGAGGGAAACATCTGTTGCTAAGCGAGAACCATTGTTAAGTGAGATTTGCCTCACTTTAGGACTTTTCTTGCCACATTGGTCAAGTGAATCACTGCAGTTCGTAACACCGTCGTTGAGCGAATCTGGCCAATCCCGTTGCTTTTGCTCATCAGAAGGTCGCAAAAGGGGATCGCACGACCTGGGAATACCGCAACCTTTATAAATATGAGCCCATTGCCAAGCATCTGAACTTGGATCCGGTGACCATGGGGATGCTGCAGCGGTCGTAAGTGTGAGAAACGGTTGTGGGTCACTTTTTTGTCAGTGCCCTTGTAATGTTGAACGGTCACTAAACGAACTGTTGTAAGTCGAGGACTCCCTGGAATTGAAAGAAGCTACGGTGGGTTTACAAAGGGTGAAATTGGCCCTGAGTGATGGTGTTCTGAAAAGAATTTGGGAAAGACTTATTTAATGGCACATATTTTGCCTAGGACATATGAGTAGCTAAACAATTTTCTTTTTCTTTTCACAGGGAGCCTCGGAAGGTTGTCTTACATAAGGGCTCGACGGGGCTTGGTTTTAATATTGTAGGAGGCGAAGACAGGGAAGGCATCTTCGTCTCCTTCATCCTAGCAGGTGGACCGGCTGACCTCAGTGGTGAATTGCAGAGGGGAGACCAAATTTTGTCTGTAAGTAATTACAATCTCTCTTCTTCTCCTTCTCCTTCTCCTTCTCCTTCTCCTTCTCCTTCTCCTTCTCCTTCTCCTTCTCCTTCTCCTCCTCCTCCTTCTCCCTCTCCCTCTCCCTCTCCCTCGCCCTCACCCTCCCTCCCTCCCTCCCTCTCTCTCTCTCTCTCTCTCTCTCTCTCTTTCTTTCTTTCTTTCTTTCTTTCTTTCAACTTCTAACCCAAAAATTTAATTCAGGAGTGTTTTGTTATTATTATTATTATTTTTAATTGTACACTTTTCTTGGTTATTTATAAAATTTCTATATTCACAATAACAGTATACGGTCTGGGTACAATCTCTACAATCTCTATTGAATACAGATAGTAAATCTTATACACACAGTAGTTGTAACTATTATTCTCAATACCTATTCATCTTCATCTTCACTTATCCTTGTTGAAAATTTTGCGTCATTTGATTAGGCCCTCTGTTCAATTTTATCTATAATCCATTAATAATATCCAACATGATAAACCTCAAGTAAACATCACATTCATAACCATTAACTTCCAAATAATCATAAGGTTTATTTATTTTACTTATTCAATGTTCATTATTCAATTACACAAATTACTTCATCTTTGTTTACATATCTAGATTTCTAACTTCTGCTGCTATTTTATACCCATTAATAGAATAGTTCCCAAATTAAAAAAGTAATCTTTTCCCCATTTCTAATTTCTATCTCTATACTAATTTTTAATGGTATAGCTCCTGCGTTAAGCAGTATTTTGCATTTATCCATCATCTCTTGTCCGTTTTCGTATCTCAACTCTTGTTGACTTCTTGGCACATCTCCCATACCACTTCGGTGTGGAGGCAAGGAGTAGTGAATCTGGCTTTCCCATTGACTTTACTCATCAAAAGATCGTAGCATGACCTCGGAAACTGCCACCATCATAAATATAAGCCAACTGCCAAGAGCCTGAATTTTGATCATGTGACCATGGAGATACGGTCCTAAATCACTTGTTTCAGTGCCATTGCAACTTTGAACGGTCACTGAATGACCTGTTGTAAAATAATAAAACAAAATAAATTAAAGCATAGAATAACAGAGTTGGAAGGGACCTTGGAGGTCTTCAAGCCCAACCCCTTGCTCAAGCAGGAGCACATGACCTTGGGACAGAGCAACGGTGATAAGTATGAACCAGTTGCCAAGTGTCCTGAATTTTGATCATATGACCATGAACATGCTGGAAAGGTCGTAAGTGTAAAAAAACGGTCATAAATCATCATTTTTTTCAGCACTGTCGCAATTTTGAATGGTCACTAAATGAAGTGTTTTAAGTCGAGAGCTATCTGTATTTACAAGGCCGTGGCTTTGAAGAGGATTCAGAATTAACATTCTGTTATTCTCCTTCTTCACAAGAGAATGTACCCTCCACTCTTTTTGCAGCCTTTAGCAGAGCTAACACCGAACGAGTAAAGACCAACTCTGCCATCTACTGTTAGCAAATATCTTCCATTTTTCCCAGCTGTGACTTCATAGAAGCTTTGCCAGACTCGGCTTTCTGTTACGGCCATAATAAATTCATTTTATTCGCAATTCATTTCTTTTTTCAAACTTGCCATGGATTATTTTTTTAAAAAAGCCTTTAGTCTACATTTTGTGCATTTAGTCTCCGGGATGTTACCATAATTGCTCATTCATTTATAACACCGAGAGGGTGGAATTAAAGAAATAAAGTTTTGTTGTTTCAGGCACCTCGACGGTTTTGCAAATGTACCGTATTTTTTGGAGTATAAGACGCACCAGAGTATAAGACGCACCTTAGTTTTTGGGGAGGAAAATAGGAGGAAAAATCTGCCTACCAGGTATTCATCTGGCTAGTGTCCTTAGTCTGGTCAGCTTCAGCACATTATTTTATCCCCTGGTTAGGACTTAAAAAAATATTCTTCAGAGGGAGTAACAATGAAAGAGCCTGCAAGCCAGAAAGAGCTGGGAAGATCGTTAGCACCTGGTTAGGGCTAGAAAAAAACTTATTCGGAGCAAGTAGAGCAATGAAAAAAACCCTGCAAAGACTTAGGGCTGGAAAAACATTCTTCGGAGAGAGTAACAATGAAAAATCCTGCAAGGTAAGAGCTGGGAAGATCTGTTAGCACCTAGTTAGGGCTGGAAAAAAGCTACATTCGAAGTATAAGACGCACCCAAATTTTCAGCCACTTTTAGGGAGGAAAAAGGTGCGTCTTATACTCCGAAAAATACGGTAGGTCTCCCAATTTTTCTTTCTCTCTCTTTCTTCCTCTTAAGGATGGGCAAAAAATAAAACAATGGCCAGTGGTGAGTCTATGTAGGTAGTTGCCAAATGGTTGCCGACTGTCAGGCACGAAAGACCAGGTCTGTTGCTAAGCAAGGCAGTTGTTAAGTGATAGCAGTATTCCAGTATTTGAGAGGTGGCCACAAAGAAGCAGGGGGTCAACTTCTTTTGCAAAGCACCAGAAGGCAGGACAGGAAACAATGGATGGAAACCAACCAAGGAGAGTAGCAACCTGGAATTAAGGAGAAACTTCCTAACAGTGAAGACAATTAACTAGTGGAACAATTTGCCTAGAAGTCATTAGGTACATTAGGTGCATAAGCGCACGATGGTGCACTTATGCACGATGGTGCATGCATAGATTTAGATTTATTTAGATTTTAGATTTATTATTAGAGTTGGAAGGGACCTTGTAGGTCATCTAGTCCAACCCCCTGCTCAAGCAGGAGTTCCTACACCATTTGAGACAGATGGCAGTCCAGTCTCTCCTTGAAGGTCGCAAGTGTTGGGGCTCTCACGACCTCTGCTGGCAAGCTGTTCCACTGGTTGATCGCTCTCACCGTCAGAAAGTTTCTCCTCACTTCCAGGTTGAATCTCTCCTTGGTCAGCTTCCATCCGTTATTCCTTGTTTGGCTTTCTGGTGCCATAGAGAACAGCCTGACCCCCTCCTCTCTGTGGCAGCCCCTCAAATATTGGAACACTGCTATCATGTCACCCCTGGTCCTTCTCTTCGCCAGACTGGCCAAGCTCAGTTCCTGCAACCGCTCTTTGTATGTTTTATTTTCCAGACCCTTTATCATCCTGGTTGTTCTCTTCTGCACTTTCTCTAGGGTTTCAATGTCTTTTTTGTAGTGTGGTGACCAAAACTGGATGCAGTACTCTAGGTGTGGTCTGACCAAGGCTTTATAGAGTGGTACTAGTACCTCTCTGGTCCTTGATTGTATCCCTCTATTTATGCAGCGCAGGACTGCGTTGGCCTTTTTGGCTGCTGCTGCACACTGCTGGCTCATATTTAGTTGGCTGTCTACCAAGACTCCGAGATCCCTCTCGCAATCGCTGCTATTGAGTGTGGTTTCGCCCAGTTTGTATGTGTATTTTTGATTCTTCTTACCTAGGTGCAGAATTTTACTTTTCTCCGTGTTAAATTTCATTTTATTGGTTTGGGCCCAGTGTTCGAGTCTGTCGAGGTCCCTCTGGATTTTGAGTCTGTTCTCTGCGGTGTTTGCTACTCCCGCCAGCTTGGTATCATCTGCAAATTTGGTTAGTTCTCCTGCTATTCCCTCATAATTATTCCCGCATAAGCGCACCATCGTGCCTACCGTCCCTGTCCTACTGTCCTATTGTCCAAATTTACCTATACCTACTTTGCTTTTGTTTATGTTTATGTTTATACCATACTTGTTATCTTGTACACGTTTTGACAAAATAAATAAATTCAAATAAATTCAAATCCAGCTCAAGAATCCAAAATAAAACTCCAGGTTCATTACATTTCCGAAAATCTGACTATTTATTGAATACACTGCATGTAAGCTTGAAGTAAAGCTAACTCTGAGGTTCCCAAACACCAGTTCATGGACTTAAACAATAATTTATCCAGCCAAATTCCCAACCTCTCACGTAGTTCATGTAAACAAGTTCACTTTTGTTGTGGGAACCGCCTGCTTCAACTCCACACCTGTTAGGATGTCCTTGAGAAGGTTTCAGGCTCTCACAGTCTTTAGCGGAATCATGGAGGTTTTGTTTCTCCAGCTAAATCATTCTGAAGCAACACCTCCCCACCCCTACTTTAATGGCAAGTTGAAACGAAGAGGCATATAGCTGCCAAAATTTCATCCTTGACAGTGGGTGCTGCACCACTGCAGGTTTTTAAGAAGAGACTGGGCAGCCGCTTGTCTGAAATGGTATAGGCCCGTGATGGCAAACCTATGGCACGCGTGCCACAGGTGGCACACAGAGCCCTCTGTGCAGGCACGGGAGCCATCACACCAGCCCAGCTCCACCACGCATGTGCATGCGCCTCCCGCCAGCTAGCTGGTCTTCGGGTCTCTGCTGCACATCAGGGGTGGGTTCCTGCCGGTACACTCTTACCTGTTGGTCGCCGCAGAACCGAAGAAGGTGGTGCCGTTCGCGGTGCGGGGCTTCCCCTGCCCGCTTTCCCCCGCCCGCCTAGACGCCGCCATTTGCATTCTTTTGCCCTCTGCGCATGCGCAAAGCGTTCTGCTTGCGCAGAGGGCAAAAGAACATAAATGCCGGCGTCCAGGCGGGTGGGAGAAAGCGGGCGGGGAAGCCCCGCGCCGCGAACGCCACTGGCTTCTTCGGTTCTGCGGCGACCAACAGGTAAGAGCGTACCGGAAGGAACCCACCCCTGCCGCACATATGCGGGGGGGTGGCAGGGCAGGGCAAATGCGGGGGATGCGCACGAGCATGCACAGGGGATGGGGCGCATGCATGGGGGGCTCTCGCATTGCATTTGGGGGGCTCACGTGGTGCCCCCGTGCCCTGTTTTGGCTTCCAGGTTGGTGCAGAAGGACTTCCAGGCCCAAACGGGGCGTGGCAGGGGCGGTTTGGGCCTGGAAGGCCTCCTGCACCAACCTGGAAGCCAAAACAGGGCGAGGGGATCAAGGTGCATGTGGGAGGAGGTTGCGCGCGCATGCACAGGGGGCGGTGGGAGCACAGAGGGGTCTTGTATAGGGTCTCCTGCTTGAGCAGGGGGCTGGACTAGAAGACCTCCAAGGTACCTTCCAGCTCTATTCTGATTCTGATTCTGGTCATTAAGCAAATACCATAGTCATTAAGTGAATGCCACAGTCATTAAGTGAATACATTGTTCACTATGGGTTGGTTTTTGTGGGAAACTGGAAGCTAGCCCTGGTTTCCAGCAAAACTATTATAAATCACAGTCACATGACAGGGGGCGGAGCACCCAAACTGCAGTCATGTGACTGTGGGCGTGGCCAATATCGGAATTTTGAAACTGAGTTGTAAGTAGCATTTGAGGAGTCTATTGTAGCTTCAAACAGTTTCTAAACAACTGGTTGTAAGTCAAGGACTACCTGTAGAAACCAGTGTCCAGTGAAGCTTTATGTGTTACTACCAAAAGAATAATACAGGTAGTCCTTGAACTATGACCACATTGGAGCCCAGAATTTATGTTGCTAAGTGAGAAATTGGTTAAGTGGGTTTTGCCCCATTTTAAGACTTTTCTTGACACATTTGTTAAGCGAATCACTGCTGGGTCGCTGCCGGTTCCAGTGACCCAGGCCAGCAAGTTACAAATGGTTCTACAGAACCGGTCCGAACCAGTAGGAACCCACCTCTGATCCTATTCCTATTCCCATTCCCATTCCATTCCATTCCCATTCCATTCCATTCCATTCCATTCCATTCCATATTTTGTATTCTATTCCATTCCATTCCATTCCATTCCATTCCATTCCACTCCACTCCACTCCACTCCATTCCATATTTTCTTTTCTTTTCTTTTCTTTTTTTCCCCTATTCTATTCTATTCTATTCCATTCCATTCCATTCCATTCCATTCCATTCCATATTTTCTATTCCATTCCATTCCATCCACTCCACTCCACTGCATTCCATCTTTTCTTTTCTTTTCTTTTCTTTTTCTATTCTATTCTATTCTATTCTGTTCTATTCTATTCTATGCTATTCTATTCTATTCCATTCCATTCCATTCCATTCCATTCCATTCCATTCCATTCCATTCTATTCTATTCTATTCTATTCTATTCTATTCTATTCTATCCTAGGAGAGAAGCAACTTGGAACTAAGGAGAAATTTCCTGGCAGTTAGAACAATTAACCAGTGGAACAACTTGCCTCCAGAAGTTGTGAATGCTCCAACACTGGAAGTTTTTAAGAAGATATTGGACAACCATTTGTCTGAAATGGTGCAGGGTTTCCTGCCTAAGCAGGGGGTTGGATTAGAAGACCTTCAACTCTGTCATTCTGTTCTGTTCTGTTCTGTTCTGTTCTGTTCTGTTCTGTTCTGTTCTGTTCTGTTCTGTTCTAAGAGATCATACTAATTCCTTCTTCTTGCAGCACTCAACCATATCCTAAACTGCATTAGATTTATCAAGGAAAAAAGCATCAACGTTAGATTACAAAATTTTATCGTGAGCATGCAGTTTGAAGGTCAAGGGCTATATTACACCCTTCAGGGCCGGTACAAGTTGCTGCCAAACTGCAGGTTTAATCAGGACCATGGGAAATTACAAAATAATCAGGAGATGCCATCTACCTCATTCATTTCATTTTAATCAAGTTTTGTTTTGTACTGACCTGTTTGTTTATTATTTGGGGAGACATAGACTCCTGGCATGCCAGTTAAAGGCCAATTCTAGCCTTAAAAAAGGTTGCCCATCGCTGGAACACATGTACATTTGGCACACATCCTTATTGGTGTGAAGGATTCAGGACCACGCATTAAGATCCAATGAAGCTGATTTATTGCTTACACAAGAATCTAGTCCATTAATAACAGGATAACCAAACTGGAAGGGAACTTGGAGGTCTTCTAATCCAACCCCCTGTTGAAGCAGGAGACCCTATACCAGGGGTGGCCAAACTATGGCTCTTTGAGGACCTGTGGACTTCAACTCCCAGAATTTCATGCATGGCTGGCTCAGGAATTCTGGGAGTTGAAGTCCACAGGTCCTCAAAGAGCTATAGTTTGGCCACCCCTGCTATACCATTCCAGACAAGTGACTATCCAGTTTCTTCTTCAAAACCTCCAATCATGGAGCACCCAACAACTTCTAAAAGCAAGTCATTCCACTGATTAATTGTTCGGTCATGTAACTTCTCCTTAGTTGTAGATTAGGTCTCTCTTTGATAGTTTCCTTGTTTAAATTAATTTATTTCGTTTCATTTTCATTTGTTTGGTTTGCCAAACATGTACAAGATAACAGGTATCAGTATAAACATAAATATGAACATAGTAAATGGGTACGAATAAATGGGGACAGTAGGACAGGGATGGTAGGCACAGTGGTGCGCTTATGCACGCCCCTTACTAACCTCTTAGAAACGGGGAGAGGTCAACAGTAGACAGTCTAAGGTTAAAGTTTTGGGGGTTTGGGGAAAAAACCACAGAGTCAGGTAGTGCATTCCAGGCATTGATCACTCTGTTGCTGAAGTCGTATTTTCTGCAGTCGAGTTTGGAGCAGTTTACATTAAGTTTGAATCTATTGTGTACTCGTGTATTATTGCAGTTGAAGCTGAAGTAGTTATTAATAGGTAGTACGTTGTAGCGGATAATTTTGTGTGCTAATTTTTTTAAATTAAATTAAATTTAATTTTTGTGTGATAATTTTGTGTGCTGATGGTCCACACTAAATTGGTGCTAGATATGAGTTAACAGAATTCAAGCGGAATTGGACTTAGGCTGCTTGTGAGAATGTAATTATTCCAAACTAATTTCTCTCTTGACTCCACCACCCTACCCCCTCACTCTGCTTCTCCTTCTCCTACACTGAACATCTCCATGGGAGGGAGGCAGATTGCCTTGTCAAAAGATAAAAGATGCAAAAATAGCCAAGAGAGAGTCCACTTCTATTAGTAACCACACCTTCAGAGGAGACTCAAGTACCATATGTATGTTGAGTGTGGTTCAATCAAAAAAGACTGCAAAATTTTAAGTTCTGGAAACCTTGAAGTCAAATGTTCCTCCTTCAGGACCATGGACAGCCGTATAATATAGATAAGTCCTTGGGTTATGACAGCAATTGAGACCCGAATTTGCATCTCTAGGCAGTAGTGTAGTCATAAAGCTGCTGTCACACAACCGTTTTGCTCAGCAATGTGAATTCCAGCCGTCCTGGTTGCCATCATAACCTCAGGACCATGTAAGTTGTGAAGCAAGGACTTCACATGATCACAATGTGAGACGAGGCAAGACTATCCCGCAAGCGGGCCAGTGGAGTAATGTTAAGGGAAGAATAATATCCTCGTAGAGGCGACATGGATCTTTACTTGGAATCCAAACAGTTAAAAATAAAACCGAGATTAAATGTCTAGTAGAAAATATTTATTTCAGTACAAAAACAATAAATCCTGAATAATTACATCTTTGCTAAGGAACACGACCGTTCAGGTCAAGATCTAAGGCAGAAGTGATTAATGGTGGTTTAGGAATGTAGACATGCGCAAAACATCATATCACATGTTCTGCTTGTATTGGAATGTACCATCATATTAGATAGGGATGCGTCACCCTGCATAGACTCACAACTGACAATATTCACACCGTGACAACTAAGAGCTGTGGGTGGGTGGGCAGGTGCTACAAAGGCAGCTAAGATGGTTGGGTGAAGAAGTAGATTGAGGGGGAGCAAGTTGCGATTTCCTGATGGCTTCCCCACTGACTTTGCTTATGGGAAGCCAATGGTGATCTTGTGACCGTGGGATGCTGCGACCATCCTAATGGCAACCAAATTGTCAAGCACCCCAACTGCAATCGTGTAGCCATTGGGATGCTGTGACAGCTGCAACTTTGTGCACCCCTTGTTCAGCACCATTGTAACTTTGAACAGTGGCTGAATGAGTGTTGTAAACCTGGGTGTATTGCCTATTCCTTTAACTGGGGAGATACGGCTGAACTTGTGGGAGCCTTTTGTGCTGAATTATCTGGGGGAGGGGCTTAGATGGAGGGTGTGGCATGGTGACCAAGCCCCACCCCCTTTGCATTGTTAACGGGGAGGAATCAATCCTCCGGAGGTCGATGGATCTTTGCTCCTTTTGAAATCATTCTTACTTAGAAAATAAAACCGAGATTCAAATCTAATTAACAAATATTTATTTCAGTAGAAAATAATAAAAAGAATCCTTAGTAAGCTACATCTTATCGGCTAATGAATAAATCACTTCTACCTTCGGCAGAAATGGCGGAAGAGAAGGAAGGAGGAAACCTCTGGAATGCAGACATGCGTAATAGAACATATCATACGTCTGCTTGACCATAAATACAAGAAAACAGTAGAAAACATAGAGATGCACAAACTGACAATATTCACATCGTGACATGCATATACATGCAACTGCATAATTGACAGGCCTTTGATTGTGACGCCATGCCTTCCGTCTTTCAGATTTTGGCATATAGTCTGAAGGTACTGCTTGGTGCAAGACTCAATTAGAAGTAGTCCTCAACTTATGACCTCAATTGGGACTATAAAATTCATCGTTAAGCAGCACAGTCATTAAGCGTGACATCACATGATCACACCCAATGTTATTACCATTTTTGATGTGGTCGTTAAGCAAATCACTTTGACTGTTAAACAAATCACACAGCCATTAAGTGAATCATGCAGCCGTTAAGCAAATCCGGCTACCTCCATTGACTTGGCTTATCAGAAGCTGGCAGGGAGGATCGCAAATCACGATCACACAACCACAAGAGTCTGCAGTGATTGTAAATGCACACCCGTTGCCATCGCTCTAATTGTGATGACCGCAGGAAGGGTACGAAGGTCGTAACTTCAAGGACGGGTTGAGGACAGATCTTTTTCAGTTCAGTCATAAGTTCAAAAATTATTTAAATGAATGGTCGTAAGTCAAGAACTATGTATAATCATTAGGAGCTGTGGTGGCGCAGTGGTTAGAATGCAGTACTTCTGCTGCCTGCCGGCTGCCTGCAATTTGGCAGTTCAAATCTCACCAGGCTCAAGGCTGACTCAGCCTTCCATCCTTCCGAGGTGGGTAAAATGAGGACCCAGATTGTTGGGGGTGATATGCTGACTCTGTAAACCGTTTAGAGAGGCTTGTAAAGTACTGTGAAGCGGTATATAAGTCTAAGTGCTATTGCTAAGTGCTATTGCTAGAATAGGTTTTACTTCATATCCCTTATATATTCCCTTAAATTCCACAAGGTGGCAGCATAGGATTGGTTAAGACAGGAAGCCTAAATAACTCAGAGAACTTTTTAATATGACTCAATTGAAAAACAATTTGGGATGCTATTCCTTCACATGGTGATGGCTGCGGGGATGGTACTCACCAAACACTGGAAAGAAAAAGGGATGTCGAAGGTTGAAGAATGGATTCTGAAACTGAATGAGCAGAGATGGCAAAATTAACTGCTTGGATTAGAGATAACGAGCTAGACCGCTATATAAGAACCTGGAAACTGTCCGTGGACTTTCTACGTGCTAAATATAATAACAGATGGTTAACAGAAGGATTTTGTTCTGATCCAGTTCCCCAAGCACAACAAACCCTCTGAAGTTAAATCAATGATTGCTTTATTAGGAGCGCCAGCAGCCCCGGCAAAAAGTTTCTCTCTCACTGCAGGCTAACAAGTCTATCCGGCAGGCAGATGAATAGTTGTCTGCCACATCTATTCATCTCCGCCCCCTGCCTTTTATCCCCAGAGCTAGGGTGGGGCTTCGTTAGCAGCGGTGGCTCTTCAGTCCCAAGGACCGGCTCATAGATTTCCACTGCTCTCCTCTCCTCTGCCTTCTACGAATCCACGCATCAGGCACTGGACCCAGCTGTTCCTCTTCCCCATCAGCCACCTCCAAACCTGGGGGCTGTTGACTCTCCATCTGAGGGCTGATAGACGGCCCAGACTCCACCTCTGTCTCTGTCTCTCTCTCTGCCAGTTCCATTCCCTCTTCCTCCTCAGAGCTCTCAGGTTGCCTTAATGCTAGCCCTGACTTCCACGCTGCCTCCTCTTCCTCTGATTCGGCTGCTGGAGGGGCCGGCGGCCGACAGGCCACAACATAAGTTTTCAGTGGTTTACAGAATTTCATCAATTTCTCTCTCTGTATCTCTCTCTCTGTATCTCTCTCTATCTCTCTCTCTCCCTCTCCCTCCCTCCCCCTCCCTCCCTCCCTCCCTCCCTCCCCCTCCCTCCCCCCTCTCTCTCTCTCTCTCTCTGACAGCTCCATTCTCTCTTCCCCCTCAGAGCTTTCAGATTGCCTTGAGGCTGGCCCTGATTCCCACGCCTTCTCCTTCTCCTCCTCCTCTGATTCGGCTGTTAGATTAGCGGCCGACAGGCCATTGAAGATAAGTGTCATGTTTAGGCGGGAAAAAACATGCTTCTCAGGTGAGCTCCATATTTGGATGATGGAAATTAAGTTACATGCCGTTGGCTTTCCTCTTTCCCCTGCAGGTCAACGGGATTGATCTTCGTGGTGCTACACATGAACAAGCGGCCACAGCCCTCAAAGGAGCAGGCCAGGTGGTGACCATTATAGCACAATACCAGCCTGAAGGTAGGCTAAGACCCACTTGCCAAAATACAAGTCTTTGGGGGGAGGGGCATGGAAAGGTCATCTTTCAAATGCCGAACCATTTTTGTTTCAACGTGATCTCTGCCTTCCTCCTTCATATTGCCTGCTGGCTTTGAAAGCTTTTCCGGGAAGGAATTAAATTATTAACGTTAGGTGAGGAATTACTGCTTGTCTGTCAGTGATCGTGTTTCATAAGGTTTCGGTCTAGGAGTGTCAAACTTGATTTAATTGAGGGCCGCATCAGGGTTGTGTTTGACCTTGGGAGGCCGGTGTGTGTGTGTGTTAAGATATTCATGAACTGGGAGAGCCCATGGTAACAAGGTCAGCCAATGAATAGGCATAGCAACTAAGTCAGCCAATGGGAGCTAACCACTTCTGAGTCTGTGCAGAGAATCGAAACTGAATGCTTAAGCTTAAGGTGTGTCTCCAGTCCCACTCTGCATTCTCCTCTCTGTACTCTCTGCTGAAATGAAACTAACTCTCCTGCTTGTGTTTACCTGTAACTGACTGAAGAAGAATTCTACTTGTGGTATTGTATATATATATTATTATGTTTATAAATACCGTATTTTTCGGAGTATAAGATGCACCGGAGTATAAGACGCACCTTAGTTTTGGGGGAGGAAAATAGGGGGAAACAATCTACCTACCAGGTATTCATCTGGCTAGCATCCTTAGTCTGCTCAGCTTCAGCACATTATTTTATCCCCTGGTTAGGACTTAAAAAAACCTTCTTCTGAGAGAGTAACAATGAAAGAGCCTGTAAGCCAGTAAGAGTTGGGAAGATCATTAGCACCTGGTTAGGGCTAGAAAAAAACTTATTCGGAGCAAGTAGATGAAATGAAAAAAACCCTGCAAAGACTTAGGGCTGGAAAAACCTTCTTCGGAGAGAGTAACAATGAAAGAGCCTGCAAGCCAGTAAGAGCTGGGAAGATCTGTTAGCACCTAGTTAGGGCTGGGAAAAAAAAGCTACATTCGAAGTATAAGACGCACCCAAATTTTCAGCCACTTTTAGGGAGGAAAAAGGTGTGACTTATACTCCAAAAAATACGATAAGTTATTGAATCCAGCGGAATCAGTCATCTGTGTGTGCTTCTGGTTTTGATTTTGCAACAAACTTTAATGGGGCTGGCCAGGTGGGGAGGGCCAGCTTGACATCACTCATGTCGGAGGCGCTTGTGATGGCCCGAGCGCTGTGCCAGTGAAAATGGGCTCCGGTGCTCCGTTTTCAGCTGCGACGGCCTCCTGCAGCCCTCTGTCAGTGAAAACGGAGCTCGGGAGGGCCGCACAAGCTCCGTTTTCAGCTGCGACGGCCTCCTGCAGCCCTGTGTGGCCCTCCCAAGCTCCATTTCCACTGGCAGAGGCAACACGGGTCGGTCCTTTGCTGTTTCCAGGGTGGCCCCCTTGGGCAGATCTAAGCACCCTTCGGGCCGGATTCGGCCCACGAGCCTTTAGTTTGACACCCCTGGAATAGCCGAACCAAATGTCGGACAGAGTTATTTTGAGAATCATTTCATCTTTTCCTTTCCTTTTCTGTTGGGTTGCTATTCTTTTTTCTTCCCACACTTTCCAGCCATCGGGAATCAAACCCGGGGGAAAATACAATAATGCAGGTAGCCCTCGACTTACGACCACGACTGAGCCCAACATTTCTGTCGCTAAGTGAGTCGTTTGTTAAGTAAGCCTTCCCCCATTTTACAGCCTTTTCTTTTTCTTTTTCGCCACAGTGAGTGGTTAAATGAATCCCTGCAGTTGTTAAGTCAGTCGCATGGTTGTACAATGAATCTGGCTTCCTCGTTGACTTTGCTGGTCAGAAGGTCGCAAAAGGGGATCACGTGATCCTGGGACATTGCAACCATCATAAATATGAGTCGGTTGCCAAGCATCTGAATTTTGGGCACATGACCATGGGGATGCTGCAACGGTCGTAAGTGTGAAAAATGGTCATGAGTCACTTTTTTCAGTGCCGTTGGGACTTTGAACGGTCACTAAATGAACCATTGTAACTCGAGGACTTACCTGTATAAGCCTAAACGCTACTGCTGTTGCTATAAGATGTATTTTGACCTCTGCAAAAACTCACCTTTACCCTACAAACTGACAGTGACAAGTTTAGCTTTGCGGTTGGGTTTACCTGTTAACTGTTCTTTTTTTTATAGTAGATAAATAGTAGATAGCAGGTCAAATTGATTGAATAGAATTGTAGAGGTTCATAAACTCTGGATGTGTTTCACAATGGGAGAAACTACTATTGTTGAAATATATTTAGAAGAATAGAATAGTATAGTATAGTATAGTGTAGTGTAGTGTAGTGTAGTGTAGTGTAGTGTAGTGTAGTGTAGAGTAGAATAGAATAGAATAGAATAGAATAGAATAGAATAGAATAGAATAGAATAGAATAGAATAGAATAGAATAGAATAGAATAGAATAGAATAGAATAGAATGAGAAATCCGAATAGAATAGAATAGAATAGAATAGAATAGAATAGAATAGAATAGAATAGAATAGAATAGAATAGAATAGAATGAGAAATCCGAATAGAATAGAATAGAATAGAATAGAATAGAATAGAATAGAATAGAATAGAATAGAATAGAATAGAATTCTTTATTGGCCAAGTGTGATTGGACACACAAGGAATTTGTCTTTGGTGCATATGCTCTCAGTGTACATAAAAGAAAATATATGTTCGTCAAGAATCATAAGGTACAACACTTAATGATAGTCCGGGTACAAATAAGCAATCAAATCATATTAGGAACCAGTCAATATAAATTGTAAGGATACAAGCAACAAAGTTACAGTCATACAGTCATTAGTGGGAGGAGATGGGAACAATGAGAAGATTAATAGTAATGCAGCCTTAATGAATAGTTTGACAGTATTGAGGGGATTATTTGTTTAGCAGAGTGATGGCATTCGGGGAAAAAACTTGTGTCTAGTTGTTCTGGTGTGCAGTGCTCTAGAGCGTCGTTTTGAGGGTAGGAGTTGAAACAGTTTGTGTCCAGGATGTAAGGGGACATCCAGACAAAAGCAAGTAAGGAATAGCCATACCCTGCAAGAGTGGCTCAGAATATTATATACATTTTACGCCAATAGAAACAAAGTTTATCCAATCAGACAAAGGTTCAGGCCTGTCTCTGCCCATGTTTTGCTATCTTACAGAGTATCCCTTGTTCTTGTGCGTGTTTGTGCTCCTAGGCACCCCCCCACCGCCCCACCCCTTATCTATGGAGCAGGATGTTACTGGGAACTCTCTCCAAGGATATGCCTAGCTCTGAAACAAATTACAGGCGCGAGAAACCAGATAGAAAAGGATAGAATTCTCTTACAGAATGAATGTCTAACAAATGATTTCTAACCATAGCAAAATAGCACAAGCAACTTCTTCAACAGCAGCAAAGAGCAAAGGTTAGATTGATTCGTGTCAATAGGTCCTTTCAGGACCGTGTGACGGATGCCTCTGGGGAAGTGACAAACTTTTACTTTTAATTAAGGGGGAAACCGGTGTGTGTGTGGGGGGGGGGGGAACGGTCGGACTTTAGATCCGGTTTTCACCAGCATTGTGCCAATATGACATGCCCTAATTATAAAATGTTCTTTGAGACGAGCTCATGCCTCGGAGTTCTTTCATCCAGGGGTGTGTTAGTTGGGACCTTGCTAGAGGTAGCTTACTAGAGGTAGCTATGGAGTGCAGGAGAGCTTACTAGATGTAGCTACGGACTGATTGTCTACGGAGATACTCAATCATCCAGGTCATGGTTGTCCCAAAGGTGCTTTTTCCCAAAGGCAACTGGATTTTGGGGTTTTGGGTTTTCTTTTAAACATTTTGCTTCTCATCCAAGAAGCTGAACTGAAGAAGCTTCTTGGATGAGAAACAAAATGTTTTAAAAAACAAGAAAAGAAAGGGGGGGAAACCCCAAGAAAGTCCAGTTGATTTTTGGAAGAAGCACCTTTGGGTAACTACTATAAAGGCAACAAAATCAGCACCACGGATAGCAGCTCTTCTGGTTTCCTTGCATTGCTGATGGTGTAGTGCAGAGGTCTTCAAACTTGGCAACTTTAAGACTTGTGGACTTCAACTCCCAGAATTCTCCAGCCAGCATAGCTGGCTGGAGAATTCTGGGAGTTGAAGTCCACAAGTCTTAAAGTTGCCAAGTTTGGGGACCCCTGGTGTAGTGACTACATTGTAGTGTAGTCACTCAGCTGGAGTTGATGCCAATTTAAAACTCTGCAAACCTGGTCCACTATAATTTGCATTAAATGTCTGAGGGTTCAGGTGACGCTTTGAACTACCTAGGAAGATTAGATTCCCAGGTTTTTCAACCCGGACCATGAAGACTTTGGGATGCTTCTGCATGTAGTGATGGGATGTCCTACTTGCCACCTCAAAGGGTGGGTTTTCCAAGGATTTGCGTTCGCTTGCCTACCTATGTTATCTGCTTGCCTTTATTGTCAGCCCTGGAAGCCATCTTTTTCTTTGGATCTTCAGGGCTGCCACACTTCATGCTGTGGGAAGGGGGTTTGCATGGAGTTGGTAGAGTTATTTAGCCATAACAACATTATTTTCTCTGAGAGTCAAGGATGTTCAGCCTGCACCTGGAGTGGCATGACTGGGAGGCACCTCCAGTTGGGACGGTGAATTGATTGGACCATGTGGCGGACATGTGGGTGCAGGGGAAGGGACTTGGACTTTCTTTTGGGTGGGGAAAACCCGGGAACTTTCAGATTTGGGTTTTCCCAGATGTGCCAATATGACATCTCTAATAAAATGGATCTTTGAGGAAACTCAAGCCTCGGAGTTTTCTTTCGTTGGGGGTGTTACTTGGAACCCTGCCATTAACCCGAATCTGAAAGTTTCTTTGTTTGAACATGTTTCTTGTTTGTCTCTGCCAAAATGAGGGGGAAAGGGAGAGACTGGTGGCAGTGGGTCACTGACCAAGAATCAAGATCGCATGAAGTATTAATACCACTTTATAATGCCTTGGTAAGACCACACTTGGAACAGTGTGTCCAGTTTTGCTCATCGTGATGTAAAAAAGATGTTGAGATGTTGGGGAAAAAGTGCAGAGAAGAGCAACCAAGATGATTAGGAAGCCGGAGACGAAAATATTTGATGAATAGTTGTAGGAAATGAGTATTGCTAAATCTAAAGAAAAGAAGGACCAGGGGTATTGTGATAGCAGGGTTCCAATATTTGAGAGGCTGCCCCAAAGAAGAGGCAGGGTCAACCTATTTTCCAAAGCACCAGAAGGCAAGAAAGGTGTGAAGTTTCCAAAAGATGCCCTAATTAATTCATGAGCCACCAGCCAAGGTCCAAAAGAAATATAAAGATTTATTAGGAGCGACATTTCGGCAATACTCCGATGCAGTCAGAACTGAGCCCATGGAGGCTGCGTGCCCTCCTGACCCTGTTTCCCCCCTTCTCATTGGACATGTCATAAATCACATTCTCTAATAAATCATGTTGGCAGGTTGTGAACCCCACACCCCTCCTTCTGACTCCAGTAGCCTAGGACACAATCACTAAAAGAAACATTTGTGGAATGTAGTTTCAGTTAGTGCAATCAGCTACTTCTTCAGCTCTCCCCTCCTCCATTTCATGGCAACTTGAAAGCTTTGCAAGTTGACACAAAGAAGCAATGGGAGGAAACTAATCAAGGAGAGAAGCAACCTAGAACTAAGGAAAAAATTCCTGACAGAACAATTAATCAGTGGAACAACTTGCCTTCAGAAGTTGTGAATGCTCCAACACTGGAAGTTTTTAAGAAGATGTTGGATAACCATTTGTCTGAAGCGGTGTAGGGTTTCCTGCCTAAGCAGGGGGTTGGACTAGAAGACCTCTAAGGTCCCTTCCAAATCTGTTTTTCTTATTCTATTCCAGGGGTGTCAAACTGGCAGCACGCGGGCTGGATGTGGCACACGCAGGCCATGCCCACCCCAGCTCTGCGAAGGGGGAAAATGTGGCAAAATGTCACGTGACGGCAACGTGATGTGGCGAGTTTGACACCTGTGTTCTATTCTGTATTCTGTAACGTTAGAATTCTCTTCTTTGTACGTGGCTTCTTATTTACTACAGTATTCTAGTTTCCCGGGCTACTGTAACTGGCTGTTGTCTTTAGTTATTATCTGTCTCGCTGTGCGCTGATAGCAGTAAGACATGCATTGTTAGCGGGGAGGAATCAATCCCCAGGAGTCGATGGATCTTTGCTCCTTTTGAAGTCATTCTTACTTAGAAAATAAAACCGAGATTCAAATCTAATTAACAAAATATTTATTTCAGTAGAAAATAATAAAAAGAATCCTTAGTAAGCTACATCTTATCGGCTAATGAATAAATCACTTCTACCTTCGGCAGAAATGGCGGAAGAAAAGGGAAGGAGGAAACCTCAGGAATGCAGACATGCGTAATAGAATATATCATACGTCTGCTTGACCATAAATACAAGAAACAGTAGAAAAACATAGAGATGCACAAACTGACAATATTCACATCGTGACATGCATGTTTACATCTGTTCCATCTAGCAATGCGAAGATATTCTTTCTTTTGTGTGCAGAAGATAAAAACTCAAGGGGGGGTCAATCCATCTAGTAAACTTTCAGTTGAAAATGTCGGCGTGCTTAGCTTTATTAGTGTCTCAAGGAATAAATCAGAAAAGGATTCAGACCTTTGAATAACTTTGACTTGCGTAAAGACATAAATCATCAAGTGCACACAAGCAAGGAAAATTATTTAGGACATGGAGCGGTTGAACCTGCTGATGTGTCAGATCATCTTAAAAGCACGGATCGTGGTAGGCACTATTTTATTTCAAGAGGGGATTAGGTTTCAGAGAATCTGTCACTGCCCATGATTTATATTTTAGGTATGAACACTTTAGTTAGTGAAGTACTGTAATTACAGTTTTAAATTTATAAGCTCACCTTTAGTCAAAGCCATCTCTGAGTGATGTATTATTCAAACCAGTCCAGATCTAAAGCAAACAAAATAAACAATAGAAGGACATTGTGTAACACGGGAAACACGCATCACAGCTAAAACAAGCCATGATCATGACCTAACCCAGAGTTTTGAGGAAAAGCCAAGTTTTAAACAAACATCTAAGGGATTGTGTCAGGCTTCAAGCATGACATGGAGTTACTTAAGATTGGTTTCTTTACCTATAGACAGAATCTTGCCAGATCTAAGCAACTATTAACCTAACTCAGTGCTTCTCAATTATTTTCTGTTGCGCCCCCTCTAGGAAGAAGTAAACATTTTGCGCCCCCCCCCCAACTCTCTGCCGGGACAATTGTTTGCAATATTCGGCACGTTTTCGCTGAAAAAACTCAAGCGGCTTATCAGCGTGATTGGGGTGTAATGTGTTTAAGTGACGCCTTAATTTATTTGGCTTCATGCTGTCCGCTGCCAACATTTTTAGACACAGTAAACATACCGGTCTTTCCTCGTCTCCCACCGTAGTCACAGTGAAGCCAAGCGCTACATACGCTTCGTCATATTTCCTCATCTTAGCTTTCAGGAGACTTACGTTTGTCTCATTATCTCCGTCTCTCTCCTCCTTTCTTTTCATCCCTGTTAAATATTTTTCCATGGTGTCTCTTAAGGGTTTGCTATCTGCGCTTCATATCTCCTGCTCTGTGCTGTGTGCTATTGTTTGGTGCAAAAAACCCGCTACTCTCTGTGGCAAAAAGAAGCACGTTCCCCGGGTTAATGCGCCCCCCCCTGGCATTGCTCCGCGCCCCCCCAGGGGGGGGCCCGCCCCACTATTTGAGAAGCACTTTGCCTAACTTAAGATATACTCTGAGAAAGAAAAGGAGACATAGAAAATAGAATAGCAGAGATGGAAGGGACCTTGGAGGTCTTCTAGTCCAACCCACTGCTCAAGCAGAAGACCCTATACCATTTCTGATGAGTGGCTGTCCAGTCTCTTCTTGAAAACCTCTGGTGATAGAGCATCAGAGGTGGCATTCAGCCAGTTCTATCCAGTTTGGGCGAACCAGTAGCGCTGACTGTGGGTGGGCCCGCCTACCCAAACCCACCCACCCAAACCCACCCAGACATAATCACGTCCCATTTATCCACCTTTTTGAGGCTGTGTGCAGAAGGCTGTGCACATGAGTGGATGGGGCCCGTGCAAGCAGAGTGCGCGCTCGTGTGCTCACATTTGCAAACCGGTAGGGAAGATAAGTGAATACCACGCCTGTGGGGCACCCACAAGTTCTGGAGGCAAACGATTCCACTGATTAATTGTTCTCATTAATTTCTCCTTAATTCCATGTTGGTTCTCTCTTTAACCCATTTTCATCCATTATCTCTTGTCTTGCCCTCAGGTGCTTGGTAGAGAAGACCTAACATTAATTCTTCCTAGCAGGAGAATTGTGGCAAGTTAGTGACTGCAAACTTAAAAGTCACATCTGCCATGTTGTCTGTTTTGATGATGTTTAATTTAATGAAAAGAAGGACCAGGGGTGACATGATAGCAGTGTTCTAATATCTCAGGGGCTGTCCCAAAGAAGAGGGAGTCAAGCTATTCTCCAAAGCCCCAGAAGGCAAGACAAGAAGCAACGGATGGGAATTAATGAAGGAGAGAAGCAACCTAGAACTAAGGAGAAATGTCCTGACAGTGAGGACAATTAACCAGCGGAACAACATGCCACCAGAAGTTGTAAATGCTCCAACACTGGAAGTTTTCAAGAAGAGATTGGACAACTATTTGTCTGAAGTGGTACAGGGTTTCCTGCCTAAGCAGGGGGTTGGACTAGAAGACCTCCAAGTTCCCTTTCAACTCTGTTATTCTAACCATTTGTCTGCTGCTTCTCCAATGCCTCTGGTTCCAAAAATTACCACAGCTTCCATTTGTGATCTCCCTACGGATGCTCCTGAGAGCCAGTTTGGCATAGTGGTTAAGGCACCAGGCTGAAAAATGGGAGACTGTGAATTCTAGTCCCATCTTAGGCACACAAAGCCAGTCGGATGAGCTTGGGCCAGTCTCTTTCTCTCGACCCTAGGAAGGAAACAATGACAAACTACTTCTGAAGAAAAAAAACTTGCCAAGAAAAGTGCAGGAACTTGCCAGACATTTTCCAAAAATCAGACACAATTGAGCGGAAGAAAAATAGAAGGTGCTCCTGGATTTAAAAAATCATCATCCATTGTCGTATGTGCTTCTTGTGTAAAAGAAAAGAAGCTGACTTTTATTCACTTCAAAGTTCTCCCTCGGTGACTAAATCCCAAACTGCAGTCCTTACGTGAAGCTGTCGTATCTTATTGCTGAAGGAACGGAGTTATATTTGATGTAATACCAAATGATTCAACTCCCTACCAGGACGAAACAAAAAAAAAAAAGAGAGAATTAAATGTGCTTCTGGCTATGGCTCAAAAAACTTGTTCAGAACATTATTTAAAGTTTTATGGGTCAGAACTGGAGAATAAGCATGTCCTAGATCCATCAGTATAAATCCTGATCTTTCCATTCCGGTGAGCACCCGTCTAATGCTTTCCATCAGCTCTGTGTTGAAACTTGAGCCAAAGAATTTGATTGCAAAGGTTGGAGGTAACAGTGGAGGACATCCCCTCGTTATCATCAGTTGTTCAAGATGGGGGACTGTACAGATGTTATAAATAAAGGAACTCAGCCTTACTCAAACTGGCGGGAAGGAGCCATGGCCCTTTCGGTTTCCCCTGCCAATCTCAGCACCTTCTGGAGATCAGATCAGATAGATAGATAGATAGATAGATAGATAGATAGATAGATAGATAGATAGATAGATAGATAGATAGATAGATAGATAGATAGATAGATAGATAGATAGATAGATAGATAGATGATGGATGGATGGATGGATGGATGGATGGATGGATGGATGGATGGATGGATGGATGGATTAGATGGATGGATGGATTAGATGGATGGATGGATAGATATAGATAGATAGATAGATAGATAGATAGATAGATAGATAGATAGATAGATAGATAGATAGATAGTTAGTTGATGGATGGATGGATGGATGGATGGATGGATGGATGGATGGATTAGATTAGAGAGAGGGGGGGAGGGAGGGAGGGAGGGAGGAGAGAGGAAGGTGTGGGTGTGTTCAGGAAATGAAGTCTTAGCAAAGGTCATAGAAAGAGTGGGAGGAAACAGACTTTTCTTCTTGAGAAGTCAACATTAATATATCAAAATTCTCCTGCGCATTTTGCAAGTGATTTCCCCCCCCCCAAGAATAAAAGAAACAGATAAATAAAAGGAACAGATGAGGAGAATCCTTCTTTTCTCCGTGCACTAAGAGTATTACAGGAAGGGAGGGAGGGAGGGAGGTTGGAAGGAAGGAAGAAAGAAAGGAGGGAGGGAGGGAGGGAGGGAGGGAGGGAAGAGGGAGGGAGGAGGGAGGGGGGAGGGAGGGAGGGAGGTTGGAAGGAAGGAAGGAGAAAAGAAGGAAGGGAAGAAGATGAGACCAAGGGAGGGAGGAGGGAGGGAGGGAGGGAGGGAGGGAGGGAGGGAGGGAGGAAGGAAGGAAGGAAGGAAGGAAGGAAGGAAGGAAGGAAGGAAGGAAGGAAGGAAGGAAGGAAGGAAGGAAGGAAGGAAGGAAGGAAGGTGAGACTGAGGGAGGGAGGGAGGGAGGGAAGAGGGAGGGATGAGGGAGGGAGGAGGGAGGGAGGGAGGTTGGAAGGAAGGAAGGAGAAAAGAAGGAAGGGAAGAAGATGAGACCAAGGGAGGGAGGAGGGAGGGAGGGAGGGAGGGAGGAAGGAAGGAAGGAAGGAAGGAAGGAAGGAAGGAAGGAAGGAAGGAAGGAAGGAAGGAAGGAAGGAAGGAAGGAAGGAAGGAGAGACCGAGGGAGGGATGGAGGAAGGAAGGAAGGAAATTATTCCACAAAGTACTTGAACCATTATGGCTTCAGAGAACTGAAGTTCAAGATCAAAAGTAGGACTTTGAACCAAGAAGGTGGAACTGCGCGTCAGACTCGGCTCCCTCCTTCCTCTTGATAGCAAGTAAGGAATCCTGTCCTTGGCATGTCCCAAAGGAATACGCCAGTGGAGGAACAGAACTGAGCTCAATTTAGCTGATCTAAATGAACACCATGGAGCATAACAAAAGTTTTTTTGTTTGTTTGTTTTAAAATACTCTGGCAGAGACTGTAAAAATGTAAAAAACATCACCAGCATAGTGAAGATGGAATGACTTTATAAAACCATCAGCTGAATTTGTAGTACCTTTTGTGGGACAACCCAAGATGCTGGAACGCTACTGCTTCATATTTCTGGCGATGCTATTGCAAAAAAAGAAAAAAAGAAGGAATATTAGAGCATAGGAATTTTCTCACTAAAATTAGGGCAGTTGATTCTGTGCGTTGCTCACATCATCCATGGGCTATGAAATCATTTGCCTCTTAGACTGCAGAACATTTTAGCCTGCATACAGATAATCTTCGACTTACGACCACAATTGAGCCCAAACCTTTTGGGTTGCTAAGTGAGACGTTTGTTAAGTGAATGCTGACACATTTTACAAACTTTCTTGCCAAAGTTGTTAAGTGAGTGACATGGTTATTAAGCGAATCTGGCTTTCCCATTGGCTTTGCTGGTCAGAAGGTCGCAAAAGGGGATCATGTGACGCCGGGACACTGCAATGGTCATAAGTATGAGTCAATTCCCAAGCATCTGAATGTTGATCATGTGACCCCGGGGATGTTGCAACGGTCGTAAGTGTGAAAAATGATCGTAAGTCACTTTTTCCAGTGATGGCGTTAACTTTGAACGGTCACTAAATGAACTGTTGTACGTCGACCTGTAGCGTGCTGCCTCCGTTCGATCCCTTTAAATGAAAAAAAAAGAGGAAGATTAATTTGACATGAAGGGAAGTTAATATTTTATGTTGCCTCCATATTGTTCTGCTGCTCAGTCAGAGATGGTATTTAGTCGGTTCAGACCGGTTCGTGCGAACCGGTAGTAGCGAGCTGCGGGTGGCCGCCCACCTGCCCCGGCGCTATGGTGTCCTAATTAGCCACGTTTTCAAGCCGCAGGCATGCGTGCAAGCTGCTGCGCCAGCAAAGTGCATGCGTGGAAGGCCGTGCACATGCATGGAAGGCTTTGCGCATGCGTGGAAGGCCGTGTGCATGCATGGAAGGTGTGTGCACAACTGAAGCGAGCATGCGCGCACTGGGCGCACTGGGCGAACTGGTAGAGAAATTATGAGAATGCCACCTCTGTACTCAGTGTATTATTTTCATCTTGTCAGAAATTCATAGGGAGCCTTAAATTGGCTCCTTCCTGTTTATCAGGCTACTCACAATTTAATTTAATTTAATTTAATGGATTTCTATGCCGCCCAACTCCCTGGGGACTCTGGGCGGCTCACAACATGTTAGATTCCATTACAATATAAAATACAATAATTAAAATATATAGCAAATATCAAATACAATAGTTAAAAAATACAAAAAATACAAAAGTTAAAAGAGTATCTCATTACCATGATGGGGGGAGACCCATATTTAATCTAGTTGGTCTCACTTTCACCCCGCCTGCCGGAAGAGCCAAGTTTTTATTGCTTTCCGGAAGGCCAGCAGGGTGGGGATGGTCCTGATCTCCGGGGGAAGCTGGTTCCACAGGGAGGGAGCTCCCACAGAGAAGGCTCTCCCCCTCGGCCCCGCCAGCCGGCATTGTTTGGTCGACGGGACCTGGAGGAGGCTGACTCTGTGGGCCCTGACCGGTCGTAGGGAGGTAAGATGATTAGTTGAGGGTGTTTTCACCAACAAGGTATAATATAATAAATCGAATCAGAGCAAGATGGACAGAGTTTAGATTTACTGTTTTGTCTCCCAAACGGAGAGTGCAATTACATTCCATGAGTTCCCAAGGCAACGTACAAGAATTTTTGAAAAGAATACCTAATTCGAGCAGAATGGAGACAACAAATTATTCTAGAAGAAGCAAAGCAAAAAATAGCCCACAACAGACAATTGGAGAGATTTTTTTAAAAAGTTAAATTGCAGGATTTGGGTTTGGCTAATCTAGAGAAAAGAAGGACTAGAGTGGACATGATTGCAGTATTCCATTATTTGAGAGGCTGCCACAAAGAGGAGAGGGTCAACTTATTTTCCAAAGCACCAGAAGGCAGGACAAAAAGCAACGGATGGAAACTAACCAAGGAGAGAAGCAACTTAGAACTAAGGAGGAATTTCCTGGCAGAACAATTAATCAGTGGAACAACTTGCCTCTAGAAGTTGTGAATGCTACAACACTGGAAGTTTTTAAGAAGAGACGGGACACCTACCTATCTGAAATGGTATAGGGTCTCCTGCTTGGGTTGGACTAGAAGATCTCCAAGGTCCCTAAAAAAAAAACCTCAACCGAGCCTCACTTCTTAATCATGTTTGGAATTGCTTTCTAATTGCTTTTCAGATATTAACCATCAAATCAGCAAATGTTACAATGTTCAGTGGGTGAATCTCCATCAATCTTTGGAGAAAGAAGTTTTAAGTGAAAGATTATGGACTTTTCTTTAAAAAAAAGAAAACCTGGCAGGGAGAGCAAAAGGGTCATCGAATTTTGATTTCAAAAAGTTAGAAACAGATTAAGGATCCAGACGGGTTTGAAAAAAATTCAGATTCATTATTGGAAAACGCTGTTGCTTTGGGGAAAAACTGATAAGATGGCATTTGGAAGGTTGGACACTAGAGGGAACCAGAGAGACATAAAGAATATAATTAAAGGATACAGAAAGGAGAAAAATTCTTTAACTTTGGATGAGGGGTGGGTTCTAACTTACCTCACTGCTGGTTCGCTTCCTCCCACGCTGCGTGGCCGTGCCTCGTGGGTGCGCGCGCATGCGCAGTGACAAAAAAAATTCAAAAAAATTCAAAAAAAGCCAAAAACAAGATGGCAACGCATGCACAGTGCCGGAAACTCAGCTTCTGCGCATGCGCAGAAGGAAAAAAAAAACCAAAAAAAATTTCCCTCCCAAAATTTTTTTTAAAAAAAATTCCAAAAAAAGATGGTGGCCTCCACAGACCAGTACCGACCGAACCGGTTCCGTGACATCACCAGCGGTTTGCTACCTGTTCGGGCGAACCGCTCCGAACCGGGAGGAACCCACCTCTGCTTTGGATGAATTTAAGAATATTTAGGAACAATGGACTCGGAAGTTAATCTTGTGATTTGTTTAGTGACCATTTGAAGTTAAAATGGCACTGAAAAAAGTGGTTTATGACTGGTCCTCACGTTTATGACCGTTGCAGAGTTCCCCACAGTCACGGGATCAAAATTCGGGTGCTTGGCAACCGGCATGTATTTATGACAGTGGCAGCATGCCGGCAGGGGAATTCTGGGAGCTGAAGTCCGCACCTCTTCAAGTTGTCAAGATTGAGAAACACTGATTTAGCTGGCTGCTGTGGGAATGAAATTATGGGATTGAGACAAACTTTGGTTTAATCCAACAAGCTCTTTTTATGCTCTTGTGCTTCCCTTCCATCAATGAAGTACAATGAAGAAGGGAGGGGAGGGAGGGAGGGAGGGAGGGAGGGAGGGAGGAAGGGAGAAGGGAAAAAAGGAAGGTGGATGGAGGAAGGGAGGGAGGGAGGAAAGGAAGGAAGGGAGAAAGGAGAAAGAAAAGTGGAGTGAGAAAGGGAGGGAGGAAGGAAGGAAGGAGAAGGGAGAAAGGGAGAAAGGGAGGGGGAGGGAGGAAGGAAGGAAGGGAGAAGGGAAAAAAGGAAGGTGGATGGAGGGAGGGAGGAAAGGAAGGAAGGGAGAAAGGAGAAAGAAAAGTGGAGTGAGAAAGGGAGGGAGGGAGGAAGGAAGGAGAAGGGAGAAAGGGAGAAAGGGAGGGAGAGGGAGGGAGAGAGGGAAGGAAGGAAGGGAGAAGGGAAAAAGGAAGGTGGACAGAGGAAGAGAGGGAGGGAGGGAGGAAGGAGAAGGGAGGAAGGAAGGGGGAGGGAGGGAGGAAAGGAAGGGAGAAAGAAGAAAGAAAAGTGGAGGGATGAAGGGAGTTAGGAAGGAAGCAAGGAGAAGGGAGAAAGGAAGGGGGAGGGAGGGAGGAAAGGAAGGAAGGAAGGGAGAAAGAAGAAAGAAAAGTGGAGGGATGAAGGGAGTTAGGAAGGAAGCAAGGAGAAGGGGGAAAGGAAGGGGGAGGGAGGGAGGGAGGGAGGGAGAAAGGAAGGAAGGAAGGAAGGAAGGAAGGAAGGAAGGAAGGAAGGAAGGAAGGAAGGAAGGAAGGAAGGAAGGAAGGAAGGAAGGAAGGAAGGAAGGAAGGAAGGAAAATATTTGGCTGCTAGCTCCGAATCCCTGGTAGATCGCAGGAGATTGATCAGAGCAAATAGGGTGCCTTTTGAAACAGACACAGGCCATATCTTCTGAACAAAATTTTGCTGCCTGAGCAACACAGCAGAAGTCAACTGTGGATCTGGTCTGCCTCCAAGAAAGGCTTCCTTCCAACTGAAAAATCAGAATTTCCTCCAAGGTGGAGCAAGTGGACACGGGAACATAGAAAACTTGCATTGCTGTAGGATAGGAATAAGCAACATCCAAGACACCCCGTGCCTAAAACCTTCTCATGCACAAGAAGACAGCATCCAGGGCTGTGTTCTGCTTGTGTGCTGCAATGCAGCATCTCGGCAGGGAAAAAACAGCCAATCCATCAAATATTACAGCTTGCAAAATTGAACGCCCTGTTTAACAAAATCTGCAAAGGAAATCTAGTCCTCTGTTGCCATTGTGTATGGGTGGACTACTCTGGTATCACGGTTCTTCCTCCATCCTGGCAGTAGCCTTACAGTTTTGAGGGACGGGAGGCACGATTGCGCTATGAACACAAGAACATTGGCAAGACCAAGACATATCGACATGATAGCAGTCTTCCAATATTTGAGGGGCTGCCCCAAAGAAGAGGGAGTCAAGCTATTCTCCAAAGCACCTGAGGGTAGGACAAGAAGCAATGGATAGAAACTAATCAAGGAGAAAAGCAACCTAGAACTAAGGAGAAATTTCCTGACAGAACAATTAATCAGTGGAAAAACTTGCCACCAGAAGTTGTAAATGCTCCAACACTGGAAGTTTTTAAGAAGAGATTAGATAACCATTTGTCTGAAGTGGTGTAGGGTTTCCTGCCTAAGCAGGGGGTTGGACTAGAATCGTGATGGCGAACCTATGGCACATGTGCCACAGGTGGCACGCGGAGCCATATTTGAGGGCAATAGCAATAGCAATAGCACTTAGACTTATATACCGCTTCATAGTGCTTTACAGCCCTCTCTAAGCGGTTTACAGAGTTCAGCCTATTGCCCCCAACAATCTGGGTCCTCATTTTACCCACCTCAGAAGGATGGAAGGCTGAGTCAACCTTGAGCCTGGTGAGATTTGAACAGCTGAACTGCTGAACTAGCAGTAGCCTGCAGTGCTGCATTTAACCACTGTGCCACCTCGGCCCTTTGGCCCCAATGCACACGAGGCATTGCCCTATGTGAGCTCCAGCGCGCACGTGCACACTGGCCAACTGATTTTCTGCCTTCCAGAGGGCGGGGGGGAGGTCATTTTCGCCTTCCCCAGGCTTCAGGAAAGCCTCCGGAGTCTGTGGATGGTGAAAAACAGCCCAATGGCCCAACCGGAAGTTCCTTTGCTTATGAATGGAGCCATCTAGACAGTTGGCTTCCCCTTTCAATAAGCTCTTTATCGCCTTAAGTGCCGGCATCTGCTGTGGGCTATTAAGAAAGACTTGGGGGCTGCTTTCTGCCTCTAAGAACATGTTTCTCCGTTTCTCCCTTTGGGGAAATATAGTATTCTGCCTCTTTTTAGTATTCCCCAAAATATTTCATTCTTCTAGGAAGGGCAGAGGGGGGGGCCCTTCCCACACAATGATGACTCCATCTTAGGCCTTGAGCATCCTTTCTTAGTCCTCTAGCAAGATTCCAGATTTAGGGGTTGGGGTGACATTTGCTGCAAATGGTCGTTGTCGCTTAGCTGTCTCGCTCTGCAAATTATATCACAGTCGGGCACCAGAACAATTGATTGTTGTCTAGTTAGCCTGATGCAACGGAATGTTCTCCAACATCCCCATCACTCTGTCAAGGACCTCGGAGTACTCATCTCTAATGACCTAAGTGCCAGAGCCCATTGTAACAACATTGCCAAAAAGGCACTAAGAGTTGTCAGCCTGATCTTGCGTAGCTTCTTCTCTGGCAACATTCCTCTGCTAACCAGAGCATACAAAACATTTGCCAGACCAATCCTTGAATACAGCTCACCTGTCTGGAACCTGCACTACATATCGGACATTAATACAATCGAGAGAGTCCAGAAATACTTCACTAGAAGAGTCCTCCACTCCTCTGCTCGCAACAGAATTCCTTATTCCACCAGACTTGAAATTTTAGGCTTAGACAACTTAGAGCTACGTCGCCTTTGATCTGATCTAAATGTAGTTCATAAAATCATCTGCCACAATGTCCTATCTGTCAATGAATACTTCAGCTTCAACTGCAACAACGCACGAGCACACAATAGATTCAAACTCAATGTAAACCGCTCGAAACTCGACTGCAGAAAATACGACTTCAGCAACAGAGTGATCAGTGCCTGGAATGCACTACCTGACTCTGTGGTTTCTTCCCCAAACCCCCAAAACTTTAACCTTAGACTGTCTACAGTTGACCTCACCCCATTCCTAAGAGGTCTGTAAGGGGCGTGCATAAGCGCACCACTGTGCCTACCGTCCCTGTCCTTCTGCCCTATTGTCTAATTTTTACCTATACATACTTTGCTTTTGTTTATGTTTATATCATACCTGTTATCTTGTACGCGTGTTGACAAAATAAATAAATAAATAAATAAGAATAAATAAAATAAAATATGGAAAGCAAAGAAAGATCTCCTTAGGAAGGGTGGCACGAGAGAACATACTTGAACGTTGTTTTTGTTTTCTTTTTAAGAAAACTTCAAAAAGAGCAGTCCTCGGGGCAGCTTGATCAGCATCGGTGACGTGAATTCATCGGAGACATTCTTACAAAATTAAGATAAAAGTTATGGAGATAAGCACCTGGGTTTGAAATGCTGGAAAAAGATAAGAAGGAAAAGTTGTGCAGGAGAGGAGAGAGGGAGGTGGTAAGAGCCTGCAGAGTGAAAGGAGGAATTTGGGAAATCGAGGCTGAATTGACAAAGAACTGGGAGAGCAGTGAAATGGGAAGAGAGGAAGCAGAGGATCTGAGGTGAGGATGAGGAGTGGAGACCACTGGGTGATAAACCTGGGCAGAGAGAAACGGTGGGTAGGGTGTCTGCATTTGTTGGAGACTTGGTAGGAGTGCATGAAAAAGATAGTTGAACTACTCTAAAAATAAGAAATGAGTAATTGATGGATTTTATGCATTGAGTGTGGGAGAGAGAGGAGAGGGGGAGAGAGGGAGAAGAGGGAGAGGGAAAGAGAGGGAGGGAGAAGGAGAGAGAAAAAAGGAGGGATAGAAAGGGAGGAAGGAAAGAGAGGGACAGGGGAAGAGGGAGGGAGGAGAGGAAGGAGGGAGAGGAAGAGAGAGGAAGGAAGAGAGACAGAGAGAAGGGAGAGGGACAGAAAAGGAGGGAGGGAGGGAGGAGAGAGAAAGAGGGAGGGAGAGAGGAGGAGAGGGGAAGGAGGGAGAGGGACAGAAGAAGAGGGAGGGAAAGAGGAGAGGAAAGGAGATGAAGGAGGGACAGGGAGGGAGAGAGGGAAAGAAAATATATTTTAGAGGCTGTGGGGAGTGTACATTAAAAGATAAATTCAGTCTTAAACTGTGGTATTTAAAGACTAACTTACAAGCTGGAGTCTTGGGCAAGTTACTTACCATCTAGAAATCTTTCCTAAAACTTAGTCTGAATCTACTTCCTGTAGTTTCAACCACTGGTTCAGAAGTGTGTGTGGAGTGGGGGGGAAGGACCATATCTTTAATCTTTGGTTCATTCTGAACTTTAGGCTTCCTGACACGATCTTTAGAGCATTATTGGAAGAGAATATTTGTAGCTCATCAGGGCTGAACTGTGGGGTCCTTGGTGCTCTCTGAGCCTGGTTGCTTTCTTGCAGACGTTTCATGACCCAACTAGGCAGGGGTGAAATTCAATTTTTTCCCCTACCGGTTCTGTGGGCGTGGCTTGGTGGGCATGGCAGGGGAAGGATACTGCAAAATCCTCATTCCCACCCCACTCCAGGGGGGAGGATATTGCAAAGTCTCCATTCCCATCCCACTCCTGGGGGAAGGATATTGCAAAATCCCCATTCCCTCCCCACTCCTGGGGGAAGGATATTGCAAAATCCCCATTCCCTCCCCACTCCTGGGGGAAGGATACTGCAAAATCTCCATTCCCACCCCACTCCTGGGGGAAGGATATTGCAAAATCCCCATTCCCTCCCCACTCCAGGGGGAAGGATATTGCAAAATCCCCATTCCCTCCCCACTCCTGGGGGAAGGATACTGCAAAATCTCCATTCCCTCCCCGCTCCTGGGGGAAGGATACTGCAAAATCCCCATTCCCTCCCCACTCCTGGGGGAAGGATATTGCAAAATCCCCATTCCCTCCCCACTCCTGGGGGAAGGATATTGCAAAATCCCCATTCCCTCCCCACTCCTGGGGGAAGGATATTGCAAAATCCCCATTCCCTCCCCACTCTAGGGGGAAGGATATTGCAAAATCCCCATTCCCTCCCCACTCCTGGGGGAAGGATACTGCAAAATCTCCATTCCCACCCCACTCCTGGGGGAAGGATATTGCAAAATCCCCATTCCCTCCCCACTCCAGGGGGAAGGATATTGCAAAATCCCCATTCCCTCCCCACTCCTGGGGGAAGGATATTGCAAAATCTCCATTCCCACCCCACTCCAGGGGGAAGGATATTGCAAAGTCTCCATTCCCATCCCACTCCAGGGGGAAGGATATTGCAAAGTCTCCATTCCCATCCCACTCCAGGGGGGAGGATATTGCAAAATCCTCATTCCCTCCCCACTCCTGGGGGAAGGATATTGCAAAATCTCCATTCCCTCCCCACACCAGGGAGGAGGATATTGCAAAATTCCCATTCCCTCCCCACTCCTGGGGGAAGGATATTGCAAGGATATTTAAAGCCCTTCATGGCTTAGGACCAGGTTACCTTCGGGAGCGCATTCGGCTTTTCTGGAATATGATCCCTTTGCGCGTGCAGCAGTGCTGAAAACCGACCTGTGCATGCACACTGGCCAGCAAATCATTGGGCGTGCATGTGTGCTGGAACCTGGAGATTCGGCTTTTCTGGAGCATGGCCCTGACGTGGGCGTGCGCGCACAACTTTTCCACATGACCTTTTTGGCACTCGGTGCCGAAAAGGTTTGCCATCACTGCCTTATGCCATCCCAGAAGACAAATAGTTGTCCAGTCTATATCTGAAAACGTCCAGTGATGAAACGGCCACAACTTCAGTAGGCAAAGTAGGCATTGATTCATTGTTCTCAGGAAATGCTCCAATTTGTGAATGTCCTTTTTAGACCATGGTTCCAAGAAGTGGAAGCAGTATTCCAAGTGGGACTTGGCCAAGATGGAATAGAGTAGACAAGGAGACTTCAAACTTGGCAACTTTAAGACTTGTGGATTTATTGGCTGGGCAATTCTGAGAGTTGAACTCCACAAGTCTTTAAGTTGCCAAGTTTGGAGACACACTAGTGTTTCTCTGATCTGGACTTTTTGCTTCTATTAATAGATCCCTAAATAGCATTTGCCTTTTAATCAATTGCATCTTTTTTTAAACCAATTGCATCACCCTAGCCTTTCATGTTCAACTTGTGATCTCTAGTAGAACGCCTGGATCCCTTTCGCATGTATTACTTCCAAACTGGGTCTCCTCCATCTTCTACTACTTGGGTATTTCATTTTTTCCTTCTCCCCGGATGCAGAATTTTGCATTTTCCTCTATTAAACAGCTTCCTATGTCCTACGCCCAGTGGTGGTATTCAGCCGGTTCACACCGGTTCAGCAGAACCGGTTGTTAATTTTTTGCGTAGCTGGCTGATCCCACCACTGGCTGGCCCCGCCCCTCATCCCTCCCTTCCCAGTACTAAGGCTCCAGCCATCGCCATTGCTGCTTCAGCCCGCCTGCACCACCTCACCTTGCAGTGAGTGATGTCAAGTTGGCCACGCCCACTCAGTCACATGACAAACCCCCCAGCCAAATCTACCCAGTCGGTCATTAGGGAGAACCGGTTGTTAAATTACTTGATTCACATCACTGCCTATGCCTCATGTTTAATAGCTGCCTAAATCTTTTTAAATCTTCTCTTTGCCTTCCAAAATAGCCTCTTAACTCATCCAGCATTATCTTTGTACCATCTGAGGATGTGATTATTATACACTTGAAAACTTCATCTATTTAAACCTTCATCCATTTATCGTACACTCAAAGCCTTCATTAATCAAAATATTGATTACCACAGGGGCCATGACAAATCTCTATGACTCTCCACTGCATTGTAAGTTAATGCGGGATCGTTTACAAATGCTCTCCGAATCTTAGCATTCATCCCGTTATTAATGCTTCTAGCGGTTGTAAAAGCTATCCCATATTTTACCGTGTTGTGGATGAGAATATCATGTCAAATGCTTTTCTAAATGTTGTGCCATTTCCTCTATCTCTAAGCCTGTATTTCTCCCAAAACAAAGGCAGCTGAGGTTAATCTGGTAGAAAGTGTTTGTGACAAACACATGCTGGTTCTTGATCATGGTTGCCAAAGGAACCACATGCTGTTTAATCATCTGCTTGAGGCCCTGGCTCAGGATAGGTGTCAAGTTAATATCCAAGGCGATCTTTCTCTTTTTGAAGATAGGTGCAACATTATCTTCACTAGCGCTAGATCAAGTGAGGTACTAATGCCTTAGTTAGACCGCACCTGGAGTACTGCATCCAGTTTTGGTCACCACACTATAAAAAAGGATATTGAGACTCTAGAAAAGGTACAGAGGAGAGCAACCAGGATGATTAGGGGACTGGAGACTAAAACATATGAAGAGCAGTTGCAGGAACTGGGCATGGCTAGAATTCAACCTAGAAATAAGGAGGAACTTTCTGACAGTGAGAACAATCAACCAATGGAACAGAAGTTGCCTTCAGAAGTTGTGGGAGCTTCATCACTTGAGACTTTCAAGAAGAGATTGGACTGCCATTTGTCAGAAATGGTGTAGGGTCTCCTGCTTGAGCAGGGGTTTGGACTAGATGACCTACAAGGTCCCTTCCAATTCTGGTAATCTGTAATCTGTAATCTGTATTGTGTTGTATCAGAGGTGAAATGCTACCGGTTCGGGCGTACCAGTAGCGGTGGCCGCCGTTGGTTCACAGAACCGGTAGCGGCCGGCAGCAGCATGAGTCTCTGCCCACCCACCCGGATGTCACCATTTTCTTGTTTTTAACCCTTCTGTGCATGTGCAAAGCCTTCTGTGCATGCGCAGAGGGTGAAAAAGCTCGTGCGCTGGTGGTGCGCACCAGGGGTGGGTTCTAACTTACCTCGCTGCCTGTTCACTTCCTCCCGTGCCGTGTGGCTGCGCTGCGTGGGTGCGTGGGTGCTTTGCGCGCACATGCGCACTACCAAAAATCCCCAAAAAATCCCCCCCCAAAAAAGCCAAAACCAAGATGTTGGCGCATGCACAGTGCTGGAAACTTGGCTTCTGTGCATGCACAGAAGGAAAAATTTTTTAAAAAAAAATAAAAAAAATTTCCAAAAAAAATTTCCAAAAAAAAGATGGTGGCATCCACGGACCAGCAGCGACCAAACTGGCTCTGTGACATCTCCAGCGGTTTGTTACCGGTTCGGGTGAACTGGTCCGAACCTGGAGGAACCCACCTCTGGTGCACGCACGCACAAAGCATGCGCTTCCAAACCGGTAGGTAAGTTAAATAGATTTCACCGCTGGTTATATTGTAGAGAAAAGCACTTAGCCGGGGGGGGGGGGGGAAACAAAGGTACTAGTACAAATCAGGTGAAACCTGGATCAAAAACAGTAACTGTGAGAGGGATCTTGGAGTCCTAGTGGACGATCACTTAAATATGAGCCAGCAGTGTGTGGCAGCAGTCAAAAAAGCTAATGCAATCCTTGGTTGCATAAACAGAGCCATAGAATCAAAATCATGTGAAGTATTAGTGCCGCTTTATAAAGCCTTAGTAAGGCCACACCTAGAATACTGCATCCAGTTTTGGTCACACATAAAAAGATGTTGAAACTTTGGAAAAAGTGCAAAGAAGAGCAACTAAGATGATTAGGGGCCTGGAGACTAAAACATACAAAAAACGGTTGCAGAAATTGGATATCTTTAATAAGAGCATATTATAATTCCAAGTGATCGAAATATCCAGGAGCAAAGTTAGCCATTGAAAGTTGAAATTGACTTATGAAACTCAGAAAAAAACTCCTTTTAAAGCCTGGCCATTGTAATGCTTATGCGAGGCCCCTAGATGGCACCGTAGAGCAAATACATCATTTGTGAACTGTAGATAAATTTTATTAAGTGGTTTTTTTTAAAGATGATAAAAACTAATATGAAGTAAGGAAAAGAAGAAAGGAAAAGAAAAGGGTCAAAGGAATGACAAAAGTGCAAAAAGAAAAGAGAAAAAGAAGCATAAAGAAGAAAAATATAAAGAAGCTTCCAATTTTCTTTGCAGCAAATGCAAATATAATAATTTTGTTATCGAGAACTACCTGTATTTCCCCACCTCTTGTCTTTTCTAAGAGGATAAACTTTTAAAAAAACGTGATCTTGGAACAGGCTGACCTGGAGCAAATCTGACAAAACATCCAGGTATAAAAATAGGAGCAAAAGTAAACATGTTTCTCTCTTGGCTAGGTTTAAAAATAGAGAACAGAGTCTTAAAGGAAGCTGCTTGGATCTATTGTGGTGCTTCTAAAAGAAATCTATTTTTTTTCCTTAGCCAAGTTAAATCCCTTTCTCACTGAAGAGTTTTGAGCGGAGACAATTGTGCATATTTATAATTCTATTTATCATGCGTCTACCCCACCTATTCTTTAAGTGCCAAGGATAAAACAACCTTCAGTTTTGCCCCACAATAGCACAACCAGCTATATTAAGCCGGAATCTAACAAAATTAAATTTAACGTAGAGAAAAGTAAGGTTCTACATTTAGGCAAGAAAAACAAAATACACAGGTACAGTATATGTGGTACCTTGCTCAATAGTAGTAACTGTGAGAGGGATCTTGGAGTCCTAGTGAACAACCGTTTAAATATGAGTCAGCCGTGTGCAGCAGCTGCCAAAGAAGCCAACACAGTCCTAGGCTGCATTAATAGAGGGATAGAATCAAGATCACGTAAAGTGTTAATACTACTTTATAAGGCCTTGGTAAGACCACACTGGAGTACTGCATCCAATTTTAGTTGCCGTTATAAATAAATAAAAAGATCTTGAGATTCGGGAAAAAGGGCAGAGAAAAGTAACAAAGATGATTAGGGGCCTGAAGGCTAAAACATTAGGAAGAATGGTTGCAGGAATTGGGTATGTCTAGAATCTAGATTAATGAAAAGAAAGTCTAGGGCAGGGATGTCAAACTCGATTTCATTGAGGGTCGCATCAGGGTTGTGTTTGACCTCAGGGGGCCGTGATGGGGGTGGGCAGCTTGACGTCACTTATATCGGGGCGGCGCCTGTGGTGGCCTGAGTGCTCTGCCAGCAATAACGGGCTCCGGAGCTCCATTTTCGGCTGCGACGGCTTCCTGCAACCCTCTGCCAGCAAAATAAGCCACACCCACAGAGTGGTAGTAAAAAAATTAGGAACCCGCCCCTGGTAGTAGCGTTCTAATCTCTAAGGAGCTGCCACTAAGAAGAGGGGTCAGCCTATTCTCCAAAGCAGCTGAAGCAGGGGTGGGTTCTAACTTACCTCGCCGCCGGTTCACTTCCTCCCGTGCTGCGTGGCCGCACCTCGTGGGCGCGCGCATGCACAGTGCCGAAAAATCCAAAAAAATTCCCCCCCAAAAAGCCAAAAACAAGATGCCCAGTGCCGAAAAATGAAAAAAAATCCCCCCCAAAAGTCGAAAACAAGATGGTGATGCATGCACAGTGCCGGAAACTCGGCTTCTGCGCATGCGCAGAAGAAAAAAACAAACCGGGAATTTTTTTAAAAAAAAGTCCAAAAAAATAAATAATCCCCAAAAAAGATGGTGGCATCCACAGACCGGCACCGACAGAACTGGTTCCATGACGTCACCAGCGGTTTGCTACCGGTTCA